>JAGDYQ010000216.1:1134272-1502586 GCA_021962125.1 Bulinus truncatus
CCCAGACTGGAGCGGTGACCGGACCATATCAAACTGTCTACAAGGTCAGCCCCAGACTGGAGCGTTGACCGGACCATATCAAACTGTCTACAACATCAGCTCAAGACTGGAGAGTTGACAATATCAAACTGTCTACAAGAGCTGCTCAAGACTGGAGCGTTAACCGGACCATATCAAACTGTCTACAACATCAGCTCAAGACTGGAGCGTTGACCGGACCATATCAAACTGTCTACAAGATCAGCCCCAGACTGGAGCGTTGACCGGACCATATAAACTGTCTACAACATCGGCCCATTACTGAAACGTCGACCGGGTCATATCAAACTATCTAAAACATCGGCCCAAGACTGGAACGTTGTCCGGACAAAATCAAACTGTCTACAACATCAGCTCAAGACTGGAGAGTTGACCGGACCATATCAAGCTGTCTGCATGATCAGCTCAAGTCTGGAGCGTTGACCGGACCATATAAAACTGTCTAGAAAATCAGCTCAAGACTGGAGCGGTGACCGGACCATATCAAACTGTCTACAACATCGGCCCAAGACTTGAGCGGTGACCGGACCATATCAAACTGTCTACAATATCAGCTCAAGACTGGATAGTTGACCATATCAAACTGTCTACAAGAGCTGCTCAAGACTGGAGAGTTGACCGGACCATATCAAACTGTCTACAAGATCAGCCCCAGACTGGAGCGTTGACCGGACCATATCAAACTGTCTACAAGATCAGCCCCAGACTGGAGAGTTGACCGGACCATATCAAACTGTCTACAAGATCAGCCCCAGACTGGAGCGTTGACCGGACCATATCAAACTGTCTACAAGATCAGCCTCAGACTGGAGCGTTGACCGGACCATATCAAACTGTCTACAACATCGGCCCAAGACTTGAGCGGTGACCGGACCATATCAAACTGTCTACAATATCAGCTCAAGACTGGATAGTTGACCATATCAAACTGTCTACAAGAGCTGCTCAAGACTGGAGCGGTGACTGGACCATATCAAACTGTCTACAAGATCAGCCCCAGACTTGAGCGGTGACCGGACCATATCAAACTGTCTACAAGATAAGTCCTAGACTGAAGAGTTGACCGGACCATTTCAAACTGTCTACAAGATCAGCCCCAGACTGGAGCGGTGATTGGACCATATCAAAATGTCTAAAACATAAGCTGAAGACTGAAGAATTGACCGGACCATATCAAACGGTCTACAAGATCAGCCCCAGACTGGAGCGGTGACCAGACCATATCAAACTGTCTACAGGATCAGCTCAAGACTGGAGATTTGACCGGACCATATCAAACTGTCTTCAACATCAGCCCCAGACTGGGGAGTTGACCGGATCATATAAAACTGTCTACAAGATCAGCACCAGACAGGAGCGTTGACCGGACCATATCAAACTGTCTACAACATCGACCTAAGACTGGAGTGGTGACCGGACCAAAACAAACTGTCTACAACATCAGCTCAAAACTGGAGATTTGACCGGAGCATATCAAACTGTCTACAAGATCAGCTCAAACTGGAGCGGTGACTGTACCATATCAAACTGTCTACAACATCAGCTCAAGACTGGAGATTTGACCGGACCATATCAAACGGTCTACAAGATCGGCCCAAAACTGAAACGTTGACCGGGTCATATCAAACTATCTAAAACATCGGCCCAAGACTGGAGCGTTGTCCGGACCAAATAAAACTGTCTACTACATCAGCTCAAGACTGGAGAGTTGACCGGACCATATTAAGCTGTCTGCATGATCAGATCAAGTCTGGAGCGTTGACCGGACCATATAAAACTGTCTAGAAAATCAGCTCAAGACTGGAGCGGTGACCGGACCATATCAAACTGTCTACAACATCGGCCCAAGACTTGAGCGGTGACCGGACCATATCAAACTGTCTACAATATCAGCTCAAGACTGGATAGTTGACCATATCAAACTGTCTACAACATCAGCTCAAGACTGGAGAGTTGACCGGACCATATCAAACTGTGTACAAGATCAACCCCAAACTGGAGAATTACCGGACCATATAAAACTGTCTACAAGTTCAGCCCCAGACTGGAGAGTTGACTGAACCATATCAAACTGTCTAAAACATCAGCTCAAGACTGGAGCGGTGACCGGACCATATCTAACTGTCTACAATGTCGGCTCAAGACTGTAGCGGTGACCGGACCATATCAAACCGACTACAAGATCAGCCATAGACTGGAGAGTTGACCGGACCATATCAAACTGTCTACACGATAAGCCCCAGACTGGAGCGTTGACCGGACCATATCAAACTGTCTACAAGACCAGCCCCAGACTGGAGCGGTGACCGGACCATATCAAACTGTCTACAACATTAGCTCCAGACAGGAGAGTTGACCGGACCATATCAAACTGTCTAAAACATCAGCTCAAGACTGAAGAGTTGACCGGACCATATCAAACGGTCTACAAGATCAGCTCTAGACTGGAGCGGTGACCAGACCATATCAAACTGTCTACAAGATCAGCTCAAGACTGGAGAGATGACCGGACCATATCAAACTGTCTACAACATCAGCTCAAGACTGGAGAGTTGACCGGACCATATCAAACTGTCTACAAGATCAGCTCAAGACTGGAGCGGTGACCGGACCATATCAAACTGTCTACAACATCAGCTCAAGACTGGAGAGTTGACCGGACCATATCAAACTGTCTACAAGATCAGCTCAAGACTGGAGCGGTGACCAGACCATATCAAACTGTCTACAACATCAGCTCAAACTAGAGACTTGACCGGATCATATCAAACTGTCTACAAGATCAGCTCAAGACTAGAGCGGTGACCGGACCATATCAAACTGTCTACAAGATCTGCTCAAGACTGGAGCGGTGACTGGACCTTATTAAACTGTCTTCAACATCAGCTCAAGACTGGAGAGTTGACCGGACCATATCAAACTGTCTACAAGATCAGCTCAAGACTGGAGAGTTGACCGGACCATATCAAACTGTCTACAATATCAGCCCCAGACTGGAGAGTTGACCGGACCATATCAAACTGTCTACAAGATCAGCCCCAGACTGGAGCGTTGACCGGACCATATCAAACTGTCTACAAGATCAGCCCCAGACTGGAGCGTTGACCGGACCATATCAAACTGTCTACAACATCGTCCCAAGACTGGAGCGGTGACCGGACCATATCAAACTGTCTACAAGATCAGCTCAAGACTGGAGCGGTAACCGGACCATATCAAACTGTCTACAAGATCAGCCCCAGACTGGAGCGTTGACCGGACCATATCAAACTGTCTACAAGATCAGCCCAAGACTGGAGAGTTGACCGGACCATATCAAACTGTCTAAAACATCAGCTCAGGACTGGAGAGTTGACCGGGCCATATCAAACTGTCTAAAACATTAGCTCAAGACTGGAGCGTTGACCGGACCATATCAAACTGTCTACAACATCGGCCCAAGACTGGAGCGGTGACCGGACCATATCAAACTGTCTACAACATCAGCTCAAGACTGGAGAGTTGACCGGACCATATCAAACTGTCTACAAGATCAGCTCAAGACTGGAGTAGTGACCGGGCCATATCAAACTGTCTACAACATCAGCTCAAGACTGGAGAGTTGACCGGACCATATCAAACTGTCTACAAGATCAGCCCCAGACTGGAGCGTTGACCGGACCATATCAAACTGTCTACAAGATCAGCCCAAGACTGGAGAGTTGACCGGACCATATCAAACTGTCTACAAGATCAGCTCAAGACTGGAGAGTTGACCGGACCATATCAAACTGTCTACAAGATCAGCCCCAGACTGGAGATTTGACCGGACCATATCAAACTGTCTACAAGATCAGCTCAAGACTGGAGAGTTGACCGGACCATATCAAACTGTCTACAACATCAGCTCAAGACTGGAGATTTGACCGGACCATATCAAACTGTCTAAAACATCAGCTCAAGACTGGAGAGTTGACCGGACCATATCAAACTGTCTACAAGATCAGCCCCAGACTGGAGAGTTGACCGGACCATATCAAACTGTCTACAAGATCAGCCCCAGACTGGAGCGTTGACCGGACCATATCAAACTGTCTACAAGATCAGCCCCAGACTGGAGAGTTGACCGGACCATATCAAACTGTCTACAAGATCAGCTCAAGACTGGAGCGTTGACCGGACCATATCAAACTGTCTACAAGATCAGCCCCAGACTGGAGCGTTGACCGGACCATATCAAACTGTCTACAAGATCAGCCCCAGACTGGAGCGTTGACCGGACCATATCAAACTGTCTACAAGATCAGCCCCAGACTGGAGAGTTGACCGGACCATATCAAACTGTCTACAAGATCGGCCCCAGACTGGAGAGTTGACCGGACCATATCAAACTGTCTACAAGATCAGCTCAAGACTGGAGAGTTGACCGGACCATATCAAACTGTCTACAAGATCAGCCCCAGACTGGAGAGTTGACCGGACCATATCAAACTGTCTACAAGATCGGCCCCAGACTGGAGCGTTGACCGGACCATATCAAACTGTCTACAAGATCAGCCCCAGACTGGAGAGTTGACCGGACCATATCAAACTGTCTACAAGATCAGCCCAAGACTGGAGCGTTGACCGGACCATATCAAACTGTCTACAACATCAGCTCAAGACTGGAGCGTTGACCGGACCATATCAAACTGTCTACAAGATCAGCCCCAGACTGGAGAGTTGACCGGACCATATCAAACTGTCTACAACATCGGCCCAAGACTGGAGCGGTGACCGGACCATATCAAACTGTCTACAACATCAGCTCAAGACTGGAGAGTTGACCGGACCATATCAAACTGTCTACAACATCAGCTCAAGACTGGAGAGTTGACCGGACCATATCAAACTGTCTACAAGATCAGCCCCAGACTGGAGAGTTGACCGGACCATATCAAACTGTCTACAAGATCAGCCCCAGACTGGAGAGTTGACCGGACCATATCAAACTGTCTACAAGATCGGCCCCAGACTGGAGAGTTGACCGGACCATATCAAACTGTCTACAAGATCGGCCCCAGACTGGAGAGTTGACCGGACCATATCAAACTGTCTACAAGATCAGACCCAGACTGGAGCGCTCGCTGACCAAGACTTCAAGCCCGGTCTATGCTCCACATGAAAAAAAGAATAATGCTTTCCTTTTATCCCTCCCCCAATCCAAGTAATAGTCTGGCCCTTGAAAGCTTCATTCATTCTCCATAAGAACGAGGTAAAAGGGAGGAAAATATATATGACGCCTGGTGAAATGATGACAACAATCTGAAGTTATTAATATTCAATGGGAATTTCCATTATATTTTATCTTTCCTCAAAACACGCATATAAGATTGGTTTGGCTCTGCAAATAGATGATGGATTTGATGTATGATGGAATAAATATTATATATATATATATATATATATATATATATATATATATATATATATATATATATATACTAGTTGCAAGTAACCGGCTTTGCCTGGGTTTAAAATAAGGTTTTCTGTTTACCTTTTGTTTTCTCCCTCCCCCTCTCTCCCTCCCTCCCCCTTCCTCTCCTCCTTACCCCTCTCTACCTTTCTCTTTCCCCTCCCTCCCTTTCTCCCTCCCTCCCTCTCCTTCCCTCTCTAACTCTCCCATCTCCCTCTCTCTCCCTATCTCCCTCCCTCCTTCTCTCACCCCCGTCCCCCTCTCTCCACCTTCCTCCCTTCCTCCCCTTCCCTCTCTCCCTCCCTGCCCCCTCTCTCTCTCTTTATCTATCACTCCCTCCCATTTCTAACATCCTCTCTCCCTCCCTACCCCCTTTATCCCTCCCTCCTTTCTCCCTCCCTCCCTCTCCCTCTCTCCCCCTCTTCCTCTCTCTCTCCCTCCCTCCACCTCTCCCCCATTCCCTCCCTCCCTTTCTCCCTCCCTCCCTCTCCCTCCCTCTCTCCCATCTCTCTCCCCATTCATCCCTCCCCTCATTCCCTCTCTCTCTCCCTGCCCCCTCACTCTTTCTCTCTATCTCTCTCTCCCACCCTCTCTTTCCCTCCCTCCCCTCTATCTCCCTCCCCTACCCCCTCTCTCCCTCCCTTCTTTTCTCTCTCCCTCTCCCATCTCCCCTCTCCCCCCTGCTCCCTCTCCCATCTCCCTCTCTCCCCCTCCTTCTCTCCCCCTGTCCACCCCTCCCTCTCTCTCTCCCCTCCCTCCCTCCTACCCTCCTTTCCTTTCTCTCCCCCTGCCCCCCCTTTCTCTCTTCATCTCTCTCTCCCTCCTTCCCCCTCTCTCTCTATATATATATATAGAGAGAGACCCCCTCTCCCTTTGTCCCCCTCTTCCTCTCTCTCTCCCTCCCTCCCCCTCTCTCCCTTTCCCTCCCTTCCTTTCTCCCTCCCTCCCTCTCCCTCCCTCTCTCCCATTCTCTCTCTCCCCATTCATCCCTTATTATGGCTTCACACTTCTTCTGAAATCCTCTTCATTCCTTTTTTTACCTTCCTCAAACTGTACATATCAGGGAGCATGAAAAAACAACAACAATTCTTCGCAGCACAAAGGAACTATACAGCGCTAGCGCGCAAGTTCTATTCAATCATCGGGAAATGACGTCACAGAGGAATTTTATTTATGGCGCCGTCGAGATTACTTTAATATAGTAAAATACTAAAATAAAAAAAAAATAAATTACAATTAAACTACCCATCAAGATGAAACGAAACCTGTCCTATAACCTACCCCATGTAATTATGTGTATGTGTAACAAATTTCACGTTATTTGATTGTCTGGATCTTGAGTTATAAGGGAACAGACAGACAGACAGACAGACAGCAAATGCCTCTTATAAGTATAGAGATATGTATACTGGTTGCAAGTACCCGGCTTTGCTCGGGTTTAAAATAAGGTTTTCTGTTTACCTTTTGTTTTCTCCCTACCCCCTCTTTCTTTCCCTCCCTCTCTCCTCCTCTCTCTGCCTCCTTACCCCCTCTCTCCCTTTCTCTTTCCCTCCCTCCCTTTCTCCTTCCCTCCCTAACTCTCCCATCTCCCTCTATCTCCCTCCCTCCTTCTCTCACCCCCGTCCCTTTTCTCTCTCTCTTTATCTCTCATTCCCTCCCATTTCTCCCATCCTTTCTCTCCTTCTCTCCTCCCCTCCCCTTTCTCTCCCTCCCTACCCCCTCTCTCCCTCCCTAACCCCTCTCTCCCTCCATCCTTTCTCCCTCCCTCCCTCTCCCGTCTCCCTCTCCCCCTCTTCTTCTCTCTCTCCCTCCCCCTCCCTCCCTCATTTCCTCTCTCCCTCCATGCCCCCTCTCTTTATCTCTCCCTCCATCTTTCTTTATCTCTCTCCCTCCCTCTCTCTCCCTTCATCCCCTCTATCTCCCTCCCTACTCCCTCCCTTCCTTTCTCTTTCCTTCCCTCCCTTTATCTCTCCCTCTCTCTCCAACCCTCCCTCTCCCTCCCCCCTTTATCTCCCTCCCTACCACCTCTTACCCTCCCTCCTTCTCTCCCCCTCCCTGTCCCCTCCTTCCCTCTCCCTCCCTGCCCCCCTCTCTCTTTATCTCTCTCCCCCTCCTTCTCTCTGTACAATTAAATGTCAAATTACGCTTCTTAAATAAACAGAAAACCTTATTTTAATCCCAGGCATGAATTAAAAACAACAACAATATTTTATTTTTTTTTCCGTCCCTAACCCTTTCTTCTCTGTCCGTTCATTTACACATTCACTTGGTGCGCGAATACAGGGAATTCCCTGTGCATTGATACAATTTGAATGCAATAACATTTAAAGCACCCGCGCGCAAGTTCATCATCGGGAAATGACGTCACAGAGGATTTTTATTTATAGTGAAGGCGATCCCATACCGTGAATATATTAATATAGTAAAATACTAAAATAATTTATTACAATTATACTACCCATTGAGATTGTATTAATAATGTTAATAATGTCACAGAAACATTTTAATTAACGTATTTCGGTTTATTAAAGTGCACCTTTAATTTTAATCTTCTGAATACATAAACGATAGGTAAATAGATATGACTATTGATTTCACCATGTTTACAATTGGAGTTTCCGGAAGTTACCCCTCTTTTAAAAATGTATCATCAGGAAACGACGTCACAGAAGAGTTTTATTTATGGCGCCGTCGAGATTACTTTTAATATAACAAAATACTAAAATAAAAATAATTTATGACAATTAAACTACCCATCGAGATGAAACAAAACATGTCCTATAACCTTCCCCTTGTAATTATGTGTACGTGTACCGAATTTCACGTTATTTGGATTTCTGGATCTTGAGTTATATTTACTATATTAAAGTTATCTCGACGGCGCCATAGATAAAACTCTTCTGTGACGTCATTTCCCCGATGATCGAATAGAACTTGCGCGCTGGTGCTGTATCGTGCCTTTGAGCTGCAAAGAATTGTTGATGTTTTTTCATGCTTCCCTATTTGTACAGTTTGAGGAAGGTAAATGAATGAAGAAGGATTTTAGAAGTGTGAAACCATAATAATATGTATATATATATATATATAGAGAGAGAGAGAGAGGGAGGGAGAGATAAAGCGAGAGAGAGGGGGTAGGGGGAGAGAGGAAAGGATGGTTGGAGGGAGGGAGGGGAGGGAGGGAGTGGGAGAGGGGGTAGAGAAGGGATGAGGGAGAGAAAGGGAGATGAGAGAGGAAGGGAGATAGGGAGAAAGGGAGGGAAGGAAAAAGAAAGGAAGTGAGGGAGAGAGGGAGTAGGGAGGGAAAGGGGAGGGAGGGAGAGAGGGTGGGAGAGAGGAAGGGATAGAGAGATAAAGAGAGAGGGGGCAGGGAGGGAGAGAGAGGAAATTATGGAGGGAGGAAGGGGGGAGGGAGAGGGGAGAGAGGAGGGCGGGAGAGAGGGAGAGAGAGGGGGATGGGAGAGGGAGGGATGGAGAAAGGAGTGAGGGAAGGAGAGAGGGAGAGAGAGGATGGGAGAAATGGGAGGGATGAGAGATAAAGAGTGAGAGGGGGCTGGGAGGGAGAGAGAGGGAACGAGAAGGAAGGAAGGGGGAGAGAGGGAAGGAGGGGGATGGAAAGGGGGAAGAGAAGGAGATGGGAGAGGGAGGGAGAGGGGGAGGGAAAGGGAGAGAGAGAGGAAGGGAGAGAGGGGGTAGGGAGAAAACAAAAGGTAAACAGAAAACCTTATTTTAAACCCGGGCAAAGCCGGGTACTTGCAACTAGTATATATATATATATATATATATATATATATTGTAATTTTATCACATGATTCTTTTATTTTTATATTTCAATCGACTATTCTATCCACCATACCGTTGTCTTATCGCAATGCTAGACCAACTGTGTACCGCCAACACATAGTTCACACAACGGTCGAGATGACCAATAAATTGTCGGCTCTTGTCTTTATAGCTTCCGATGGACAGCTATAGAGATGGTCAAAGCTAAACGGAAATAGACAATACAATGTTGGCTTAGCGTGAATGTTATCAATATGTCAACAATTCAGTAACACTAACATATAAATACTTCTCACGCTATTCTCTACATACACTGTATTTAGTTTTATTAAACATATTTCGCATTACAAATAAATGTAGTATGTGGCCATCTCAAAAATGTTTATTGTAATGTCGATGTATTACTTGATTATCTGCAGTGAACTGAACCTTCTGTCAGAGGATTTCCCAACGGTAGGCGAACTTTTAATAAGATGTAAGCTATTACAAATTGATAGATTAATTTATATTTTTTCACAGGAAACATTTTATGAACCATCTTGCTACAAAAAATATAAACGACAGTTTCACATTCTGCTAACAGTAAGCCATCAAAAGAGAAGTCAATTAGGGAACTTTTCAGTGGTTTGGGCTAAAACAAATTAGAAGTTGTGAAGGGTCAGTGGCCATCCCCGCTCCTAATAGTCAATTACAACAAGGTGACAAATAGTAGCAAGCGGTTGCCTAGAAATCAAAAACTTTTAAAGCCTCTAAATATACATTTGTCTAGGGCTCCTAAAATATACATTTGTCTAGAGCTCCTAAAATATACATTTGTCTATGGCTCCTAAAATATACATTTGTCTAGAGCTAAAATATACATTTGTCTAGAGCTCCTAAAATATACATTTGTCTAGGGCTCCTAAAATATACATTTGTCTAGAGCTCCTAAAAATATACATTTGTCTAAGGCTCCTAAAATATACATTTGTCTAGGGCTCCTAAAATATACATTTGTCTAGAGCTCCTAAAATATACATTTGTCTAGGGCTCCTAAAATATACATTTGTCTAGAGCTCCTAAAATATACATTTGTCTAGGGCTCCTAAAATATACATTTGTCTAAGGCTCCTAAAATATACATTTGTCTAGGGCTCCTAAAATATACATTTGTCTAGAGCTCCTAAAATATACATTTGTCTAGAGCTCCTAAAATAGACATTTGTCTAGGGCTCCTAATATACAAGAAAAGGTCTGATTTGTGGTGTATCTTTGAAATCTGAAGATAGTTATATTTAAATGGATGTCAGCGAATCTATATCAGTGTAACAGTCTAGACCAGACTTTTGGCAACATACAGCTTACGGCCAAATAAATTCAATTAAATTGAATTAGTCACAACTCTCACATTTATGACTTTGTGGACAAATATTTCAACAGTTACTTTATACATGAGAAATTACACCAGCATTTAATCAGAAGATCAACTCTACATATAAAATAAAATAATATAATAATATATGAAAATTGATCAACAGACACTTTACAAAACCATTTTGGGAAATCTGTATTGTGTAATGTAGGACATCTGTATTGTGTAATGTGGGACATCTGTATTGTGTAATGTGGGACATCTGTATTATGTAATGTGGGACATATGTATTGTGTAAAGTGGGACGGATGGCCGAGTTGTGTAGAGATTTCGGTGAGTTCCGATTGAAGTTTTCTTGGTCCTGGTTAAAATTGGTTCAAGTCCCACAGGTCCACTCAGCTTTAAATGGCTGCCTCACTTAAGTTTGTAAGTAAATGTAGCTGTTCGTTGTGCTAACAGATTACTTATACACTTTATCTGCTCCGACTGACCTTTAGGGCTAAGGGAACTTGACTTTAATGTGTAATACAATTTAAAATACTAAATTACTGTAACAACAATTTATGTGATAAGAATTTTTTTTTAAATTCCCTTTACCGGTGTAGTGATTGGGGGAACGAATGGACACATCAACTAAAGTGTTTTGAAACGTCCTTTCTGTTGGCGACGACTAGTGATTGAACCCTGTACCCTATGCATGTGTGTCGACTTAGTTATAACAATTTATCCGGAATAAGTTATAAACATGTCGGGTAAAATGTCACAGATGAAATGAAAATTATTTCTACAAATTATATTGTATCGTGAGTTAACAACAATTTCTTTACTCTAACAAAAGAAATGTTCCAAGTGTCACGTGGTACTCTTATGTTCCTCTCTAGTACACTCCTAGTACACTAGTACATCTAGTAGACTTTGAGAGTGACATTGTTTTTTTTGGTGACTTCCATTAATTAGTTAAATTAAATGTCAAATTTTGTTTATATTGTGACGATTTGTTTTAAAAAACAAACCGTGTCACTATGAACAAATCCACGCTTACTGACTGTACAGTGTACAGTGATTTGCTGGCTCGTCATTTCTACTTTAGTATTTGCACATAACTCAATGTATTTATACAGGCACTCCCTATTGGTCTGTTTCCAATTAATATGGTCAGGTGACCTCACATTGAAGCCGTTTTCAGATGTTCACGTTTTCGATCACTACACTCCCCAACAATCCCTTACTTTTTGTGCGGGTGAGTTTCCCATGTTATTCAGTTTGACATTGATATTAACCCAATGTGCACGTGTACCGAATTTCACGTTATTTGGTTTTCTGGATCTTGAGATATAAGGGAACAGACAGACAGACAGCAAATGCGTCTTATAAGTATACTAGCTGCAAGTACTCGGCTTTGCCGGGGTTTAAAATAAGGTTTTAAATTTTAAATTATTTTATACTTTACATTCTACACTACAATTTAAATAATTTATTATATTAAATCTACACTAAATTTTAAATTATTTATTACTTTACATTCTGCACTACATTTTAAATAATTCATTACTTTACATTCTACACTACATTAACAATTTTTTAGAGCATTTTGGAAAAAAAATGCTCTATTGTCCCCGTTTTGTCTGTCTGTCCGTCATCACCCTAGATCTCAACAACCATAAGTCCTTGTCCCATGATGTATATATCATTTTGTAGGTCCTGGCCTGTCATGTGTGCAGCAAAAGTCCATTTCAAAGTAGTTTTCGATGTATACAAAGTACCCTAAATATATGTATTGTAGTGTTATAAGCTTAGTATTTAGTTTATGTATTAGTGCATTGAGTCTTAATATGAAGATAGTCTTGTCTTGATGGGCGATGGGAAAATATTAATAGGACATTGATTATGTAAAATTATGATTAGTGGAGTGAAAATATGCTCCAGGGTACACAAAGTTTGGAACCCTAGGCCTATATACTTGATGTATTGCAACATCATTCACATACAAATTTCGATTCAGGCAATTTAACTATGAGTATAAGGGAGATAGCGCTTTCCGGTCCCTGGCCATTGGATAACGTGTCTAGCCATATGGTTAACCCTTTCGCTGCTAAAGCTAAATGTCGCTGACATGATGGATGCTCCAGGCTTGCGGAGCCGCCAAATTTTTTCCGGCTCCGGCTCCCAAATATTTGACGGCTCCGGCTCCGGAACCGGCACGGCTCCGGCTCCGGCACCGGCACGGCTCCGGCTCCCTATTAAGATAGTATCACACGAGACAAAATTTTTTGTAATTGCGCCACGCAAACATGCCGCTGATAAAAAGTTATGCAAATTTTTCCGCGTTCACCCCCATAGTCAGGAACTTGAAAAATATACTCATTGTCGGTTTTACTAAAAACAAATCATTTCAGTGCATCCAGAATTATATCATTATTTTCGACCGAGGATTCACTAGTCACCATTGTTACGTTGAGAAGTTACCCCCCCCCCCCTTTTGCACACGCACCTCCCGCCAGTATTGAGTGACTCATCAGTTGACCATGGAACATAACCCAGGGTCATGGTCAGAAATGTTACATCTAGAATTTACCCTCCCCTCCCCGTTTCCACCTCCACTGCCAATTTAAATTTACCCCGCCAATATGGACCCTCTCGCTCCTCATCAGTTGACCATGGAATGTAACGCAAGGCCATGGATATGTTACGTCAAGAATTCACCGCACCTCCCTCCCCCCCCACCATGTAACGTGTCAAACTTAACCCCTTCCATACTAGTTAAAAGTTGTTTCTATCAGCTCTCGCTGCCTTTGCACATGGACTATCTACTACTGTCCCATTATCTACTGTCTCCCGTACCCTAATGACTCATGCTAGATGTCCCACCTCCCCGCCCACGCACGGACTAAGTCCCCCCCTCTGCACACGGATTATCTACTGTCCAGCTATCTACTGTCCCACTCGCACCCCGCCAGCCTTTATAAAGTCGACGCAGAATTTATCTAGACAGAGGGCGGCCCACAGAGAGAGAGAGAGTGGGGAGTCGGCCCCGCATACTTAGAACAGTCGGTCCTGTAGATTTAGAGAAGCTATATAGAATATTTAGAGTAGAGAGGCGGGCACGAATACTTCGAGTAGACTTGAATAGTTAGACTTGTAAAATATTATTTCACTAAATTTGTATCATAGTACATTAAATCAGTGTTGTAAAGTACACTCCTAAGAGTTGTGTTGTTTATATACTAGTACCTATACCAGTGAGATGTAGTTAAAGATTTGGTAATTAAGTTAAATTACCTGGCGAGCCTGCCCTACATATAATATCAGCCTGCATTTTGAACGTCACATTTGGCGATCATATATTAGAAGTTCGTACGCCACATTTGGCGAGCCTGCTATACATAGATATATATTAAATACTGTACACCACAACCATTTTCATAAGTAATAAAAAGTTATTTCAATGATCAAATTAGCAAATAGTAAAATGATACATTATATAAAATATTTTAAAGACTTCAGTATTTATATTTATTATTTATAAATTCGAAATGACTATTTGGACCCGGGTACCAGTAAACTCCGATTTTTATTCGGACCCCGTCCCAATAAAGTCTGATTGTTATTCGGACACGTGGCAAATATGCACTTAGCTTAGGTATACATAAACTTTATTATTGTTTTTTTTTTAATAATTGTTTGAATTGTATGATTTAATCGTTACTCAATGTCTTGTGTTCCACTAAGCGGACTCTGTATTATTATTTTTTCGGGTTCCGTCTAATAAAGGTTAAATATAGCTAAGCTTAGTGCATATTTGCCACGGGTCCGAATAACAATCGGATTTTATTGGGACCCGGGTCCATATAGCCACTGCCTTATAAATTTATCTACTCTATTTCAGATGTTCTGTTTATAATAAAATTGTTAAATACAAAAAGCGACCATTTTGTTTTTAGTCTATTACAAATTCGCGGTCAAATAATAATACGAAATGACGCGTTCTATTTGTCGTCGTAGTAAAAATTTATTTTAAATGATTGATACAATTATTCTATGAAATAAAACTGTTTTAACTTTCTATATAACAAAATAAAATGCCATTAAAAAAAATTCGGAGGGTAAATAAGATTTAAAACGAACACAAAACGATTCCCCATTAAAGATTTATTGTGTTGATGTGCGTGCACGCTATCATTTAAACGCTGCTACTGTTTTGGCCTTCGTAAAAAATGGCAACATTTCAAATTGTGGGAGGCAAACAATCAAACAAATTTGGAATTTTAAAGCTAAAAAAAATTCTGCTGTAAAAGAAAAAACATTTGGGAGCGGTGGAGCCTCCAGATTTTTTCGGCTCCGGCTCCAGCAAAAAGTAGCGGCTCCCGGCTCCTCAGCTCCGGCTCCGCAAGCCTGGATGCTACTTGTTGTAACACGTAGATGTGTTTGGCATACTTAATATAGTTAAAACCTTTTAGATTTACGTCGTTTATTTTTGGTGGGGTTTTTTTTCAGAGTTTTTTACAGTGTTCTGTGTGACAGTGTTCTGTGTGACAGTGTTCTGTGTGACAGTGTTCTGTGTGACAGTGTTCTGTGTGACAGTGCTCTGTGTGACAGTGTTCTGTGTGACAGTGCTCTGTGTGACAGTGCTCTGTGTGACAGTGTTCTTTGTAACAATGTTCTGTGTGACAGTGTTCTTTGTGCCCAGTGTTTTGTGCAACAATGTTATGTGAGACAGTATTCTGTAAATAGTTTTCTTTGTGACAGTTTTCTGTGTGACAGTGTTCTGTGTGACAGCCCTATATCTCATCAACCATATATCCTAGACCCATGATGTATATATCATTTTGTAGGTCTTGGTCTGCCAAGTGAACATCAAAAGCTCATTTTGCAATCTGACCTCTCAGGGCCGAATGTAAGAGTTTTTAAATATAAATAATAAAAGCTAATCAAAGGGGCGTAATCATTATTTTTTTTGTAACAGTTATTCAGCATGATTACTTCCCTCTCTATTTATCAAAACCCATACGCGTGGAGCAAAATCTATGGCTGTAACCCGGAAAAAATATACGGATTTCGTCCGGCGTAACCGTAGCCACTTCATACACGAAAATGCTCTAAAATGTTCTTTGTCCGAAACGGAAAAGACTTAAATTGCTTGTTTTTTTAAATCTACAGTTTAGAATAGTTTCTGTGGTTTTTAGATTTGAAATCTAAAGGCTAAAATGTAAAATAATTCCATTTAAATTTTTTTTTGTATCTCTACATAATATTTCAACTTTAAATTGTAAAAAGTAATATGAAAAAATCGGATTTGTACGAA
The DNA here is from genome assembly GCA_021962125.1 of Bulinus truncatus. Lineage (NCBI taxonomy): Eukaryota > Metazoa > Mollusca > Gastropoda > Planorbidae > Bulinus > Bulinus truncatus. Next base: position 1,150,179 of record JAGDYQ010000216.1, read on the forward strand.
AACAAAAAAAAAAAAACCTAGCCTACTGATCAAACCTAATGGAATATAGCTCAATGCAAAGGTTTTGCAGGATACAGCTAGTATTATGTTTATTGGAAATATGTTGAACGAGTTCAAGAAGTTTCTCTAACGATGACAATGTAAAGTATTATACCTAGGCATTTTGGTTTTATCCATATATAGGCTTCACATTTATCACAACACGACTTAAGTGAAATTAAACATCTATCAAATGGCATGTGTATACAAAGATATCCATGTTTCCAGGTGAAGGTAGGGTCATGTTGACCCACTCACACAATTAACGAGCATGTGACGATTTCTAGATTTGTGACATTTGACGTAATCCAGGGAGTTAAAATTTGATTGTTGTGTGCGTGATGGAGGGGGGGGGGAGGGACAGTTACAGATTAGCACGAAACCGCTAACCTAATTTTTTCCTGGACACAGCGATTGAAATCTGGAGATGTGATAAATCAATAAAAGTGTGACAAAATCATAAGTGAAGAAAGAAAAGGTTGAATTATGTGTAAAGCGGGAGATAGAATACAGAGAGAGAGAGAGAGAGAGAGAGAGAGAGAGAGAGAGAGAGAGAATATGAGAGAGAAAGAAGAAGAGTGAGTGAAAGAGAGAGTGAGTGTGTGTGTGTGTGAGAGAGAGAGAGAGAGAGAGAGAGAGAGAAAGAGAGAGAGAGAGAGAGAGAGAGAGAAACAAGGCTAAACTAAATAAATAATTCAAGTTAAAAAAAATTGTAATAAGTTTTTATTGTCTTTAATATCTCTTTATGTACGACGTTAAGCTGAATTGTGTAAAGTGCAATGTCGAGATATAAAACCAGAAGCTGAATTGTGTAAAGTGTAATGTCTAGATATAAGACCTGAAGCTGAATTGTGTAAATGGTAATGTCCAAATATATAAACTTAAGCTGAATTGTGTAAATTGTAATGTCTAGATATAAGACCTGAAGCTGAATTGTGTAAATTGTAATGTCTAGATATAAGACCTGAAGCTGAATTGTGTAAATTGTAATGTCTAGATATAAGACCTGAAGCTTAATTGTGTAAATGGTAATGTCTAGATATAAGACCTGAAGCTGAATTGTGTAAATTGTAATGTCTATTAATAACAAAAATCTATTATTTAACATGTACGATTGCATTTTTATAGAGACGCATGATGATCTACGATCAGTTTAGTGTGGCAACAAATGAACCAGTTTTCTGTGGCTCCCAATAAGTAAGTTCTTTCTGTTATTGTACAGTACTCATTTCATTTGAAAACAATTTAAAAAAAGAGTTCACATCATTTATTACTTTATATTCTACACTACATTTTAAATAATTTATTACTTTACATTCTACACTACATTTTAAACAATTTATTACTTTACTTTCTACACTACATTTTAAAAAATTCTTTACATTCTACACTAAATTTTAAATTATTTCATACTTTACATTCTGCACTACATTTTAAATAATTCATTACTTTACATTCTACACTACATTAACAATTTTTTTAGACAGACAGACAAAACAGGGACAATAGAGCATTTTTTTCCAAAATGCTCTATTGTCCCCGTTTTGTCTGTCTGTCCGTCATCACCCTAGATCTCAACAACCATAAGTCCTTGTCCCATGATGTATATATCATTTTGTAGGTCCTAGCCTGTCATGTGTGCAGCAAAAGTCCATTTCGCGATCTGACCTCTAAGGGCCAAAAAAGGGGGCTTATTAAGTAGCGTGTTTGCTATATAAGCTATATTAACAAAGGAGCGCCCTAAAACTCAGCAACCATAAGTCCTAGACCCATGATGTATATATCATTTTGTAGGTCTTGGCCTGCCATGTGTACATCAAAAGTTCATTTCGCGATCTGACCTCTGAGGGCCGAAGAAAAGGGCTTATTTTGTACCATTTTTTACTATATAAGCTATATTAACAAAGGGGCGTACAAAGGGGCGTAACTCATTATTTATTTCTGTAACAGTTATTTAACATGACTTACTTCCTTTACTTATAACACGAAAATGCTCTAACACGTCCTGATACCAGGCTTAGATTGCTTGTTTACTTTACATTTTACATTACATTTTAAATAATTTATTAATTTATATTCTACATTACATTTTAAATAATTTATATTAATTTATATTTTACATTACATTTTAAATAATTTATACTTTAAAATTTTACACGACTTTTTTACAAATTAAAACAAAATATATTTCATTTAAAAATAGAATTTAATAAATAAAATTCAAGTGTCCAATAATTCAGTTTCGTACTTTGAGAGTTTACAATGGGCGACTACGGCCCTACCTACACTTCTGTTGCCACTACGGGGGCGATCGGCCGCCTAGCAAACATCAACCGTAACATATCCATTTCTGAACTAAAAATGAAATTGTTAAAACTGCCGATATGCTATGAATATAAATCATGTAAAGTGCACAAACTTTTCAACCAGGACTGTCTTGTTAAGCCTTTAAATCCAGCTGGAACGGCCGCCAGACAGATTTATATCAATATATCTATTTTACGGCCACCATTTACCCCCTTCCCTTGTTTTAAAGTATAACCACTAAACTAGCCACCATTTACTTCCCCTACGGCCGCAGGTTGTGTACCCTTGTTTTAAAGTGTAACCACTAAACTATAATATGTTTATAGTCTTCTTCTTTTCAAACTCCTTCTCCAGAAATAAACCTTCAAACAATTTGGTATTGGTTTTAAATTTTTTGTTCCAATGTTTACTTCTGACTCCATCAAATATTGCTGTATTTGTAAAGAGAATGGTTGATGGCACTGATTGACGGTACTGATTGTTGGTAGTGATTGTTGGTAGTGATTGATATCTAACTGATCTAAAGACACTTCTTCCAAGTAAACTCATATGTGCAATTATATAATAATTATCAAGACTTAGAGCAAAGACAAAGTCAAGTCTCTGAATATTTATACCATTCCTCAATATGAAATAGTTTTATTGTAGGGAACTATGACTCAGTCAGTTACTTGAGGCTTTCGTTTCATTAATGCATACAGTAGAAATAAAGTTTAATTCTCTAAATTGTGTTTATGGCTGGTCAAATAATTTTATTTATTGTCCCTATATTTTCATTTAAAAATACAAAATAATAAATTAATTATATAAATTACAGGTCTTCATGATGTCCAGTAATGATGTCCTGTAAACTTTTATTGAATTAGTAAAAAGTAAATAAAAAACAAATGTCATTTCAATATAAATATGAAAATTCATAAATTTAGGTATTTGTTTAAAATTGATACAATATTTCTTTAAGATTAAATTAACCAACATTATATAGTTTAATTCAGTGCTAAATAAATAAAACATGAAGACAAAGACAATCAGTTTTGTTTATTTCATCTTGACTTGAAACATTACTAGCGAATGTTACACATTGGTTTATTTATTTGGGGTTTAAAACTTGAAGAGCTGCTCTGTATTTACTCTAACAGATACATTATTCTAGTCGATATATTATTTAGTTTATTTATGTACATTGACTGTCTACCATATTAATATAATATTAATACCAATTTTTTTTTTAATTACGTAAGCCAATCCATAAATTAGTTCAATAGTTGTTCCATCGCGATTTACTTCTCACTGGTAGATATGCTCTTCAGTAACAAAATATATTTTGTACATGTTATACATATTGAACTTTCCCATCTACAGAACAATAGACGGTACCTTAGAGTGACGCCTCCACCCTTACCGGAATCCCAGCGTGGTTTCCAGCGAGCCCAGACAAAAGAATGGACAAACATGATGACCCAGGCGTTCACATTTCCGTCCTATCGGAAATAAGGTCATGTCCAGTAGCCGAGGTCACAGGGATCCACTGTGTGCACGGCAGGGAAACTGTCGAGTGAGACTGTACTTGTACCTTTTGGATCACTTCTTGAAATTCAACGGAAAATCTTTGATTGAATTGATTGACATTTCATTCAGTAGATGTAGATAAAACGTTGACTGAATTGATTGACATTTCATTCAATAGATGTAGATAAAACGTTGACTGAATTGATTGACATTTCATTCAATAGATGTAGATAAAACGTTGATTGAATTGATTGACATTTCATTCAATAGATGTAGATAAAACGTTGATTGAATTGATAGACATTTCATTCAGTAGATGTAGATAAAACGTTGACTGAATTGATTGACATTTCATTCAATAGAAGTTGATAAAACGTATATTGAATTGATTGACATTTCATTCAATAGATGTAGATAAAACCTAGTTTGCTTGTTATTTCTTTATTCTAACAATATTGATTTCTTATTATTTATATATTTACAGAATATTAAACAATAATTTTAACTCATAAACTTTATTTTCAGTACCAGGTCATAATTATTTTAAAATCATGTATTCAAATTAACAAGCAAATATGAAGATTTCGGTTGAATATATTCTATACTGAAACTTTTAATATTTAGATCAATATAGCTGTAACTAGAGGTAGGAAGAATATTCTAGATGTCTGTCAATTTATTTTATAAGCACTTCTGTTTATATTGCACGCCTTCCATACTGACCATAGGACGATACATCGACAGAGTATCATTTGCTCCAGTATCATACTGCACTGAGCTCCCTATCCATCATTTGCTCCAGTATCATACTGCACTGAGCTCCCTATCCATCATTTGCTTCAGTATCATACTGCACTGAGCTCCCTATCCATCATTTGCTTCAGTATCATACTGCACTGAGCTCTCTATCCATCATTTGCTTCAGTATCATACTGCACTGAGCTCCCTATCCATCATTTGCTCCAGCATCATACTGCACTGAGCTCCCTATCCATCATTTGCTCCAGCATCATACTGCACTGAGCTCCCTATCCATCATTTGCTCCAGTATCATACTGCACTGTGCTCCCTATCCATCATTTGCTCCAGTATCATACTGCTCTGAGCTCCCTATTCATCCTTAATCGATTTGAGAACAAAATCCAATGCACAGCTCCTCACATCTAGATTGAAGCAGTAAAACATTCAAGGCGAAACAGTTCAACTTAGGACCAATGGAAATGAAATCGGATATTTAATAGTTCCTTTATTCGATGATATTAGATGTGTCTTTTTTTAGCAAGACTATATAGTAAACTGTATAGATATAGACTTAAATAGCTGTATAGATATAGACGTATATAACTGTATAGATATAGACTTATATAACTGCATAAACATAGACTTACATAACTGTATAGATATAGAGTTATATAAATGTATAAATATGTGTAACAATAGCTTTAGATAGATCCATACAATTTTAGAACCACTGGTTCAGTTGGTTAGTCAACATTGAAAACTCATGGGTCTATGATACAGTCATATGTTTTGATAACTAGAATTCCAGCGGTATCTTTATTTAGGGTAAAATTGGTTGTCATCACAGGTCTATGACCCCCAGAGGTAGGTGACGATAGATGTAATTAGGCAGACAAAGGAATACTAGAGTGAGTTTTTAGCCGCACCAATCCCTACGCTGGAATAAGAGTCATTAATATGTAGATGAGTTAGAAAGGGTGTTAGGGAGCTAATCAGAAGTTCTGGGCGTTTGGGGCACGTGATAATTCACCATCACATAAATAAGAGATGTAGCTGAAATTTTGCCAGACCTACGAGATACAGACCGACAGATCGACAGACTGACGATAGAGACATCAGGACACCAGTTGTAGAGATAGTTAGAGGAGAAGTTAGTGGAGAAATAATAGAGGCACAAGCTATCAAGTTATTGAGTTTTACAGTACACAGTCAAAGTCTATTTTATTGAAATATCTCTGTATAATCCTTTCGGGGACACAGGATACTAAGTGTCAAAGTATTGCCAGATAACTCCTTCGGGAACCTGGAATACTACGTGTTATATTGTGTACGAAGCATTTTTGTGAATACTGCTGCAACAAGTTCAGATTACATATGTTTTCTTATTGTTTAATAAATATAATTGAATCGTGGAACTTTGCCTCATTGATTGGTGTGTTGTTTGAGAGTGCATTGAGACTGAACGCTACTTAAGTTTATAAACCAGTTATAATATCGGCAGCTACATAAAACCAGTATAAGTATCTGAAGCAGCAGTGAGGAACACCCAGTGTTACATTTGGTGGAACAACGATAGTACCATAACGTTGACAATTCCAACGTTAAATTGGTGTCTACAACAGTATCCATCACATCCATAACATTATATACAAAAATATAGTGTTACAATATGGCTCACCTAGAAGTTTGAATGCTGCTACATAATGAGAACAAGTATCGGTCTTTTCCTTTGGATCACTATGTACACTGAATGGAAGAGTACAACAACATGAAGACTTTGTTTGAGATGATGAAATATTTCACTTATAACTTGCTATTAGAGCAAATAACATTCCTTATGGATTTACAGGGAGTTAACACAAAATATCCCTGGTAGCCTTGAATATGGGACTTAAGGGCAATTGTAAAATGGAAACCGCTGGTTGGGCCCCACAATGCGCTAATGCCTCCTCCTCATAACCAATTACGACCCATTGAAAAGTTTGCCACGTGGTCTAGGTATGTAGTCTCCAGCTTTTATATGACTTTGAAATATCTTTCCAGATCTAGGCCAAGATCAAATCTATATGAGACCAAGATCAAATCTACAGAGTGGGCCAAAGAAAATGAGAACATTGCGTAGACGGTCATATAATTATATCAAAGTTTGTTTAGCTGTACGCTTAGAAAAAAATGTTGATAAGCAGGGAGGACACATTGAACAGGTTTTCTGATTGCCTAAATATTTTGCAAAAAATTACATGAGACAATACAATTAATTAAATTATATTTCAAAAAAAATGTGTATGTTATATGATGTTCTCACTTTTTTGGCCCATCATCTATATGAGACAAAGATTAAATCTAGTTTTATTGTTTGAGAAAACAAGCAATGTCTGCAACAGAATATCAATATTTAAGGACCGCTGCATTGCCCGTTACAGTAGAGGTCTTTGTCTAACTGAAACTTAAACCAGGATCAGTACTATTACTAGTATCAGTACTACAACTCGTATCAGTAGTATCACTAGCATCAGTATTATACTAGGAACATATAAGTATACTGGGAACGTACATTGATATCATTGTGTAGGCAGAGTACATTGATATCATTGTGTAGGCAGAGTACATTGATATCATTTTGTAGACAGATTACATTGATATCATCGTGTAGACAGAGTACATTGATATCATCGTGTAGACAGAGTACAATTATATCATTTTGTAGACAGTGTATATTGATATTATTGTGTAGACAGTGTATACTGATATCATTGTGTAGACAGAGCACATTGATATAATTGTGTAGGTGGTATCTTAGGCTCTCAACTGAAAGCCCGATAAAGAAATACCTGCTGTTATTGAAATCGTTATTGAAAATATTTTATATTGAAATTAAATAAATATAATTTAAAAACAAGCAATCTAAGCCTGGACACAGGACGTGTTAGAGCATTTTCGTGTTTTAAGAAAGGGAAGTAAGTCATGTTGAATAACTGTTACAAAAATAAATAATGAGTTAGCCCCTTTGTACGCCCCTTTGTTAATATAGCTTATATAGTAAAAAATGGTATCTAATAAGCCCTTTTATTGCGCCCTCAAAGGTCTGATCGCAAAATGGACTTTTGATGTACACATGGCAGGCCAAGACCTACAAAATGATATATACATCATGGGTCTAGGACTTATGGTTGCTGAGATCTAGGGCGCTCCTTTGTTAATATAGCTTATATAGTAAAAACGGTACTTAATAAGCCCCCTTTTTCTGCCCTCAGAGGTCAGATTTCGAAATGGACTTTTGATGCACACATGGCAGGCCAAGACCTACAAATTGATATATACATCATGGGTCTAGGACTTATGGTTGTTAAGATCTAAGGTGATGACGGACAGACAGACAGACAAAATACAGTTGACTTAGAAATTTAAGGTTTTGTTATGTTTATATAGGCCAACTCTTGAAATGTAATATCTGTATGTCGACCATTATGTTGGTTGATTTTTCTGTCATTAAGTTATTAATAGTAGGCAAACCGTCCATCTCGAAAGATGATGGTAGCGCTCTGGTTAGTCATCTAGTCGTTTTTTGATAGCAGGTTCTTGAGTGACTCAGCAGACCGATCCTGGACTGGCAGACTCTTCCGCAGTGGCCACAAATGAAGCTGGGTGGGGGACCGAGGGCCTGTTTCTGTCGTGCGGTCTTCCTTCTCTGTCTTTTGGTCTCCTGCTGTTGGTTCCTTACTTGTTCACCATTAAGGATGCCTTTGTGGACAGCCTGACGCCACCCACTCCGGTCGTTCCCAATTGTCGAGGCTGATGCCGGTCAGTTTGAGGTCGCGTTTGCAGACATCCTTGAATCGCAGTTGCGGGCGACCAGCGGGGCGATGCCCGGTGGCGAGCTCGCCATATAGGATGTCCTTTGGTATGCGTCCATCTTGCATTCGATGCACATGACCCAGCCAGCGTAGACGTCTTTGGCACAGAAGGAGATGCATGCTCAGTGAGCTGGCTTGTTTGAGTACGGCAGTGTTGGTGATTTTGTCCTGCCATCTGATGCCAAGGATGCGACGGAGACAGCGGAGGTGGAAGCTCTCGAGTCGATTTTCCTGTTGGTATAGGTAGTCAAGGTTTCGCTGCCATATAAAAGAGTGCTGAGTGCTGAGTGCCTGGTATACCTTGAGCTTGGTGTTCAGTGTCAAATGTTTGTTAGTCCATACTCGTTAGCTTAGTCTGGTCATGACACTGGTTGCTTTGGCAAGCCTCTTGTCGATCTCGTCATCCAGGAACAGACTGCTGGTGATGGTGGAGCCCAGGTATGTGAATTTGTCGGTGACCTCCAGAACTTCGTTGTCGATGGTGATTGAGGGTGGAGCTGGGATGCCTAGACCCATGATGTTGGTTTTCTTGATACTGATGGTCAGTCCGAATTCTATGCATGCTTGAGCTAAGCGATCCATCAGGAGCTGTAGGTGTTCCTCTGTGTGTGCTGTCAGGGCTGCGTCATCAGCGAACTGCATGTCTCTGATAAGGATAGTGCGGATCTTGGTTTTTGCTCTTAGGCGGGCCATGTTCAGCAGCTTCCCATCACTTCTGGTGTGTAGGTAGACACCTTCTGTAGAGTCTTTAATTGCAAAATTCAGCATCATAGAGAAAAAATATGCCGAATAGTGTAGGCGCCAGAACACAGCCCTGTTTGACTCCGCTTTTGATTGTAAAGGTTCTGAAGTGTCCCCATCGTAGCTGACGACTCCCTGCATATTATCATGAAAGGAGGTTATAATGTTGAGCAACTGAGGTGGACATCCGATCTTCTTCAGTAACAGGAACAGGCCGCTTCTGCTTACTAAGTCAAACGCCTTGGTTAGGTCGATGAAGGCGATGTACAGCGGCATCTGCTGTTCTGTGCACTTCTCCTGGAGCTGACGCACTGAGAATATCATGTCGACAGTGGATCTTTCTTGTTGGAAGCCGCATTGTGATTCGGGGTACACTCGGTTTGCGAGAACCTGAAGACGGTTGAGGACCACGCGTGCAAAGGCTTTGCCTACAATGCTCAGCAATGAAATACCCCTGTAGTTGTTACAGTCACTGCGACCCCCCATATTCTTGTACAGAGTGACTATCTTGGCGTTGCGCATGTCTTGCGGAACTCTGCCTTCCTTCCAACATAGGCAGAGGAGCTCTTGGAGTGGTTCTAATAAGGCAGGTTTTCCGCATTTGATGATTTCAGGCGGGATGCCATCCTCACCCGGCGATTTACCACTGTTCAGGGCATCAATGGCTTTACTGAGTTCATCCATGGTAGGTTCAGCATCCAGCTCCTTCAGAACGGTCAAATCTTCTATATCGCCCAATGCTCTCTGTGTGACAGAGTTTTCACTGGAGTACAACTCTAGATAGTGTTCCACCCACCTGCCCATTTGCTTGCTTTTGTCAGTGATGATATCCCCTGATTTGGACTTCAAGGGTGCAGTCTTCTTTGATGATTTGCCAGTTGCTTGCTTGATGCCTTCATACATCCTCCTTATGTTGCCAGTCTCCGACGCTTGCTGGATGCTATATGCCAGTTGAAGCCAGTAGTCATTTGCGCAGCTACGGGCAGTCTGCTGGGCCTTTCTCCGAGCAGCCTTCAGCTCCAGAAGATTGTGCTGACTTGGGTCGCGTTTGTAGCTTATCAGTGCTTTTCTCTTGGCATCAATGACGGGCTCTAGTTCAACAGCGTTTGCCTCAAACCAGTCGGTATTCTTGTGTTCCTTAGTACCATAGTCAGAGCAGCAGCTCTGTAGATAGTGTTCCGGAGCGAATTCCACATATCTTCTGCATTCGACTTTTGGTTGCAGCTTTGCAGTTCCCCCAGCCTTGCTATGAACTCCTGGTTTTTGGCTTGGTTGGTGGTTTGACTGGTGTTGATTTTTGGCTGGCATTTCTTTTTGGAGTGATGGAGTCTCTTGGGGCGCAGCTTTATCTTGGAGGCAATGAGGGAGTGGTCTGTATCGCAATCGGCGCTATGGTAGGCTCTGGTGTTACGAACGTTATTCAGAGAGTCGCGCCTGGTGATGATCAGGTCCAACTGGTGCCAGTGATTTGATCTTGGATGTCTCCAGGACGTCTTGTGACATGCCTTGTTCTGAAAGTAGGTGTTTGTCACGCATAGGCCGTGATAGCAGCAGAGTTCGAGTAATCTCTGGCCGTTTTCGTTCATTTTCCCTATGCCATGGTGACCCAGCACACTTGACCAAGACTCATGGTCAGAACCAACACGAGCGTTAAAATCCCCCAGAAGGTAGAGGTGTTCCGAAGCAGGGACTGCGGCAATTGCGCTGTTTAATAACTCATAGAACTGATCTTTAGTCTCCGTGCTGGCTTGCATGGTTGGTGCATAGATGCAGAGGAGGTTGGCGGTACCAGATGCTGTGAATAGACGCAGGGTAAGGGTTCTCTCTGTGCCGTGGGAATGAGGTTCAATCATTTGGAGCAGGGTGTTCTTTATGGCGAAGCCGACTCCGTGTTCTCTGGATTCCTCGACTTCTTTCCCCTGCCAAATAAACGTATAGTGTGCTTCCCTCAAAGATCCAGTCTCTGGGAGGCGCGTTTCTTGTAAGGCTGCCACATCGATGTTTAGTCTGTGCAGCTCAAGATCGATGACTGCGGTCTTGCGGAAGTCATCGATTTTCTGTAAGTCATCTGTCAGACCTGTGCGCATAGTGCGCACGTTCCAGCTTGCAATGCGGAGAGCTGGAGACTCCGTCTTTATCTTTGAATGTCTTCCTGGTGCATGTGGTAACGGTCTGCCTGTTGAGCTGCGCTCTAAGCTCCAGGCACCCACTGGAGCAGGCAGGCCGTGGCGGGTCAACACCTTATTGGCCGGGGGCTGCCCAGCTTAAGGCGGGCGGTAGTTGACCAGTGGGACTACGAGGGACCCTCCCACCATTGAAGACAGCCCGTGGCGTCCAGCTCTACGCCAATTGAGCAAGAACTTATAACCCGTAGACTGCTGTCTTCTTGTTTGTGCTCTCGCCGTGAGGCGAGACTGGAGTAACGTCTCCAGAGCGCAGGCCTGGGCATTAAGTTATTAACCAAGTATGTTATTAGTTTAGCTGATTTGCCGGTCATTGTGATGTTATGTGTCATTATGTTTTTATTATGTGTCATTATGTTTTTACTACGTTTCATTATGTTCACTTGTAAGACAATATAAAGTGACAGGCGTTTATCTGCTTTGACGTCATTCTATCTCCACATCTTACACCACCAGGCAGTTACAAAATATATGTAAAACCAATACATGTTACATAAATACATGTGACAGAAATACACGTAACAGAAGTATACGTGACAGTAATACTCTTGACAGAAGTATACATGATATAAATACTCGTGACAGAAGTATACATGACAGAAATAATCGTGACAGAAGTATACATGACAGAAATACTCGTGACAGAAGTTTACATGACAGAAATACTCGTGACAGAAGTATACGTGACAGAAATACTCGTGACAGAAGTATACATGACAGAAATACCCCTGACAGAAGTATACGTCTCAGAAATACATGTGACAGAAGTATACGTGACAGAAACACACGTGACAGAAGTATACATGGCAGAAATACTCGTGACAGAAGTATACGTGACAGAAATGCTCGTGACAGAAGTATACGTGACAGAAATACTCGTGACAGAAGTATACGTGACAGAAATGCTCGTGACAGAAGTATACGTGACAGAAATACTCGTGACAGAAGTATACATGACAGAAATACTCGTGACAGAAGTATACGTGACAGAAATACTCGTGACAGAAATACTCGTGACAGAAGTATACATGACAGAAATACTCGTGACAGAAGTATACATGACAGAAATACTCCTGACAGAAGTATACGTCTCAGAAATACATGTGACAGAAGTATACGTGACAGAAATACACGTGACAGAAGTATACATGTGACAGAAATACACGTAACAGAAGTATACGTGACAGAAATACTCGTGACAGAAGTATACATGACAGAAATACTCGTGACAGAAGTTTACATGACAGAAATAATCGTGACAGAAGTATACATGACAGAAATACTCGTGACAGAAGTTTACATGACAGAAATACTCGTGACAGAAGTATACGTGACAGAAATACTCGTGACAGAAGTATACATGACAGAAATACCCCTGACAGAAGTATACGTCTCAGAAATACATGTGACAGAAGTATACGTGACAGAAACACACGTGACAGAAGTATACATGGCAGAAATACTCGTGACAGAAGTATACGTGACAGAAATGCTCGTGACAGAAGTATACGTGACAGAAATACTCGTGACAGAAGTATACGTGACAGAAATGCTCGTGACAGAAGTATACGTGACAGAAATACTCGTGACAGAAGTATACATGACAGAAATACTCGTGACAGAAGTATACGTGACAGAAATACTCGTGACAGAAGTATACATGACAGAAATACTCGTGACAGAAATACTCGTGACAGAAGTATACATGACAGAAATACTCGTGACAGAAGTATACATGACAGAAATACTCCTGACAGAAGTATACGTCTCAGAAATACATGTGACAGAAGTATACGTGACAGAAATACACGTGACAGAAGTATACATGGCAGAAATACTCGTGACAGAAGTATACATGACAGAAATAATCGTGACAGAAGTATACATGACAGTAGACCCCCGCGTTAGCAGAGTTCTGAGATTTAGGATATAAGTTTTTATGGATATTTTTAAATTGGGTATATTTTATATTATTGAAATGATGTGTTGACTTATCGTTAGTAAATCTTGGCACAAATTTTTGTTAAATTTAAACATCTGAAATGTCAGACTCACACAATATACTATGTAACACAATTTATTTTTCTGGCTTCTAAGTGTTATATTTCAACTGTTTCTGTTTAGAAACTGTGGAAAAACGACTACATTCATCACAAATATTGCTTATACAACAGACATGAAAAATGTTGTATTTATTATGACAAAACAAGGAAATTATATATTTTCTTTCATGCGGTCTAAAAAAAAAAACACTGGCATGATAAACAGACAAAGACCGTCGAAAATCACTTCAAAAGGTTCAGATATAAATAGGTTTTCTAGATTAGCGTGTGCACTTGAAATCGCTTTCTCAAATAAATACCCAAATTTGGTCCCAATCATGTTTTCGCCAAATGACTCACAACCCTTGACACTTATGACTTGTCTTGATCCCCGACATTTAATAGCAGTATTAATGTAAAACATTGTTCAATAGGTTGTAGTTAACAATAGCAGTATTATTGTAAACATTGTACCAGTTGTTTGAGGTTAAAAATAGCGGTCACATTATAAACATTGTACCAGTAGGTTGTGGTTAACAAAAGCAGTAACATTCTAAACATTGTACCAGTAGGTTGTAGTTAACAAAAGCAGTAACATTCTAAACATCGTACCAGTATGTTGTAGTTAACAAAAGCAGTAACATTCTAAACATTGTACCACTATGTTGTAGTTAACAATAGCAGTAACATTCTAAACATCGTACCAGTATGTTGTAGTTAACAATAGCAGTAATGTTCTAAACATTGTACCAGTATGTTGTAGTTAACAAAAGCAGTAACATTCTAAACATTGTACCAGTAAGTTGTAGTTAACAAAAGCAGTAACACTCTAAACATTGTACCAGTATGTTGTAGTTAACAATAGCAGTAACACTCTAAACATTGTACCACTATGTTGTAGTTAACAATAGCAGTATTATTGTAAACATTGTACCAGTATATTGTAGTTAACAAAAGCAGTATTATGGTAAACATTGTACCAGTTGTTTGAGGTTAAAAATAGCGGTCACATTGTAAACATTGTACCAGTAGGTTGTGGTTAACAATAGCAGTAACATTCTAAACATTGTACCAGTATGTTGTAGTTAACAAAAGCAGTAACATTCTAAACATTGTACCAGTAGGTTGTAGTTAACAAAAGCAGTAACATTCTAAACATTGTACCAGTAGGTTGTAGTTAAGAAAAGTAGTAACATTCTAAACATTGTACCAGTAGGTTGTAGTTAAGAAAAGTAGTAACATTCTAAACATTGTACGAGTAGGTTGTAGTTAACAAAAGCAGTAACATTCTAAACATTGTACCAGTATGTTGTAGTTAACAATAGCAGTAACATTCTAAACATTGTACCAGTATGTTGTAGTTAACAATAGCAGTAACACTCTAAACATTGTACCAGTATGTTGTAGTTAACAATAACAATATTTTCTTACACCATTGGACCGTCCTCTACCCCCTCCTCGTGATTCACGTGAGCCATAGTTGGTTGAGAAATTTGAGATATTATCATGCACAACACACTACCATTATTTATATATTATCACGTCTAACACTGTACCATTGCTTAAGTATTATCACTTCTAACACTGTACCATTGCTTAACTATTATCACGTCTAACACTGTACCATTGC
This sequence comes from Bulinus truncatus, assembly GCA_021962125.1. Lineage (NCBI taxonomy): Eukaryota > Metazoa > Mollusca > Gastropoda > Planorbidae > Bulinus > Bulinus truncatus. The sequence continues at coordinate 1,165,225 of JAGDYQ010000216.1, forward strand.
TTAACTATTATCACTTCTAACACTGTACCATTGTTTAACTATTATCATGCCTAACACTGTGTAAAGTGTCACAAAGTTGATGAACGATGTACTTCTAGAATTTTCTATCTTCAAGTTTCATACACCAAGATAGATCGTAGAAGTTTTTAATCATGTAAAACAAGTAAAATTGTGAAACAATTATTAAGTTCTGGTCACGTGTTGTAAGAACATTCTGTCATTACATGAATATTAACAAGTAAAAAAATCATTTTACTGAACAATGTTGTTATCTGATTAGTCATGTTGTATAATGCTGTGATCTGATTGGTCCTATTGTATAACGCTGTGATCTGATTGGTTCTGCTGCTAAAGATATTTCAGAGTCTGTCTTCAGCTAATTTAGTCGCGTCCAAGAATCCGGGCAGTGCAATAGATTCCTTTGTACTGAGCTGTGACACGGTGTGTCAGGATAAAAGGAACTTCATCTGAGGAGGTAATTGACACTTTGATTGTCATAAGAATATGGACGTAATATTAATGTTAAGTTTAGATCGATGGAATCAAAGAGATATTTGTTTGAAGTAGAGATAACATTGCCTCCCAGTGTTGGAATCATCATTATATATTATATCAGTGAATGCTTGGACTGGTGACTATAGCAGTACATTCGTTGTTAACATATTAAACAGAAAATACTCGGTCAAGAACGTAATAGTAATGATCCGTTATGATCATTCGCAAAATATCATCAAATAATATACTGCTTGTATTTGGAAACATCAAAGTAATTTACAAGATAATTTATGTTTTAAAGTAAGATATTTTTATTTCATATTCTGTTGCTTGAACATTCAACGTGTTGATGAAAGAATCTCTATAATTCTTAGTTCAGTCACTTCAAATTATGCAAACTTTGCAAAGCGAAAACATTTTAAAATAAAATTTAATTTCATGTGAAAAAAAAGCTACTGAAAAGTCATTTTTAAAGCATAATTATTTTTTTAGCGATTAAAAATTTGGACAAGTTGTTAATGCAATTATATATTTTAATTAAAACAGTTATTCACAAAGTGTGTGTTTTAAACGGCACAAAGGAGAGGGTACTATCAAAGAAATTAGGAATCGTTTACTCTTTCGAATCCAGCCTGTTCATATGTTTAAGTTTATTTTATTTTACACCTATATAGTTTTTTAATTTAAATGGCCTCATTAATAACTGCTGTGTCCCGTAGCCCAGATATTCTTTATCTCATCTAACGTAGTTTTTTATATAACATATTTATTTTCACATAATTGATACATTCAGTTTCTTATTTTCAAAGAATTGATACGTTCAGTCACTTACTTCAAAGAACCTAGTCGAACTCTTTAATGTATAAAACGTCAGGTAGTAGTAGCCACCTTAACTCACCAAAACAGGAACATAGTGACAATAATGAGGGGGAAATGTTCGCTGTGAGTAGTTGAGACTCCCAATGAGTTCTCTAAATGTTCAGTTTCCTTCTTAAAAAAAAAATCTGCCCTCAGATGAGATAAATTCTAAAAAAAAAAAAAGAAACAGTTATGCAGTGGTGGATAAATTTATCTGCAGACATACATTTTATAAAATTCCAGAGAAGAGACATAATTGAATTAGTCACTTAATTCAAAGTCAGACTGAACTCAATTTTGTACTTTGTATTGCGTTCGGAACATTTCAAACATTGCAAACATCATTTTTTCAAATGTAAATTATTGGTGATTTTTTCTGAGATCTTGAAGTCTCATTTCGGCGTGAAATAAAAAAATTCAATACCAAATATTTCTCGTTGAGTATTTACATTATGTAAATAAAAAAAAAAACCTTTTAAACTTGGATCAACACAGTTATCAAATGCATATGCGCCTAAACGCTTTACAAAAATAATTAATCTCGATTTATTCTAAAATCTTTTCCGCTCAGAATATTTTGTACAAAGTTTAAACATGGTTTTATAAATATCCTATAATCTAGATAACTTAAGAATTGACTCTTTCTGGTTTCCAAGGAAATGGAAAATTATTACATCCCTTATTTTGTCACTTGCTCTCCTTACAGACCACAACATAGCAGTTTCAACACCATAATCCAGCAGTTTGAACACTATAAATTCAGCAGTTTTGGACATCATTATCCAACAGTTTGGACATCATTATCCAACAGTTTGGACACCACAATCCAACAGTTTGGACACCACAATCCAACAGTTTGGACACCACAATCCAACAGTTTGGACACCACAATCCAACAGTTTGGACAACACAATTCAACAGTTTGGACACCACAATCCAACAGTTTGAACACTATAAATTCAGCAGTTTTGGACATCATTATTCAACCGTTTGGACATCATTATCCAACAGTTTGGACACCACAATCCAACAGTTTGGACACCACAATCCAACAGTTTGGACACCACAATCCAACAGTTTGGACACCACAATCCAACAGTTTGGACAACACAATTCAACAGTTTGGACACCACAATCCAACAGTTTGGACACCACAATCCAACAGTTTGGACACCACAATCCAACAGTTTGGACAACACAATCCAACAGTTTGGACACCACAATCCAACAGTTTGGACATCGTTATCCAACAGTTTGGACACCACAATCCAACAGTTTGGACATCGTTATCCAACAGTTTGGACAACACAATCTAGCAGTTTGGACACCACAATCCAACAGTTTGGACACCATAATCCAACAGTTTGGACAACACAATTCAACAGTTTGGACAACACAATTCAACAGTTTGGACAACACAATCCAACAGTTTGAACACTATAAATTCAGCAGTTTTGGACATCATTATTCAACCGTTTGGACATCATTATCCAACAGTTTGGACACCACAATCCAACAGTTTGGACACCACAATCCAACAGTTTGGACACCACAATCCAACAGTTTGGACACCACAATCCAACAGTTTGGACAACACAATTCAACAGTTTGGACACCACAATCCAACAGTTTGAACACTATAAATTCAGCAGTTTTGGACATCATTATTCAACCGTTTGGACATCATTATCCAACAGTTTGGACACCACAATCCAACAGTTTGGACACCACAATCCAACAGTTTGGACACCACAATCCAACAGTTTGGACACCACAATCCAACAGTTTGGACAACACAATCTAGCAGTTTGGACACCACAATCCAACAGTTTGGACACCACAATCCAACAGTTTGGACAACACAATTCAACAGTTTGGACACCACAATCCAACAGTTTGAACACTATAAATTCAGCAGTTTTGGACATCATTATTCAACCGTTTGGACATCATTATCCAACAGTTTGGACACCACAATCCAACAGTTTGGACACCACAATCCAACAGTTTGGACACCACAATCCAACAGTTTGGACACCACAATCCAACAGTTTGGACAACACAATTCAACAGTTTGGACACCACAATCCAACAGTTTGGACACCACAATCCAACAGTTTGGACATCGTTATCCAACAGTTTGGACACCACAATCCAACAGTTTGGACATCGTTATCCAACAGTTTGGACAACACAATCTAGCAGTTTGGACACCACAATCCAACAGTTTGGACACCATAATCCAACAGTTTGGACAACACAATCCAACAGTTTGGACAACACAATCCAACAGTTTGAACACCATAATCCAACAGTTTGGACAACACAATCCAACAGTTTAGACACCACAATCCAACAGTTTGGACATCACAATCCAACAGTTTGGACACCACAATCCAACAGCATGGAACCATAATTCATCAATTTGGACACCTCGTGTACTAAACCAAACATGTCTATACTTTATCATTGCACGTGTATTTTTATGAATATTTAATATTTCATTGATCACTTTGATTTATTTAGCGCCATGTAGCAACTATCCACATAGTTCAGAAATAAACTAAAGCTTTCGTTACTGAAATAATTTTGTTTGCATCAATTTGTCACTGACACCGTCTTATAACAAATAAAAAAAATGTTAATATTATTTTGCTTTAAATATTTACAATATTTTTTGAAGCGATGTACAAGACATCAACGAAAAAAAAAGCTAAAATCTTTAAAAATATAATGAGCCATGAATCTTTGGAAAACCAAATATGTTATAAATATTCCGAGATCATCATCATTATATATACATATATATATATATATATATATATATATATATATATATATATATAAGAAATAAATAGCAAATAAATTTATTGTGTGCAATAATGTTGATAAAAGAATCAAAATAAAAAAATGGAATTGGCCTAACTATAAACTACAATACTAAATTACAAAAGAAAAATAATAGTATTTTCATTATGTGCTTAATAACTTATGATGTAATCCTAGGAATTACAGTAATTTTAACCAAAATGTTATTTCTACACTAACTATAACCCAATATATCTTCATAGCACTTGGTCAACGTAGAACTGAAAACTAAAGTTTATCTAAATGTCTGTCAGCACTTCACAGTAACAGCATTTATTATCAAGTGTTAAATAAATAATTCTCACAAAATGAACAACTGTCGACAAAATGTTTACCTAACTATTATGAAGTTGAGTGTCAGAGTGAGTTGTAAACATTCTGCGACGCTGAAATAGAACTGCTCTTTTTTATAGAGATTTATAGATAATAAACAGATGCCACATCTATAGCCACATCTATGGGCACATTTATTAATTTATATCTACATTTATCTAAAAATCTATAATTAGACTAAATGTATTTTGCGTATTTTTTAATTTTTATTTTAGTAGGATTTAAATATCACTGCATTTATAGCATCCGTCAGTAACGAAAGGGTTAAACTCGCTAGTCTCAATGAATTGTCTAATACTCTCAATTACGTTCGACATCTGTCACAATGTTGAGACATAAAAAAGAATCTGTTGAAGAAAAAAATCTGACATTTTATAAAAGTTCACAGTAGACAGAGAACTGAGTGGGTAGAGGTTGATTGAAATTGATTCTCTGCCACTAGACAGAATGTTCCAGATTACACGGAAGCCGAATGATGGAGTCGTAATTATGATCCACGTGTGTATGTTTGTGACAAAATGTGAATGTGACATAGTCTGTGGTAAGGATGTAATACAACGTATGGTACATAATGTCGTGCGGAACATGAGACACAATGTGGTGCCTGGCTCAGAATGAGGTACAGAAATGTGGTACAGTGCCTGGCTCAGAATGAGGTACAGAAATGTGGTACAGTATGTCGTGCAGTGCATGGTTTATAACACAATACAGTGCATGTTAAAGAAAGTGGAGACCTAATGTTTTACAGTTTATGATTCACAAATGGATATAGATCTCTTTACACAGTATTTGGTATAAACAATCACAAACATTTTCTATTTAACTTTCCAAAGCTACAGACATTGATTATCCATACAGTTGATATATTTACGTTTTTAGTCAGATTGTGTACTTATCAGCGGTCTTAGTGAACATTTATCGATACATCTATTTCTTTGCACTCATATTTTGTTTGCATTTAGCCTTAATCTTGAAGCAAAGCAAACGATATTTTCTAAAAAATATCATTTATGATTCTTACAATAAACATAGCATTGTCGGCATGAGAAAAATTAGGGAACTGCTCCCAATGGTACAGCGTGTAAGTGAAGCTGGAGAGAGTAATTAACATTCTGTTTGAAAGATATGCCAACCACAATGCTGTATTAGTATCAGAGGCGTAGCGAGGGGGGGCAAGGCAACTTGCGCCCGGGGCATTTTACCTTTTTAATTCCTTTTTAGCGCCCTCCATTCGAAAACCATATAATATTATATGTAAAATATGCCAGTTGACGCCCCTGAACCCCGGCGGCCGGGGACAAATGTACCCCCGACCCCTAGCTACGCCTCTGATTTGTATCAAACGTAATGTTACAGAAAAGTATTTAGAGAAGATTGGTCACTAGGAAAACAGCTTTGAATACGTAAAATATAAAGCAATCAGTCATATATTTCCTAAGGGCAATCAGGGTAGATGAAGTGTAGAATTCTTCTGTTTTTATAATCTCGGCATATGAAGGGATTGTGTGGATAGCACAACGCCCAGCCTCCTTTACTTCCCCAACCAAAAGCAGGTACCCAATTAAAGGTGGGGGGACTTGAAATTATCTATCAGGACCGGGCCGAATTTCCATGTTTCTCATCAAGGATTGAGCACATGAAAACTCAGGTATATATTCTAGCGCCCTACACCACTTTGCCAGCCGCCCAACCTTATGTCTGGAGGCCTAAAATGATTTATAAATATACAGTACACACAGAGATATGAAGACACTAACTAAGTAGATAGCAGATAATTTAAAGTTTCCCAAGATTATAGTTCATTAGAGCCGCATAGTAAATATTTATATAGGACAAGAATAGGGCAGCACAAGACTAGTTCACCTCTAGACTAGTTCGCTTCAAGACTTGTTCACCTGAAGACTAGTTCACTTCAAGACTAGTTCACCTGAAGACTAGTTCACTTCAAGACTAGTTCACCTCAAGACTAGTTCACTTATAGACTAGTTCACCTCAAGACTAGTTCACCTCAAGATTAGTTCCAATCAAGACTAGTCCCATTGACCAATATATTTCATTATTTTCACCTCTTGTGTTAAGGACACCTATCTGCCTGTGTTAAGACTGATATTTTAATACAAGTTGTTTGTTTTAAGTTTTTTTTTTCAATCTTTTAACACCCTAACATATTGAAGGGAAAGGGGCGTAGAAACTACTGAGTGGTGTAGAGTCTTAACTGTTGACCTGAGAGTCTGAGTGGTGTAGAGTGCTCAACTGTTGACCTGAGAGTCTGAGTGGTGTAGAGTGCTCAACTGTCGCCTTGAGAGTCTGGGTGGTGTAGAGTCTCAACTGTTGACCTGAGAGTCTGAGTGGTGTAGAGTCTCAACTGTTGACCTGAGAGTCTGAGTGGTGTAGAGTGCTCAACTTATGACCTGAGAGTCTGAGTGGTGTAGAGTGCTCAACTGTCGACCTGAGAGTCTGGGAGGTGTAGAGTCTTAACTGTTGACCTGATAGTCTGAGTGGTGTAGAGTGCTCAACTGTTGACCTGAGAGTCTGAGTGGTGTAGAGTGCTCAACTGTTGACCTGATAGCCTGAGTAGTGTAGAGTGCTCAACTGTTGACCTGAGAGTCTGAGTGGTGTAGAGTGCTCAACTGTCGACTTAAGAGTCTGGGTGGTGTAGAGTCTCAACTGTTGACCTGAGAGTCTGAGTGGTGTAGAGTCTCAACTGTTGACCTGAGAGTCTGAGTGGTGTAGAGTGCTCAACTTATGACCTGAGAGTCTGAGTGGTGTAGAGTGCTCAACTGTCGACCTGAGAGTCTGGGAGGTGTAGAGTCTTAACTGTTGACCTGATAGTCTGAGTGGTGTAGAGTGCTCAACTGCTGACCTGAGAGTCTGAGTGGTGTAGAGTGCTCAACTGTTCACCTGATAGTCTGAGTGGTGTAGAGTGCTCAACTGTTGACCTGAGAGTCTGAGTGGTGTAGAGTGCTCCACTGTTGACCTGAGAGTCTGAGTGGTGTAGAGCCTCAACTGTTGACCTGATAGTCTGAGTGGTGTAGAGTGCTCAACTGTTGGCCTGAGAGTCTAAGTGGTGTAGAGTCTCAAATGTTGACCTGAGAGTCTAAGTGATGTAGAGTCTCAACTGTTGATATAAGAGTCTAAGTGGTGTAGAGTGCTCAACTGTCGACCTTAGAATCTGGGTGGGGAACAGTCTCCAACTGTTGACCTGAGAGCCTGAGTGGTGTAGAGTGCTCAACTGTTGATCTGAGAGTCTGGGTGGTGTACAGTCTCCAACTGTTGACCTGAGAGTCTGAGTGGTGTAGAGTGCTCAACTGTCGACCTGAGAGTCTGAGTGGTGTAGAGTGCTCAACTGTCGACCTTAGAATCTGGGTGGGGAACAGTCTCCAACTTTTGACCTGAGAGCCTGAGTGGTGTAGAGTGCTCAACTGTTGATCTGAGAGTCTGGGTGGTGTACAGTCTCCAACTGTTGACCTGAGAGTCTGAGTGGTGTAGAGTGCTCAACTGTCGACCTGAGAGTCTGAGTGGTGTAGTGTCTCAACTGTTGACCTGAGAGTCTAAGTGGTGTAGAGTGCTCAACTGTCGACCTGAGAGTCTGAGTGGTGTAGTGTCTCAACTGTTGATCTAAGAGTCTAAGTGGTGTACAAACTCAACTGTTGACCTGAGAGTCTGAGTGGTGTAGAGTGCTCAACTGTCGACCTGAGAGTCTAAGTGGTGTAGAGTCTCAACTGTTGACCTGAGAATCTGAGTGGTGTAGAGTGCTCAACTGTCGACCTGAGAGTCTAAGTGGTGTAGAGTCTCAATGTTGACCTGAGAGTCTAATTGGTGTAGAGTCTCAACTGTTGATATGAGAGTCTAAGTGGTGTAGAGTCTCAACTGTTGACCTGAGAGTCTGAGTGGTGTAGAGTGCTCCACTGTTGACCTGAGAGTCTGAGTGGTGTAGAGTGCTCAACTGTCGACCTGAGAGTCTAAGTGGTGTAGAGTCTTAACTGTTGACCTGAGAGTCTGGGTGGTGTAGAGCCTCAACTGTTGACCTGAGAGTCTGGATGGTGTACAGTCTCCAACTGTTGACCTGAGAGTCTGAGTTGTGTAGAGTGCTCAACTGTTGACCTGAGAGTCTGGGTGGTGTAGAGTCTCAACTGTTGACCTGAGAGTCTGGGTGGTGTACAGTCTCCAACTGTTGACCTGAGAGTCTGAGTGGTGTAGAGTGCTCAACTGTTGACCTGAGAGTCTGAGTGGAGTAGAGTGCTCAACTGTTGACCTGAGAGTCTGAGTGGAGTAGAGTGCTCAACTGTTGACCTGAGAGTCTGGGTGGTGTAGAGTCTCAACTGTTGACCTGAGAGTCTGGGTGGTGTACAGTCTCCAACTGTTGACCTGAGAGTCTGAGTTGTGTAGAGTGCTCAACTGTTGACCTGAGAGTCTGGGTGGTGAAGAGTGCTCAACTGTTGACCTGATAGTCTGAGTGGAGTAGAGTGCTCAACTGTTGACCTGAGAGTCTGGGTGGTGTAGAGCCTTAACTGCCCACCTGAGAGCCTGAGTGGTAGAGAATCTCAACTGTCCACCTGAGAGTCTAAGTGGTGTAGAGTCTCAACTGTTGACCTGATAGTCAGAGTGGTGTAGAGTGCTCTACTGTTGACCTGAGAGTCTGAGTTGTGTAGAGTGCTCAACTGTCGACCTTAGAATCTGGGTGGGGAACAGTCTCCAACTGTTGACCTGAGAGCCTGAGTGGTGTAGAGTGCTCAACTGTTGATCTGAGAGTCTGGGTGGTGTACAGTCTCCAACTGTTGACCTGAGAGTCTGAGTGGTGTAGAGTGCTCAACTGTCGACCTGAGAGTCTGAGTGGTGTAGTGTCTCAACTGTTGACCTGAGAGTCTGAGTGTTGACCTGAGAGTCTGAGTGGTGTAGAGTGCTCAACTGTCGACCTGAGAGTCTAAGTGGTGTAGAGTCTCAACTGTTGACCTGAGAGTCTGGGTGGTGTATAGTCTCCAACTGTTGACCTGAGAGTCTGAGTGGTGTAGAGTGCTCAACTGTTGACCTGAGAGTCTGAGTGGAGTAGAGTGCTCAACTGTTGACCTGAGAGTCTGAGTGGTGTAGAGTCTCAACTGTTGACCTGAGAGTCTGGGTGGTGTACAGTCTCCAACTGTTGACCTGAGAGTCTAAGTGGTGTAGAGTGCTCAACTGTTGACCTGAGAGTCTGAGTGGAGTAGAGTGCTCAACTGTTGACCTGAGAGTCAGGGTGGTGTAGAGTGCTCAACTGTTGACCTGAGAGTCTGGGTGGTGTAGAGTCTCAACTGTTGACCTGAGAGTCTGGGTGGTGTACAGTCTCCAACTGTTGACCTGAGAGTCTGAGTGGTGTAGAGTGCTCAACTGTTGACCTGAGAGTCTGAGTGGAGTAGAGTGCTCAACTGTTGACCTGAGAGTCTGGGTGGTGTAGAGTCTCAACTGTTGACCTGAGAGTCTGGGTGGTGTATAGTCTCCAACTGTTGACCTGAGAGTCTGAGTTGTGTAGAGTGCTCAACTGTTGACCTGAGAGTCTGGGTGGTGAAGAGTGCTCAACTGTTGACCTGATAGTATGAGTGGAGTAGAGTGCTCAACTGTTGACCTGAGAGTCGGGGTGGTGTAGAGCCTCAACTGTCCACCTGAGAGCCTGAGTGGTAGAGAATCTCAACTGTCCACCTGAGAGTCTAAGTGGTGTAGAGTCTCAACTGTTGACCTGATAGTCAGAGTTGTGTAGAGTGCTCTACTGTTGACCTGAGTAACTGAGTGGTGTAGAGTGCTCAACTGTCGATCTTAGAATCTGGGTGGGGAACAGTCTCCAACTGTTGACCTGAGAGCCTGAGTGGTGTAGAGTGCTCAACTGTTGATCTGAGAGTCTGGGTGGTGTACAGTCTCCAACTGTTGACCTGAGAGTCTGAGTGGTGTAGAGTGCTCAACTGTCGACCTGAGAGTCTGAGTGGTGTAGTGTCTCAACTGTTGACCTGAGAGTCTGAGTGGTGTAGAGTGCTCAACTGTCGACCTGAGAGTCTAAGTGGTGTAGAGTCTCAACTGTTGACCTGAGAGTCTGAGTGGTGTAGAGTGCTCAACTGTCGACCTGAGAGTCTAAGTGGTGTAGAGTCTCAACTGTTGACCTGAGAGTCTAAGTGGTGTAGAGTCTCAACTGTTGATATGAGAGTCTAAGTGGTGTAGAGTGCTCAACTGTCGACCTTAGAATCTGGGTGGGGAACAGTCTCCAACTGTTGACCTGAGAGCCTGAGTGGTGTAGAGTGCTCAACTGTTGATCTGAGAGTCTGGGTGGTGTACAGTCTCCAACTGTTGACCTGAGAGTCTGAGTGGTGTAGAGTGCTCAACTGTCGACCTGAGAGTCTGAGTGGTGTAGAGTGCTCAACTTACGACCTTAGAATCTGGGTGGGGAACAGTCTCCAACTGTTGACCTGAGAGCCTGAGTGGTGTAGAGTGCTCAACTGTTGATCTGAGAGTCTGGGTGGTGTACAGTCTCCAACTGTTGACCTGAGAGTCTGAGTGGTGTAGAGTGCTCAACTGTCGACCTGAGAGTCTGAGTGGTGTAGTGTCTCAACTATTGACCTGAGAGTCTAAGTGGTGTAGAGTGCTCAACTGTCGACCTGAGAGTCTGAGTGGTGTAGTGTCTCAACTGTTGATCTAAGAGTCTAAGTGGTGTACAGTCTCAACTGTTGACCTGAGAGTCTGAGTGGTGTAGAGTGCTCAACTGTCGACCTGAGAGTCTAAGTGGTGTAGAGTCTCAACTGTTAACCTGAGAGTCTGAGTGGTGTAGAGTGCTCAACTGTCGACCTGAGAGTCTAAGTGGTGTAGAGTCTCAACTGTTGACCTGAGAGTCTAAGTGGTGTAGAGTCTCAACTGTTGATATGAGAGTTTAAGTGGTGTAGAGTCTCAACTGCTGACCTGAGAGTCTGAGTGGTGTACAGTGCTCCACTGTTGACCTGAGAGTCTGAGTGGTGTAGAGTGCTCGACTGTCGACCTGAGAGTCTAAGTGGTGTAGAGTCTTAACTGTTGACCTGAGAGTCTGGGTGGTGTAGAGCCTCAACTGTTGACCTGAGAGTCTGGATGGTGTACAGTCTCCAACTGTTGACCTGAGAGTCTGAGTTGTGTAGAGTGCTCAACTGTTGACCTGAGAGTCTGTGTGGTGTAGAGTCTCAACTGTTGACCTGAGAGTCTGGGTGGTGTACAGTCTCCAACTGTTGACCTGAGAGTCTGAGTGGTGTAGAGTGCTCAACTGTTGACCTGAGAGTCTGAGTGGAGTAGAGTGCTCAACTGTTGACCTGAGAGTCTGAGTGGAGTAGAGTGCTCAACTGTTGACCTGAGAGTCTGGGTGGTGTAGAGTCTCAACTGTTGACCTGAGAGTCTGGGTGGTGTAAAGTCTCAACTGTTGACCTGAGAGTCTGGGTGGTGTACAGTCTCCAACTGTTGACCTGAGAGTCTGAGTGGTGTAGAGTGCTCAACTGTTGACCTGAGAGTCTGAGTGGAGTAGAGTGCTCAACTGTTGACCTGAGAGTCTGGGTGGTGTAGAGTCTCAACTGTTGACCTGAGAGTCTGGGTGGTGTACAGTCTCCAACTGTTGACCTGAGAGTCTGAGTTGTGTAGAGTGCTCAACTGTTGACCTGAGAGTCTGGGTGGTGTAGAGCCTTAACTGCCCACCTGAGAGCCTGAGTGGTAGAGAATCTCAACTGTCCACCTGAGAGTCTAAGTGGTGTAGAGTCTCAACTGTTGACCTTATAGTCAGAGTGGTGTAGAGTGCTCTACTGTCGACCTGAGAGTCTGAGTGGTGTAGAGTGCTCAACTGTCGACCTTAGAATCTGGGTGGGGAACAGTCTCCAACTGTTGACCTGAGAGCCTGAGTGGTGTAGAGTGCTCAACTGTTGATCTGAGAGTCTGGGTGGTGTACAGTCTCCAACTGTTGACCTGAGAGTCTGAGTGGTGTAGAGTGCTCAACTGTCGACCTGAGAGTCTGAGTGGTGTAGTGTCTCAACTGTTGACCTGAGAGTCTGAGTGGTGTAGAGTGCTCAACTGTCGACCTGAGAGTCTAAGTGGTGTAGAGTCTCAACTGTTGACCTGAGAGTCTGAGTGGTTTAGAGTGCTCAACTGTCGACCTGAGAGTCTAAGTGGTGTAGAGTCTCAACTGTTGACCTGAGAGTCTAAGTGGTGTAGTGTCTCAACTGTTGATATGAGAGTCTATGTGGTTTAGAGTCTCAACTGTTGACCTGATAGTCAGAGTGGTGTAGAGTGCTCAACTGTCGACCTTAGAATCTGGGTGGGGAACAGTCTCCAACTGTTGACCTGAGAGCCTGAGTGGTGTAGAGTCTCAACTGTTGATCTGAGAGTCTGGGTGGTGTACAGTCTCCAACTGTTGACCTGAGAGTCTGAGTGGTGTAGAGTGCTCAACTGTTGACCTGAGAGTCTGAATGGAGTAGAGTGCTCAACTGTTGACCTGAGAGTCTGGGTGGTGTAGAGTCTCAACTGTTGACCTGAGAGTCTGGGTGGTGTACAGTCTCCAACTGTTGACCTGAGAGTCTGAGTTGTGTAGAGTGCTCAACTGTTGACCTGAGAGTCTGGGTGGTGTAGAGCCTTAACTGCCCACCTGAGAGCCTGAGTGGTAGAGAATCTCAACTGTCCACCTGAGAGTCTAAGTGGTGTAGAGTCTCAACTGTTGACCTTATAGTCAGAGTGGTGTAGAGTGCTCTACTGTCGACCTGAGAGTCTGAGTGGTGTAGAGTGCTCAACTGTCGACCTTAGAATCTGGGTGGGGAACAGTCTCCAACTGTTGAACTGAGAGCCTGAGTGGTGTAGAGTGCTCAACTGTTGATCTGAGAGTCTGGGTGGTGTACAGTCTCCAACTGTTGACCTGAGAGTCTGAGTGGTGTAGAATGCTCAACTGTCGACCAGAGAGTCTGAGTGGTGTAGTGTCTCAACTGTTGACCTGAGAGTCTGAGTGGTGTAGAGTGCTCAACTGTCGACCTCAGAGTCTAAGTGGTGTAGAGTCTCAACTGTTGACCTGAGAGTCTGAGTGGTGTAGAGTGCTCAACTGTCGACCTGAGAGTCTAAGTGGTGTAGAGTCTCAACTGTTGACCTGAGAGTCTAAGTGGCGTAGAGTCTCAACTGTTGATATGAGAGTCTATGTGGTTTAGAGTCTCAACTGTTGAACTGATAGTCAGAGTGGTGTAGAGTGCTCAACTGTCGACCTTAGAATCTGGGTGGGGAACAGTCTCCAACTGTTGACCTGAGAGCCTGAGTGGTGTAGAGTGCTCAACTGTTGATCTGAGAGTCTGGGTGGTGTACAGTCTCCAACTGTTGACCTGAGAGTCTGAGTGGTGTAGAGTGCTCAACTGTCGACCTGAGAGTCTGAGTGGTGTAGTGTCTCAACTGTTGACCTGAGAGTCTGAGTGGTGTAGAGTGCTCAACTGTCGACCTGAGAGTCTGAGTGGTGTAGTGTCTCAACTGTTGATCTAAGAGTCAAAGTGGTGTACAGTCTCAACTGTTGACCTGAGAGTCTGAGTAGTGTAGAGTGCTCAACTGTCGACCTGAGAGTCTAAGTGGTGTAGTGTCTCAACTGTTGACCTGAGAGTCTGAGTGGTGTAGAGTGCTCAACTGTCGACCTGAGAGTCTAAGTGGTGTAGAGTCTCAACTGTTGATATGAGAGTCTAAGTGGTGTAGAGTCTCAACTGTTGACCTGAGAGTCTGAGTGGTGTAGAGTGCTCAACTGTCGACCTGAGAGTCTAAGTGGTGTAGAGTCTCAACTGTTGACCTGAGAGTCTGGGTGGTGTACAGTCTCCAACTGTTGACCTGAGAGTCTGAGTGGTGTAGAGTGCTCCACTGTCGACCTGAGAGTCTGAGTGGTGTAGAGTGCTCAACTGTCGACCTTAGAATCTGGGTGGGGAACAGTCTCCAACTGTTGACCTGAGAGCCTGAGTGGTGTAGAGTGCTCAACTGTTGATCTGAGAGTCTGGGTGGTGTACAGTCTCCAACTGTTGACCTGAGAGTCTGAGTGGTGTAGAGTGCTCAACTGTCGACCTGAGAGTCTGAGTGGTGTAGTGTCTCAACTGTTGACCTGAGAGTCTGAGTGGTGTAGAGTGCTCAACTGTCGACCTGAGAGTCTGAGTGGTGTAGTGTCTCAACTGTTGACCTGAGAGTCTGAGTGGTGTAGAGTGCTCAACTGTCGACCTGAGAGTCTGAGTGGTGTAGTGTCTCAACTGTTGATCTAAGAGTCTAAGTGGTGTACAGTCTCAACTGTTGACCTGAGAGTCTGAGTGGTGTAGAGTGCTCAACTGTCGACCTGAGAGTCTAAAGTGGTGTAGAGTCTCAACTGTTGACCTGAGAGTCTGAGTGGTGTAGAGTGCTCAACTGTCGACCTGAGAGTCTAAGTGGTGTAGAGTTTCAACTGTTGACCTGAGAGTCTAAGTGGTGTAGAGTCTCAACTGTTTATATGAGAGTCTGAGTGGTGTAGAGTCTCAACTGTTGACCTGAGAGTCTGAGTGGTGTAGAGTGCTCCACTGTTGACCTGAGAGTCTGAGTGGTGTAGAGTGCTCAACTGTCGACCTGAGAGTCTAAGTGGTGTAGAGCCTCAACTGTTGACCTGAGAGTCTGAGTGGTGTAGAGTGCTCAACTGTTGACCTGAGAGTCTGAGTGGTGTAGAGTGCTCAACTGTCGACCTGAGAGTCTAAGTGGTGTAGAGTCTCAACTGTTGATATGAGAGTCTAAGTGGTGTAGAGTCTCAACTGTTGACCCTGAGAGTCTGAGTGGTGTAGAGTGCTCAACTGTCGACCTGAGAGTCTAAGTGGTGTAGAGTCTCAACTGTTGACCTGAGAGTCTAAGTGGTGTAGTGTCTCAACTGTTGATATGAGAGTCTATGTGGTTTAGAGTCTCAACTGTTGACCTGATAGTCAGAGTGGTGTAGAGTGCTCAACTGTCGACCTTAGAATCTGGGTGGGGATCAGTCTCCAACTGTTGACCTGAGAGCCTGAGTGGTGTAGAGTCTCAACTGTTGATCTAAGAGTCTGGGTGGTGTACAGTCTCCAACTGTTGACCTGAGAGTCTGAGTGGTGTAGAGTGCTCAACTGTTGACCTGAGAGTCTGAATGGAGTAGAGTGCTCAACTGTTGACCTGAGAGTCTGGGTGGTGTAGAGTCTCAACTGTTGACCTGAGAGTCTGGGTGGTGTACAGTCTCCAACTGTTGACCTGAGAATCTGAGTTGTGTAGAGTGCTCAACAGTTGACCTGAGAGTCTGGGTGGTGTAGAGCCTTAACTGCCCACCTGAGAGCCTGAGTGGTAGAGAATCTCAACTGTCCACCTGAGAGTCTAAGTGGTGTAGAGTCTCAACTGTTGACCTTATAGTCAGAGTGGTGTAGAGTGCTCTACTGTCGACCTGAGAGTCTGAGTGGTGTAGAGTGCTCAACTGTCGACCTTAGAATCTGGGTGGGGAACAGTCTCCAACTGTTGAACTGAGAGCCTGAGTGGTGTAGAGTGCTCAACTGTTGATCTGAGAGTCTGGGTGGTGTACAGTCTCCAACTGTTGACCTGAGAGTCTGAGTGGTGTAGAATGCTCAACTGTCGACCTGAGAGTCTGAGTGGTGTAGTGTCTCAACTGTTGACCTGAGAGTCTGAGTGGTGTAGAGTGCTCAACTGTCGACCTCAGAGTCTAAGTGGTGTAGAGTCTCAACTGTTGACCTGAGAGTCTGAGTGGTGTAGAGTGCTCAACTGTCGACCTGAGAGTCTAAGTGGTGTAGAGTCTCAACTGTTGACCTGAGAGTCTAAGTGGTGTAGAGTCTCAACTGTTGATATGAGAGTCTATGTGGTTTAGAGTCTCAACTGTTGAACTGATAGTCAGAGTGGTGTAGAGTGCTCAACTGTCGACCTTAGAATCTGGGTGGGGAACAGTCTCCAACTGTTGACCTGAGAGCCTGAGTGGTGTAGAGTGCTCAACTGTTGATCTGAGAGTCTGGGTGGTGTACAGTCTCCAACTGTTGACCTGAGAGTCTGAGTGGTGTAGAGTGCTCAACTGTCGACCTGAGAGTCTGAGTGGTGTAGAGTGCTCAACTGTCGACCTTAGAATCTGGGTGGGGAACAGTCTCCAACTGTTGACCTGAGAGCCTGAGTGGTGTAGAGTGCTCAACTGTTGATCTGAGAGTCTGGGTGGTGTACAGTCTCCAACTGTTGACCTGAGAGTCTGAGTGGTGTAGAGTGCTCAACTGTCGACCTGAGAGTCTGAGTGGTGTAGTGTCTCAACTGTTGACCTGAGAGTCTGAGTGGTGTAGAGTGCTCAACTGTCGACCTGAGAGTCTGAGTGGTGTAGTGTCTCAACTGTTGATCTAAGAGTCAAAGTGGTGTACAGTCTCAACTGTTGACCTGAGAGTCTGAGTAGTGTAGAGTGCTCAACTGTCGACCTGAGAGTCTAAGTGGTGTAGAGTCTCAACTGTTGACCTGAGAGTCTGAGTGGTGTAGAGTGCTCTAACTGTCGACCTGAGAGTCTAAGTGGTGTAGAGTCTCAACTGTTGATATGAGAGTCTAAGTGGTGTAGAGTCTCAACTGTTGACCTGAGAGTCTGAGTGGTGTAGAGTGCTCAACTGTCGACCTGAGAGTCTAAGTGGTGTAGAGTCTCAACTGTTGACCAGAGAGTCTGGGTGGTGTACAGTCTCCAACTGTTGACCTGAGAGTCTAGAGTGGTGTAGAGTGCTCAACTGTCGACCTGAGAGTCTGAGTGGTGTAGAGTGCTCAACTGTCGACCTTAGAATCTGGGTGGGGAACAGTCTCCAACTGTTGACCTGAGAGCCTGAGTGGTGTAGAGTGCTCAACTGTTGATCTGAGAGTCTGGGTGGTGTACAGTCTCCAACTGTTGACCTGAGAGTCTGAGTGGTGTAGAGTGCTCAACTGTCGACCTGAGAGTCTGAGTGGTGTAGTGTCTCAACTGTTGACCTGAGAGTCTGAGTGGTGTAGAGTGCTCAACTGTTGACCTGAGAGTCTGAGTGGTGTAGTGTCTCAACTGTTGACCTGAGAGTCTGAGTGGTGTAGAGTGCTCAACTGTCGACCTGAGAGTCTGAGTGGTGTAGTGTCTCAACTGTTGATCTAAGAGTCTAAGTGGTATACAGTCTCAACTGTTGACCTGAGAGTCTGAGTGGTGTAGAGTGCTCAACTGTCGACCTGAGAGTCTAAGTGGTGTAGAGTCTCAACTGTTGACCTGAGAGTCTGAGTGGTGTAGAGTGCTCAACTGTCGACCTGAGAGTCTAAGTGGTGTAGAGTTTCAACTGTTGACCTGAGAGTCTAAGTGGTGTAGAGTCTCAACTGTTTATATGAGAGTCTAAGTGGTGTAGAGTCTCAACTGTTGACCTGAGAGTCTGAGTGGTGTAGAGTGCTCCACTGTTGACCTGAGAGTCTGAGTGGTGTAGAGTGCTCAACTGTCGACCTGAGAGTCTAAGTGGTGTAGAGTCTCAACTGTTGACCTGAGAGTCTGAGTGGTGTAGAGTGCTCAACTGTTGACCTGAGAGTCTGAGTGGTGTAGAGTGCTCAACTGTCGACTTGAGAGTCTGGGCGGTGTAGAGTCTCAACTGTTGATATGAGAGTCTAAGTGGTGTAGAGTCTCAACTGTTGACCTGAGAGTCTGAGTGGTGTAGAGTGCTCAACTGTCGACCTGAGAGTCTAAGTGGTGTAGAGTCTCAACTGCTGACCTGAGAGTCTAAGTGGTGTAGTGTCTCAACTGTTGATATGAGAGTCTATGTGGTTTAGAGTCTCAACTGTTGACCTGATAGTCAGAGTGGTGTAGAGTGCTCAACTGTCGACCTTAGAATTTGGGTGGGGATCAGTCTCCAACTGTTGACCTGAGAGCCTGAGTGGTGTAGAGTCTCAACTGTTGATCTAAGAGTCTGGGTGGTGTACAGTCTCCAACTGTTGGACCTGAGAGTCTGAGTGGTGTAGAGTGCTCAACTGTTGACCTGAGAGTCTGAATGGAGTAGAGTGCTCAACTGTTGACCTGAGAGTCTGGGTGGTGTAGAGTCTCAACTGTTGACCTGAGAGTCTGGGTGGTGTACAGTCTCCAACTGTTGACCTGAGAGTCTGAGTGGTGTAGAGTGCTCAACTGTTGACCTGAGAGTCTGGGTGGTGTAGAGCCTCAACTGTCCACCTGAGAGTCTGAGTGGTAGAGAATCTCAACTGTTCACCTGAGAGTCTAAGTGGTGTAGAGTCTCAACTGTTGACCTGAGAGTCTGAGTGGTGTAGAGTGCTCTACTGTTGACCTGAGAGTCTGAGTGGTGTAGAGTGCTCAACTGTCGACCTTAGAATCTGGGTGGGGAACAGTCTCCAACTGTTGAACTGAGAGCCTGAGTGGTGTAGAGTGCTCAACTGTTGATCTGAGAGTCTGGGTGGTGTACAGTCTCCAACTGTTGACCTGAGAGTCTGAGTGGTGTAGAATGCTCAACTGTCGACCTGAGAGTCTGAGTGGTGTAGTGTCTCAACTGTTGACCTGAGAGTCTGAGTGGTGTAGAGTGCTCAACTGTCGACCTCAGAGTCTAAGTGGTGTAGAGTCTCAACTGTTGACCTGAGAGTCTGAGTGGTGTAGAGTGCTCAACTGTCGACCTGAGAGTCTAAGTGGTGTAGAGTCTCAACTGTTGACCTGAGAGTCTAAGTGGTGTAAAGTCTCAACTGTTGATATGAGAGTCTAAGTGGTTTATAGTCTCAACTGTTGACCTGATAGTCAGAGTGGTGTAGAGTGCTCAACTGTTGACCTGAGAATCTGGGTAGTGTACAGTCTCCAACTGTTGACCTGAGAGACTGAGTGGTGTAGAGTGCTCAACTGTTGATCTGAGAGTCTGGGTGGTGTACAGTCTCCAACTGTTGACCTGAGAGTCTGAGTGGTGTAGAGTGCTCAACTGTCGACCTGAGAGTCTGAGTGGTGTAGAGTGCTCAACTGTCGACCTTAGAATCTGAGTGGGGTACAGTCTCCAACTGTTGACCTGAGAGTCTGAGTGGTGTAGAGTGCTCAACTGTTGACCTGAGAGTCTGGGTGGTGTAGAGTCTCCAACTGTTGACCTGAGAGTCTGAGTGTTGTAGAGTGCTCAACTGTTGACCTGAGAGTCTGAGTGGTGTAGAGTCTCAACTGTTGACCTGAGAGTCTGAGTGGTGTAGAGTGCTCAACTGTCGACCTGAGAGTCTGAGTGGTGTAGTGTCTCAACTGTTGATCTAAGAGTCTAAGTGGTGTACAGTCTCAACTGTTGACCTGAGAGTCTGAGTGGTGTAGAGTGCTCAACTGTTGACCTGAGATTCTAAGTGGTGTAGAGTCTCAACTGTTGACCTGAGAGTCTGAGTGGTGTAGAGTGCTCAACTGTCGACCTGAGAGTCTAATGGTGTAGAGTCTCAACTCTTGACCTGAGAGTCTAAGTGGTGTAGAGTCTCAACTGTTGACCTGAGAGTCTGAGTGGTGTAGAGTGCTCAACTGTCGACCTGAGAGTCTGAGTGGTGTAGAGTGCTCAACTGTTGACCTGAGAGTCTGGGTGGTGTACAGTCTTCAACTGTAGACATGAGAGTCTAAGTGGTGTAGAGCGCTCAACTGTCGACCTGAGAGTCTAAGTGGTGTAGAGTGCTCAACTGTCGACCTGAGAGTCTGGGTTGTGTACAGTCTCAAACTGTTGACCTGAGAGTCTGAGTGGTGTAGAGTGCTCAACTGTTGATCTGAGAGTCTGGGTGGTGTACAGTCTCCAACTGTTGACCTGAGAGTCTGAGTGGTGTAGAGTGCTCAACTGTCGACCTGAGAGTCTGAGTGGTGTAGTGTCTCAACTGTTGACCTGAGAGTCTGAGTGGTGTAGAGTGCTCAACTGTCGACCTGAGAGTCTGAGTGGTGTAGTGTCTCAACTGTTGACCTGAGAGTCTGAGTGGTGTAGAGTGCTCAACTGTCGACCTGAGAGTCTGAGTGGTGTAGTGTCTCAACTGTTGACCTAAGAGTCTAAGTGGTGTACAGTCTCAACTGTTGACCTGAGAGTCTGAGTGGTGTAGAGTGCTCAACTGTCGACCTGAGAGTCTAAGTGGTGTAGAGTCTCAACTGTTGACCTGAGAGTCTGAGTGGTGTAGAGTGCTCAACTGTTGACCTGAGAGTCTGAGTGGTGTAGAGTCTCAACTGTTGACCTGAGAGTCTAAGTGGTGTAGAGTCTCAACTGTTGATATGAGAGTCTAAGTGGTGTAGAGTCTCAACTGTTGACCTGAGAGTCTGAGTGGTGTAGAGTGCTCAACTAATGACCTGAGATTCTGAGTTGTGTAGAGTGCTCAACTGTCGACCTGAGAGTCTAAGTGGTGTAGAGTCTCAACTGTTGGCCTGAGAGTCTGAGTGGTGTAGAGTGCTCAACTGTTGACCTGAGAGTCTGAGTGGTGTAGAGTGCTCAACTGTCGACCTGAAAGTATAAGTGGTGTAGAGTCTCAACTGTTGACCTGAGAGTCTAAGTGGTGTAGAGTCTCAACGGTTGACCTGAGAGTCTGAGTGGTGTAGAGTGCTCAACTGTCGACCTGAGAGTCTAAGTGGTGTAGAGTCTCAACTGTTGACCTGAGAGTCTAAGTGGTGTAGTGTCTCAACTGTTGACCTGAGAGTCTATGTAGTTTAGAGTCTCAACTGTTGACCTGAGAGTCAGAGTGGTGTACAGTGCTCAACTGTCGACCTGAGAGTCTAAGTGGTGGAACAGTCTCCAACTGTTGACCTGAGAGTCTGAGTGGTGTAGAGTCTCAACTGTTGATCTGAGAGTCTAGGTGGTGTACAGTCTCCAACTGTTGACCTGAGAGTCTGAGTGGTGTAGAGTGCTCAACTGTTGACCTGAGAGTCTGAAGTGGTGTAGAGTGCTCAACTGTTGACCTGAGAGTCTGGGTGGTGTACAGTCTCCAACTGTTGACCTGAGAGTCTGAGTTGTGTAGAGTGCTCAACTGTTGACCTGAGAGTCTGAGTGGTGTAGAGCCTCAACTGTCCACCTGAGAGTCTGAGTGGTGGAGAGTCTCAACTGTTGACCTGAGAGTCTAAGTGGTGTAGAGTCTCAACTGTTGACCTTATAGTCAGAGTGGTGTAGAGTGCTCAACTGTTGACCTGAGAGTCTGAGTGGTGTAGAGTGCTCAACTGTCGACCTTAGAGTCTGGGTGGGGAACAGTCTCCAACTGTTGACCTGAGAGTCTGAGTGGTGTAGAGTGCTCAACTGTTGATCTGAGAGTCTGGGTGGTGTACAGTCTCCAACTGTTGACCTGAGAGTCTGAGTGGTGTAGAATGCTCAACTGTCGACCTGAGAGTCTGAGTGGTGTAGTGTCTCAACTGTTGACCTGAGAGTCTGAGTGGTGTAGAGTGCTCAACTGTCGACCTCAGAGTCTAAGTGGTGTAGAGTCTCAACTGTCGACCTGAGAGTCTGAGTGGTGTAGAGTGCTCAACTGTCGACCTGAGAGTCTAAGTGGTGTAGAGTCTCAACTGTTGACCTGAGAGTCTAAGTGGTGTAGAGTCTCAACTGTTGACCTGAGAGTCTATGTGGTTTAGAGTCTCAACTGTTGAACTGATAGTCAGAGTGGTGTAGAGTGCTCAACTGTCGACCTTAGAATCTGGGTGGGGAACAGTCTCCAACTGTTGACCTGAGAGCCTGAGTGGTGTAGAGTGCTCAACTGTTGATCTGAGAGTCTGGGTGGTGTACAGTCTCCAACTGTTGACCTGAGAGTCTGAGTGGTGTAGAGTGCTCAACTGTCGACCTGAGAGTCTGAGTGGTGTAGAGTGCTCAACTGTCGACCTTAGAATCTGGGTGGTGAAACAGTCTCCAACTGTTGACCAGAGAGCCTGAGTGGTGTTGAGTGCTCAACTGTTGATCTGAGTGTCTGGGTGGTGTACAGTCTCCAACTGTTGACCTGAGAGTCTGAGTAAGTGTAGAGTGCTCAACTGTCGACCTGAGAGTCTGAGTGGTGTAGTGTCTCAACTGTTGACCTGAGAGTCTGAGTGGTGTAGAGTGCTCAACTGTCGACCTGAGAGTCTGAGTGGTGTAGTGTCTCAACTGTTGATCTAAGAGTCAAAGTGGTGTACAGTCTCAACTGTTGACCTGAGAGTCTGAGTAGTGTAGAGTGCTCAACTGTCGACCTGGAGAGTCTAAGTGGTGTAGAGTCTCAACTGTTGACCTGAGAGTCTGAGTGGTGTAGAGTGCTCAACTGTCGACCTGAGAGTCTAAGTGGTGTAGAGTCTCAACTGTTGATATGAGAGTCTAAGTGGTGTAGAGTCTCAACTGTCGACCTTAGAATCTGGGTGGGGAACAGTCTCCAACTGTTGACCTGAGAGCCTGAGTGGTGTAGAGTGCTCAACTGTTGATCTGAGAGTCTGGGTGGTGTACAGTCTCCAACTGTTGACCTGAGAGTCTGAGTGGTGTAGAGTGCTCAACTGTCGACCTGAGAGTCTGAGTGGTGTAGTGTCTCAACTGTTGACCTGAGAGTCTGAGTGGTGTAGAGTGCTCAACTGTCGACCTGAGAGTCTGAGTGGTGTAGTGTCTCAACTGTTGACCTGAGAGTCTGAGTGGTGTAGAGTGCTCAACTGTCGACCTGAGAGTCTGAGTGGTGTAGTGTGCTCAACTGTTGATCTAAGAGTCTAAGTGGTGTACAGTCTCAACTGTTTGACCTGAGAGTCTGAGTGGTGTAGAGTGCTCAACTGTCGACCTGGAGAGTCTAAGTGGTGTAGAGTCTCAACTGTTGACCTGAGAGTCTGAGTGGTGTAGAGTGCTCAACTGTCGACCTGAGAGTCTAAGTGGTGTAGAGTTTCAACTGTTGACCTGAGAGTCTAAGTGGTGTAGAGTCTCAACTGTTGACCTGAGAGTCTGAGTGGTGTAGAGTGCTCCACTGTTGACCTGAGAGTCTGAGTGGTGTAGAGTGCTCAACTGTCGACCTGAGAGTCTAAGAGGTGTAGAGCCTCAACTGTTGACCTGATAGTCTGAGTGGTGTAGAGTGCTCAACTGTTGACCTGAGAGTCTGAGTGGTGTAGAGTGCTCAACTGTCGACCTGAGAGTCTAAGTGGTGTAGAGTCTCAACTGTTGATATGAGAGTCTAAGTGGTGTAGAGTCTCAACTGTTGACCTGAGAGTCTGAGTGGTGTAGAGTGCTCAACTGTCGACCTGAGAGTCTAAGTGGTGTAGAGTCTCAACTGTTGACCTGAGAGTCTGGGTGGTGTACAGTCTCCAACTGTTGACCTGAGAGTCTGAGTGGTGTAGAGTGCTCAACTGTCGACCTGAGAGTCTGAGTGGTGTAGAGTGCTCAACTGTCGACCTTAGAATCTGGGTGGGGAACAGTCTCCAACTGTTGACCTGAGAGCCTGAGTGGTGTAGAGTGCTCAACTGTTGATCCTGAGAGTCTGGGTGGTGTACAGTCTCCAACTGTTGACCTGAGAGTCTGAGTGGTGTAGAGTGCTCAACTGTCGACCTGAGAGTCTGAGTGGTGTAGTGTCTCAACTGTTGACCTGAGAGTCTGAGTGGTGTAGAGTGCTCAACTGTCGACCTGAGAGTCTGAGTGGTGTAGTGTCTCAACTGTTGATCTAAGAGTCTAAGTGGTGTACAGTCTCAACTGTTGACCTGAGAGTCTGAGTGGTGTAGAGTGCTCAACTGTCGACCTGAGAGTCTAAGTGTGGTGTAGAGTCTCAACTGTTGACCTGAGAGTCTGAGTGGTGTAGAGTGCTCAACTGTCGACCTGAGAGTCTAAGTGGTGTAGAGTCTCAACTGTTGACCTAGAGTGTCTAAGTGGTGTAGAGTCTCAACTGTTGATATGAGAGTCTAAGTGGTGTAGAGTCTCAACTGTTGACCTGAGAGTCTGAGTGGTGTAGAGTGCTCCACTGTTGACCTGAGAGTCTGAGTGGTGTAGAGTGCTCAACTGTCGACCTGAGAGTCTAAGTGGTGTAGAGCCTCAACTGTTGACCTGATAGTCTGAGTGGTGTAGAGTGCTCAGCTGTTGACCTGAGAGTCTAAGTGGTGTAGAGTGCTCAGCTGTCGACCTGAGAGTCTAAGTGGTGTAGAGTCTCAACTGTTGATATGAGAGTCTAAGTGGTGTAGAGTCTCAACTGTTTGACCTGAGAGTCTGAGTGATGTAGAGTGCTCAACTGTCGACCTTAGATGCTTGGTGAGGAACAGAGTCTCCAACTGTTGACCTGAGAGCCTGAGTGGTGTAGAGTGCTCAACTGTTGATCTGAGAGTCTGGGTGGTGTACAGTCTCCAACTGTTGACCTGAGAGTCTGAAAGTGGTGTAGAGTGCTCCACTGTTGACCTGAGAGTCTGAGTGGTGTAGAGTGCTCAACTGTCGACCTGAGAGTCTAAGTGGTGTTGAGCCTCAACTGTTGACCTGATAGTCTGAGTGGTGTAGAGTGCTCAACTGTTGACCTGAGAGTCTGAGTGGTGTAGAGTGCTCAACTGTCGACCTGAGAGTCTAAGTGGTGTAGAGTCTCAACTGTTGATATGAGAGTCTAAGTGGTGTAGAGTCTCAATGTTGTAGAGTCTCAACTGTTGACCTGGAGAGTCTGAGTGGTGTAGAGTGCTCAACTGTCGACCTTAGAATCTGGGTGGGAACAGTCTCCAACTGTTGACCTGAGAGCCTGAGTGGTGTAGAGTGCTCAACTGTTGATCTGATAGTCTGGGTGGTGTAGAGACTCCAACTGTTGACCTGAGAGTCTGAGTGGTGTAGAGTGCTCAACTGTCGACCTGAGAGTCTAAGTGGTGTAGAGTCTCAACTGTTGATATGAGAGTCTAAGTGGTGTAGAGTCTCAACTGTTGACCTGAGAGTCTGAGTGGTGTAGAGTGCTCAACTGTCGACCTGAGAGTCTAAGTGGTGTAGAGTCTCAACTGTTGACCTGAGAGTCTAAGTGGTGTAGAGTCTCAACTGTTGATATGAGAGTCTATGGTGTAGAGTCTCAACTGTTGATATGAGAGTCTAAGTGGTGTAGAGTCTCAACTGTTGACCTGAGAGTCTGAGTGGTGTAGAGTGCTCAACTGTCGACCTGAGAGTCTAAGTGGTGTAGAGTCTCAACTGTTGACCTGAGAGTCTGGGTGGTGTACAGTCTCCAACGGTTGACCTGAGAGTCTGAGTGGTGTAGAGTGCTCAACTGTCGACCTGAGAGTCTGAGTGGTGTAGAGTGCTCAACTGTCGACCTTAGAATCTGGGTGGGGAACAGTCTCCAACTGTTGACCTGAGAGCCTGAGTGGTGTAGAGTGCTCAACTGTTGATCTGAGAGTCTGGGTGGTGTACAGTCTCCAACTGTTGACCTGAGAGTCTGAGTGGTGTAGAGTGCTCAACTGTCGACCTGAGAGTCTGAGTGGTGTAGTGTCTCAACTGTTGACCTGAGAGTCTGAGTGGTGTAGAGTGCTCAACTGTCGACCTGAGAGTCTGAGTGGTGTAGTGTCTCAACTGTTGACCTGAGAGTCTGAGTGGTGTAGAGTGCTCAACTGTCGACCTGAGAGTCTGAGTGGTGTAGTGTCTCAACTTTTGATCTAAGAGTCTAAGTGGTGTACAGTCTCAACTGTTGATCTGAGAGTCTGAGTGGTGTAGAGTGCTCAACTGTCGACCTGAGAGTCTAAGTGGTGTAGAGTCTCAACTGTTGACCTGAGAGTCTGAGTGGTGTAGAGTGCTCAACTGTCGACCTGAGAGTCTAAGTGGTGTAGAGCCTCAACTGTTGACCTGATAGTCTGAGTGGTGTAGAGTGCTCAACTGTTGACCTGAGAGTCTGAGTGGTGTAGAGTGCTCAACTGTCGACCTGAGAGTCTAAGTGGTGTAGAGTCTCAACTGTTGATATGAGAGTCTAAGTGGTGTAGAGTCTCAACTGTTGACCTGAGAGTCTGAGTGGTGTAGAGTGCTCAACTGTCGACCTGAGAGTCTAAGTGGTGTAGAGTCTCAACTGTTGACCTGAGAGTCTGGGTGGTGTACAGTCTCCAACTGTTGACCTGAGAGTCTGAGTGGTGTAGAGTGCTCAACTGTCGACCTGAGAGTCTGAGTGGTGTAGAGTGCTCAACTGTTGACCTGAGAGTCTGAGTGGTGTAGAGTGCTCAACTGTCGACCTGAGAGTCTAAGTGGTGTAGAGTCTCAACTGTTGATATGAGAGTCTAAGTGGTGTAGAGTCTCAACTGTTGACCTGAGAGTCTGAGTGATGTAGAGTGCTCAACTGTCGACCTTAGAATCTTGGTGGGGAACAGTCTCCAACTGTTGACCTGAGAGCCTGAGTGGTGTAGAGTGCTCAACTGTTGATCTGAGAGTCTGGGTGGTGTACAGTCTCCAACTGTTGACCTGAGAGTCTGAGTGGTGTAGAGTGCTCCACTGTTGACCTGAGAGTCTGAGTGGTGTAGAGTGCTCAACTGTCGACCTGAGAGTCTAAGTGGTGTTGAGCCTCAACTGTTGACCTGATAGTCTGAGTGGTGTAGAGTGCTCAACTGTTGACCTGAGAGTCTGAGTGGTGTAGAGTGCTCAACTGTCGACCTGAGAGTCTAAGTGGTGTAGAGTCTCAACTGTTGATATGAGAGTCTAAGTGGTGTAGAGTCTCAACTGTTGTAGAGTCTCAACTGTTGACCTGAGAGTCTGAGTGGTGTAGAGTGCTCAACTGTCGACCTTAGAATCTGGGTGGGGAACAGTCTCCAACTGTTGACCTGAGAGCCTGAGTGGTGTAGAGTGCTCAACTGTTGATCTGATAGTCTGGGTAGTGTACAGTCTCCAACTGTTGACCTGAGAGTCTGAGTGGTGTAGAGTGCTCAACTGTCGACCTGAGAGTCTAAGTGGTGTAGAGTCTCAACTGTTGATATGAGAGTCTAAGTGGTGTAGAGTCTCAACTGTTGACCTGAGAGTCTGAGTGGTGTAGAGTGCTCAACTGTCGACCTGAGAGTCTAAGTGGTGTAGAGTCTCAACTGTTGACCTGAGAGTCTAAGTGGTGTAGAGTCTCAACTGTTGATATGAGAGTCTATGTGGTGTAGAGTCTCAACTGTTGATATGAGAGTCTAAGTGGTGTAGAGTCTCAACTGTTGACCTGAGAGTCTGAGTGGTGTAGAGTGCTCAACTGTCGACCTGAGAGTCTAAGTGGTGTAGAGTCTCAACTGTTGACCTGAGAGTCTGGGTGGTGTACAGTCTCCAACTGTTGACCTGAGAGTCTGAGTGGTGTAGAGTGCTCAACTGTCGACCTGAGAGTCTGAGTGGTGTAGAGTGCTCAACTGTCGACCTTAGAATCTGGGTGGGGAACAGTCTCCAACTGTTGACCTGAGAGCCTGAGTGGTGTAGAGTGCTCAACTGTTGATCTGAGAGTCTGGGTGGTGTACAGTCTCCAACTGTTGACCTGAGAGTCTGAGTGGTGTAGAGTGCTCAACTGTCGACCTGAGAGTCTGAGTGGTGTAGTGTCTCAACTGTTGACCTGAGAGTCTGAGTGGTGTAGAGTGCTCAACTGTCGACCTGAGAGTCTGAGTGGTGTAGTGTCTCAACTGTTGACCTGAGAGTCTGAGTGGTGTAGAGTGCTCAACTGTCGACCTGAGAGTCTGAGTGGTGTAGTGTCTCAACTGTTGATCTAAGAGTCTAAGTGGTGTACAGTCTCAACTGTTGATCTGAGAGTCTGAGTGGTGTAGAGTGCTCAACTGTCGACCTGAGAGTCTAAGTGGTGTAGAGTCTCAACTGTTGACCTGAGAGTCTGAGTGGTGTAGAGTGCTCAACTGTCGACCTGAGAGTCTAAGTGGTGTAGAGCCTCAACTGTTGACCTGATAGTCTGAGTGGTGTAGAGTGCTCAACTGTTGACCTGAGAGTCTGAGTGGTGTAGAGTGCTCAACTGTCGACCTGAGAGTCTAAGTGGTGTAGAGTCTCAACTGTTGATATGAGAGTCTAAGTGGTGTAGAGTCTCAACTGTTGACCTGAGAGTCTGAGTGATTGTAGAGTGCTCAACTGTCGACCTGAGAGTCTAAGTGGTGTAGAGTCTCAACTGTTGACCTGAGAGTCTGGGTGGTGTACAGTCTCCAACTGTTGACCTGAGAGTCTGAGTGGTGTAGAGTGCTCAACTGTCGACCTGAGAGTCTGAGTGGTGTAGAGTGCTCAACTGTCGACCTTAGAATCTGGGTGGGGAACAGTCTCCAACTGTTGACCTGAGAGCCTGAGTGGTGTAGATTGCTCAACTGTTGATCTGAGAGTCTGGGTGGTGTACAGTCTCCAACTGTTGACCTGAGAGTCTGAGTGGTGTAGAGTGTTCAACTGTCGACCTGAGAGTCTGAGTGGTGTAGTGTCTCAACTGTTGACCTGAGAGTCTGAGTGGTGTAGAGTGCTCAACTGTCGACCTGAGAGTCTGAGTGGTGTAGTGTCTCAACTGTTGATCTAAGAGACTAAGTGGTGTACAGTCTCAACTGTTGACCTGAGAGTCTGAGTGGTGTTGAGTGCTCAACTGTCGACCTGAGAGTCTAAGTGGTGTAGAGTCTCAACTGTTGACCTGAGAGTCTGAGTGGTGTAGAGTGCTCAACTGTCGACCTGAGAGTCTAAGTGGTGTAGAGTGCTCCACTGTTGACCTGAGAGTCTGAGTGGTGTAGAGTGCTCAACTGTCGACCTGAGAGTCTAAGTGGTGTAGAGTCTCAACTGTTGACCTGATAGTCTGAGTGGTGTAGAGTGCTCAACTGTTGACCTGAGAGTCTGAGTGGTGTAGAGTGCTCAACTGTCGACCTGAGAGTCTAAGTGGTGTAGAGTCTCAACTGTTGATATGAGAGTCTAAGTGGTGTAGAGTCTCAACTGTTGACCTGAGAGTCTGAGTGGTGTAGAGTGCTCAACTGTCGACCTTAGAATCTTGGTGGGGAACAGTCTCCAACTGTTGACCTGAGAGCCTGAGTGGTGTAGAGTGCTCAACTGTTGATCTGAGAGTCTGGGTGGTGTACAGTCTCCAACTGTTGACCTGAGAGTCTGAGTGGTGTAGAGTGCTCCACTGTTGACCTGAGAGTCTGAGTGGTGTAGAGTGCTCAACTGTCGACCTGAGAGTCTAAGTGGTGTAGAGTCTCAACTGTTGACCTGATAGTCTGAGTGGTGTAGAGTGCTCAACTGTTGACCTGAGAGTCTGAGTGGTGTAGAGTGCTCAACTGTCGACCTGAGAGTCTAAGTGGTGTAGAGTCTCAACTGTTGATATGAGAGTCTAAGTGGTGTAGAGTCTCAACTGTTGTAGAGTCTCAACTGTTGACCTGAGAGTCTGAGTGGTGTAGAGTGCTCAACTGTCGACCTTAGAATCTGGGTGGGGAACAGTCTCCAACTGTTGACCTGAGAGCCTGAGTGGTGTAGAGTGCTCAACTGTTGATCTGAGAGTCTAGGTAGTGTACAGTCTCAACTGTTGACCTGAGAGTCTGAGTGGTGTAGAGTGCTCAACTGTCGACTTGAGAGTCTAAGTGGTGTAGAGTCTCAACTGTTGATATGAGAGTCTAAGTGGTGTAGAGTCTCAACTGTTGACCTGAGAGTCTGAGTGGTGTAGAGTGCTCAGCTGTCGACCTGAGAGTCTAAGTGGTGTAGAGTCTCAACTGTTGACCTGAGAGTCTAAGTGGTGTAGAGTCTCAACTGTTGATATGAGAGTCTATGTGGTGTAGAGTCTCAACTGTTGATATGAGAGTCTAAGTGGTGTAGAGTCTCAACTGTTGACCTGAGAGTCTGAGTGGTGTAGAGTGCTCAACTGTCGACCTGAGAGTCTAAGTGGTGTAGAGTCTCAACTGTTGACCTGAGAGTCTGGGTGGTGTACAGTCTCCAACTGTTGACCTGAGAGTCTGAGTGGTGTAGAGTGCTCAACTGTCGACCTGAGAGTCTGAGTGGTGTAGAGTGCTCAACTGTCGACCTTAGAATCTGGGTGGGGAACAGTCTCCAACTGTTGACCTGAGAGCCTGAGTGGTGTAGAGTGCTCAACTGTTGATCTGAGAGTCTGGGTGGTGTACAGTCTCCAACTGTTGACCTGAGAGTCTGAGTGGTGTAGAGTGCTCAACTGTCGACCTGAGAGTCTGAGTGGTGTAGTGTCTCAACTGTTGACCTGAGAGTCTGAGTGGTGTAGAGTGCTCAACTGTCGACCTGAGAGTCTGAGTGGTGTAGTGTCTCAACTGTTGATCTAAGAGTCTAAGTGGTGTACAGTCTCAACTGTTGACCTGAGAGTCTGAGTGGTGTAGAGTGCTCAACTGTCGACCTGAGAGTCTAAGTGGTGTAGAGTCTCAACTGTTGACCTGAGAGTCTGAGTGGTGTAGAGTGCTCAACTGTCGACCTGAGAGTCTAAGTGGTGTAGGGAGTTTCAACTGTATACCTGAGAGTCTAAGTGGTGTAGAGTCTCAACTGTTGACCTGAGAGTCTGAGTGGTGTAGAGTGCTCCACTGTTGACCTGAGAGTCTGAGTGGTGTAGAGTGCTCAACTGTCGACCTGAGAGTCTAAGTGGTGTAGAGCCTCAACTGTTGACCTGATAGTCTGAGTGGTGTAGAGTGCTCAACTGTTGACCTGAGAGTCTGAGTGGTGTAGAGTGCTCAACTGTCGACCTGAGAGTCTAAGTGGTGTAGAGTCTCAACTGTTGATATGAGAGTCTAAGTGGTGTAGAGTCTCAACTGTTGACCTGAGAGTCTGAGTGGTGTAGAGTGCTCAACTGTCGACCTGAGAGTCTAAGTGGTGTAGAGTCTCAACTGTTGACCTGAGAGTCTGGGTGGTGTACAGTCTCCAACTGTTGACCTGAGAGTCTGAGTGGTGTAGAGTGCTCAACTGTCGACCTGAGAGTCTGAGTGGTGTAGTGTCTCAACTGTTGACCTGAGAGTCTGAGTGGTGTAGAGTGCTCAACTGTCGACCTGAGAGTCTGAGTGGTGTAGTGTCTCAACTGTTGATCTAAGAGTCTAAGTGGTGTACAGTCTCAACTGTTGACCTGAGAGTCTGAGTGGTGTAGAGTGCTCAACTGTCGACCTGAGAGTCTAAGTGGTGTAGAGTCTCAACTGTTGACCTGAGAGTCTGAGTGGTGTAGAGTGCTCAACTGTCGACCTGAGAGTCTAAGTGGTGTAGAGTCTCAACTGTTGACCTGAGAGTCTAAGTGGTGTAGAGTCTCAACTGTTGATATGAGAGTCTAAGTGGTGTAGAGTCTCATTTGTTGACCTGAGAGTCTGAGTGGTGTAGAGTGCTCCACTGTTGACCTGAGAGTCTAAGTGGTGTAGAGTCTCAACTGTTGACCTGAGAGTCTGAGTGGTGTAGAGTGCTCAACTGTCGACCTTAGAATCTTGGTGGGGAACAGTCTCCAACTGTTGACCTGAGAGCCTGAGTGGTGTAGAGTGCTCAACTGTTGATCTGAGAGTCTGGGTGGTGTACAGTCTCCAACTGTTGACCTGAGAGTCTGAGTGGTGTAGAGTGCTCCACTGTTGACCTGAGAGTCTGAGTGGTGTAGAGTGCTCAACTGTCGACCTGAGAGTCTAAGTGGTGTAGAGCCTCAACTGTTGACCTGATAGTCTGAGTGGTGTAGAGTGCTCAACTGTTGACCTGAGAGTCTGAGTGGTGTAGAGTGCTCAACTGTCGACCTGAGAGTCTAAGTGGTGTAGAGTCTCAACTGTTGATATGAGAGTCTAAGTGGTGTAGAGTCTCAACTGTTGTAGAGTCTCAACTGTTGACCTGAGAGTCTGAGTGGTGTAGAGTGCTCAACTGTCGACCTTAGAATCTGGGTGGGGAACAGTCTCCAACTGTTGACCTGAGAGCCTGAGTGGTGTAGAGTGCTCAACTGTTGATCTGAGAGTCTGGGTGGTGTACAGTCTCCAACTGTTGACCTGAGAGTCTGAGTGGTGTAGAGTGCTCAACTGTCGACCTGAGAGTCTAAGTGGTGTAAAGTCTCAACTGTTGATATGAGAGTCTAAGTGGTGTAGAGTCTCAACTGTTGACCTGAGAGTCTGAGTGGTGTAGAGTGCTCAACTGTCGACCTGAGAGTCTAAGTGGTGTAGAGTCTCAACTGTTGACCTGAGAGTCTAAGTGGTGTAGAGTCTCAACTGTTGATATGAGAGTCTATGTGGTGTAGAGTCTCAACTGTTGACCTGATAGTCAGAGTGGTGTAGCGTGCTCAACTGTTGATCTGAGAGTCTGGGTGGTGTACAGTCTCCAACTGTTGACCTGAGAGTCTGAGTGGTGTAGAGTGCTCAACTGTCGACCTGAGAGTCTGAGTGGTGTAGTGTCTCAACTGTTTACCTGAGAGTCTGAGTGGTGTAGAGTGCTCAACTGTCGACCTGAGAGTCTAAGTGGTGTAGAGTCTCAACTGTTGACCTGAGAGTCTGAGTGGTGTAGAGTGCTCAACTGTCGACCTGAGAGTCTAAGTGGTGTAGAGCCTCAACTGTTGACCTGAGAGTCTGGGTGGTGTACAGTCTCCAACTGTTGACCTGAGAGTCTGAGTGGTGTAGAGTGCTCAACTGTTGACCTGAGAGTCTGAGTGGAATAGAGTGCTCAACTGTTGACCTGAGAGTCTGAGTGGTGTAGAGTCTCAACTGTTGACCTGAGAGTCTGGGTGGTGTACAGTCTCCAACTGTTGACCTGAGAGTCTAAGTGGTGTAGAGTGCTCAACTGTTGACCTGAGAGTCTGAGTGGAGTAGAGTGCTCAACTGTTGACCTGAGAGTCAGGGTGGTGTAGAGTGCTCAACTGTTGACCTGAGAGTCTGGGTGGTGTAGAGTCTCAACTGTTGACCTGAGAGTCTGGGTGGTGTACAGTCTCCAACTGTTGACCTGAGAGTCTGAGTGGTGTAGAGTGCTCAACTGTTGACCTGAGAGTCTGAGTGGAGTAGAGTGCTCAACTGTTGACCTGAGAGTCTGGGTGGTGTAGAGTCTCAACTGTTGACCTGAGAGTCTGGGTGGTGTATAGTCTCCAACTGTTGACCTGAGAGTCTGAGTTGTGCAGAGTGCTCAACTGTTGACCTGAGAGTCTGGGTGGTGAAGAGTGCTCAACTGTTGACCTGATAGTATGAGTGGAGTAGAGTGCTCAACTTTTGACCTGAGAGTCTGGGTGGTGTAGAGCCTCAACTGTCCACCTGAGAGCCTGAGTGGTAGAGAATCTCAACTGTCCACCTGAGAGTCTAAGTGGTGTAGAGTCTCAACTGTTGACCTGATAGTCAGAGTGGTGTAGAGTGCTCTACTGTCGACCTGAGTGTCTGAGTGGTGTAGAGTGCTCAACTGTCGACCTTAGAATCTGGGTGGGGAACAGTCTCCAACTGTTGACCTGAGAGCCTGAGTGGTGTAGAGTGCTCAACTGTTGATCTGAGAGTCTGGGTGGTGTACAGACTCCAACTGTTGACCTGAGAGTCTGAGTGGTGTAGAGTGCTCAACTGTCGACCTGAGAGTCTGAGTGGTGTAGAGTGCTCAACTATCGACCTTAGAATCTGGGTGGGGAACAGTCTCCAACTGTTGACCTGAGAGCCTGAGTGGTGTAGAGTGCTCAACTGTTGATCTGAGAGTCTGGGTGGTGTACAGTCTCCAACTGTTGACCTGAGAGTCTGAGTGGTGTAGAGTGCTCAACTGTCGACCTGAGAGTCTGAGTGGTGTAGTGTCTCAACTATTGACCTGAGAGTCTAAGTGGTGTAGAGTGCTCAACTGTCGACCTGAGAGTCTGAGTGGTGTAGTGTCTCAACTGTTGATCTAAGAGTCTAAGTGGTGTACAGTCTCAACTGTTGACCTGAGAGTCTGAGTGGTGTAGAGTGCTCAACTGTCGACCTGAGAGTCTAAGTGGTGTAGAGTCTCAACTGTTGACCTGAGAGTCTGAGTGGTGTAGAGTGCTCAACTGTCGACCTGAGAGTCTAAGTGGTGTAGAGTCTCAACTGTTGACCTGAGAGTCTAAGTGTTGTAGAGTCTCAACTGTTGATATGAGAGTTTAAGTGGTGTAGAGTCTCAACTGCTGACCTGAGAGTCTGAGTGGTGTACAGTGCTCCACTGTTGACCTGAGAGTCTGAGTGGTGTAGAGTGCTCAACTGTCGACCTGAGAGTCTAAGTGGTGTAGAGTCTTAACTGTTGACCTGAGAGTCTGGGTGGTGTAGAGCCTCAACTGTTGACCTGAGAGTCTGGATGGTGTACAGTCTCCAACTGTTGACCTGAGAGTCTGAGTTGTGTAGAGTGCTCAACTGTTGACCTGAGAGTCTGTGTGGTGTAGAGTCTCAACTGTTGACCTGAGAGTCTGGGTGGTGTACAGTCTCCAACTGTTGACCTGAGAGTCTGAGTGGTGTAGAGTGCTCAACTGTTGACCTGAGAGTCTGAGTGGAGTAGAGTGCTCAACTGTTGACCTGAGAGTCTGAGTGGAGTAGAGTGCTCAACTGTTGACCTGAGAGTCTAGGTGGTGTAGAGTCTCAACTGTTGACCTGAGAGTCTGGGTGGTGTAGAGTCTCAACTGTTGACCTGAGAGTCTGAGTGGTGTAGAGTGCTCAACTGTTGACCTGAGAGTCTGAGTGGAGTAGATAGCTCAACTGTTGACCTGAGAGTCTGGGTGGTGTAGAGTCTCAACTGTTGACCTGAGAGTCTGGGTGGTGTACAGTCTCCAACTGTTGACCTGAGAGTCTGAGTTGTGTAGAGTGCTCAACTGTTGACCTGAGAGTCTGGGTGGTGTAGAGCCTTAACTGCCCACCTGAGAGCCTGAGTGGTAGAGAATCTCAACTGTCCACCTGAGAGTCTAAGTGGTGTAGAGTCTCAACTGTTGACCTTATAGTCAGAGTGGTGTAGAGTGCTCTACTGTCGACCTGAGAGTCTGAGTGGTGTAGAGTGCTCAACTGTCGACCTTAGAATCTGGGTGGGGAACAGTCTCCAACTGTTGACCTGAGAGCCTGAGTGGTGTAGAGTGCTCAACTGTTGATCTGAGAGTCTGGGTGGTGTACAGTCTCCAACTGTTGACCTGAGAGTCTGAGTGGTGTAGAGTGCTCAACTGTCGACCTGAGAGTCTGAGTGGTGTAGTGTCTCAACTGTTGACCTGAGAGTCTGAGTGGTGTAGAGTGCTCAACTGTCGACCTGAGAGTCTAAGTGGTGTAGAGTCTCAACTGTTGACCTGAGAGTCTGAGTGGTGTAGAGTGCTCAACTGTCGACCTGAGAGTCTAAGTGGTGTAGAGTCTCAACTGTTGACCTGAGAGTCTAAGTGGTGTAGTGTCTCAACTGTTGATATGAGAGTCTGGGTGGTGTAGAGTCTCAACTGTTGACCTGAGAGTCTGGGTGGTGTACAGTCTCCAACTGTTGACCTGAGAGTCTGAGTGGTGTAGAGTGCTCAACTGTTGACCTGAGAGTCTGAGTGGAGTAGAGTGCTCAACTGTTGACCTGAGAGTCTGGGTGGTGTAGAGTCTCAACTGTTGACCTGAGAGTCTGGGTGGTGTATAGTCTCCAACTGTTGACCTGAGAGTCTGAGTTGTGTAGAGTGCTCAACTGTTGACCTGAGAGTCTGGGTGGTGAAGAGTGCTCAACTGTTGACCTGATAGTATGAGTGGAGTAGAGTGCTCAACTGTTGACCTGAGAGTCTGGGTGGTGTAGAGCCTCAACTGTCCACCTGAGAGCCTGAGTGGTAGAGAATCTCAACTGTCCACCTGAGAGTCTAAGTGGTGTAGAGTCTCAACTGTTGACCTGATAGTCAGAGTGGTGTAGAGTGCTCTACTGTCGACCTGAGTGTCTGAGTGGTGTAGAGTGCTCAACTGTCGACCTTAGAATCTGGGTGGGGAACAGTCTCCAACTGTTGACCTGAGAGCCTGAGTGGTGTAGAGTGCTCAACTGTTGATCTGAGAGTCTGGGTGGTGTACAGTCTCCAACTGTTGACCTGAGAGTCTGAGTGGTGTAGAGTGCTCAACTGTCGACCTGAGAGTCTAAGTGGTGTAGAGTCTCAACTGTTGACCTGAGAGTCTGAGTGGTGTAGAGTGCTCAACTGTCGACCTGAGAGTCTAAGTGGTGTAGAGCCTCAACTGTTGACCTGAGAGTCTGGGTGGTGTACAGTCTCCAACTGTTGACCTGAGAGTCTGAGTGGTGTAGAGTGCTCAACTGTTGACCTGAGAGTCTGAGTGGAGTAGAGTGCTCAACTGTTGACCTGAGAGTCTGAGTGGTGTAGAGTCTCAACTGTTGACCTGAGAGTCTGGGTGGTGTACAGTCTCCAACTGTTGACCTGAGAGTCTAAGTGGTGTAGAGTGCTCAACTGTTGACCTGAGAGTCTGAGTGGAGTAGAGTGCTCAACTGTTGACCTGAGAGTCAGGGTGGTGTAGAGTGCTCAACTGTTGACCTGAGAGTCTGGGTGGTGTAGAGTCTCAACTGTTGACCTGAGAGTCTGGGTGGTGTACAGTCTCCAACTGTTGACCTGAGAGTCTGAGTGGTGTAGAGTGCTCAACTGTTGACCTGAGAGTCTGAGTGGAGTAGAGTGCTCAACTGTTGACCTGAGAGTCTGGGTGGTGTAGAGTCTCAACTGTTGACCTGAGAGTCTGGGTGGTGTATAGTCTCCAACTGTTGACCTGAGAGTCTGAGTTGTGTAGAGTGCTCAACTGTTGACCTGAGAGTCTGGGTGGTGAAGAGTGCTCAACTGTTGACCTGATAGTATGAGTGGAGTAGAGTGCTCAACTGTTGACCTGAGAGTCTGGGTGGTGTAGAGCCTCATTTGTCCACCTGAGAGCCTGAGTGGTAGAGAATCTTAACTGTCCACCTGAGAGTCTAAGTGGTGTAGAGTCTCAACTGTTGACCTGATAGTCAGAGTGGTGTAGAGTGCTCTACTGTCGACCTGAGTGTCTGAGTGGTGTAGAGTGCTCAACTGTCGACCTTAGAATCTGGGTGGGGAACAGTCTCCAACTGTTGACCTGAGAGCCTGAGTGGTGTAGAGTGCTCAACTGTTGATCTGAGAGTCTGGGTGGTGTACAGTCTCCAACTGTTGACCTGAGAGTCTGAGTGGTGTAGAGTGCTCAACTGTCGACCTGAGAGTCTGAGTGGTGTAGTGTCTCAACTGTTGACCTGAGAGTCTGAGTTGTGTAGAGTGCTCAACTGTCGACCTGAGAGTCTAAGTGGTGTAGAGTCTCAACTGTTGACCTGAGAGTCTGAGTGGTGTAGAGTGCTCAACTGTCGACCTGAGAGTCTAAGTGGTGTAGAGTCTCAACTGTTGACCTGAGAGTCTGGGTGGTGTACAGTCTCCAACTGTTGACCTGAGAGTCTGAGTGGTGTAGAGTGCTCAACTGTCGACCTGAGAGTCTGAGTGGTGTAGAGTGCTCAACTGTCGACCTTAGAATCTGGGTGGGGAACAGTCTCCAACTGTTGACCTGAGAGCCTGAGTGGTGTAGAGTGCTCAACTGTTGATCTGAGAGTCTGGGTGGTGTACAGTCTCCAACTGTTGACCTGAGAGTCTGAGTGGTGTAGAGTGCTCAACTGTCGACCTGAGAGTCTGAGTGGTGTAGTGTCTCAACTGTTGACCTGAGAGTCTGAGTGGTGTAGAGTGCTCAACTGTCGACCTGAGAGTCTGAGTGGTGTAGTGTCTCAACTGTTGATCTAGGAGACTAAGTGGTGTACAGTCTCAACTGTTGACCTGAGAGTCTGAGTGGTGTAGAGTGCTCAACTGTCGACCTGAGAGTCTAAGTGGTGTAGAGTCTCAACTGTTGACCTGAGAGTCTAAGTGGTGTAGAGTGCTCAACTGTCGACCTGAGAGTCTAAGTGGTGTAGAGTGCTCCACTGTTGACCTGAGAGTCTGAGTGGTGTAGAGTGCTCAACTGTTGACCTGAGAGTCTGAGTGGTGTAGAGTGCTCAACTGTCGACCTGAGAGTCTAAGTGGTGTAGAGTCTCAACTGTTGATATGAGAGTCTAAGTGGTGTAGAGTCTCAACTGTTGACCTGAGAGTCTGAGTGGTGTAGAGTGCTCAACTGTCGACCTTAGAATCTTGGTGGGGAACAGTCTCCAACTGTTGACCTGAGAGCCTGAGTGGTGTAGAGTGCTCAAATGTTGATCTGAGAGTCTGGGTGGTGTACAGTCTCCAACTGTTGACCTGAGAGTCTGAGTGGTGTAGAGTGCTCCACTGTTGACCTGAGAGTCTGAGTGGTGTAGAGTGCTCAACTGTCGACCTGAGAGTCTAAGTGGTGTAGAGTCTCAACTGTTGACCTGATAGTCTGAGTGGTGTAGAGTGCTCAACTGTTGACCTGAGAGTCTGAGTGGTGTAGAGTGCTCAACTGTCAACCTGAGAGTCTAAGTGGTGTAGAGTCTCAACTGTTGATATGAGAGTCTAAGTGGTGTAGAGTCTCAACTGTTGTAGAGTCTCAATTGTTGACCTGAGAGTCTGAGTGGTGTAGAGTGCTCAACTGTCGACCTTAGAATCTGGGTGGGGAACAGTCTCCAACTGTTGACCTGAGAGCCTGAGTGGTGTAGAGTGCTCAACTGTTGATCTGAGAGTCTGGGTAGTGTACAGTCTCCAACTGTTGACCTGAGAGTCTGAGTGGTGTAGAGTGCTCAACTGTCGACTTGAGAGTCTAAGTGGTGTAGAGTCTCAACTGTTGATATGAGAGTCTAAGTGGTGTAGAGTCTCAACTGTTGACCTGAGAGTCTGAGTGGTGTAGAGTGCTCAACTGTCGACCTGAGAGTCTAAGTGGTGTAGAGTCTCAACTGTTGACCTGAGAGTCTAAGTGGTGTAGAGTCTCAACTGTTGATATGAGAGTCTATGTGGTGTAGAGTCTCAACTGTTGATATGAGAGTCTAAGTGGTGTAGAGTCTCAACTGTTGACCTGAGAGTCTGAGTGGTGTAGAGTGCTCAACTGTCGACCTGAGAGTCTAAGTGGTGTAGAGTCTCAACTGTTGACCTGAGAGTCTGGGTGGTGTACAGTCTCCAACTGTTGACCTGAGAGTCTGAGTGGTGTAGAGTGCTCAACTGTCGACCTGAGAGTCTGAGTGGTGTAGAGTGCTCAACTGTCGACCTTAGAATCTGGGTGGGGAACAGTCTCCAACTGTTGACCTGAGAGCCTGAGTGGTGTAGAGTGCTCAACTGTTGATCTGAGAGTCTGGGTGGTGTACAGTCTCCAACTGTTGACCTGAGAGTCTGAGTGGTGTAGAGTGCTCAACTGTCGACCTGAGAGTCTGAGTGGTGTAGTGTCTCAACTGTTGACCTGAGAGTCTGAGTGGTGTAGAGTGCTCAACTGTCGACCTGAGAGTCTGAGTGGTGTAGTGTCTCAACTGTTGACCTGAGAGTCTGAGTGGTGTAGAGTGCTCAACTGTCGACCTGAGAGTCTGAGTGGTGTAGTGTCTCAACT
This sequence comes from Bulinus truncatus, assembly GCA_021962125.1. Lineage (NCBI taxonomy): Eukaryota > Metazoa > Mollusca > Gastropoda > Planorbidae > Bulinus > Bulinus truncatus. Next base: position 1,204,925 of record JAGDYQ010000216.1, read on the forward strand.
GTTGATCTAAGAGTCTAAGTGGTGTACAGTCTCAACTGTTGACCTGAGAGTCTGAGTGGTGTAGAGTGCTCAACTGTCGACCTGAGAGTCTAAGTGGTGTAGAGTCTCAACTGTTGACCTGAGAGTCTGAGTGGTGTAGAGTGCTCAACTGTCGACCTGAGAGTCTAAGTGGTGTAGAGTTTCAACTGTATACCTGAGAGTCTAAGTGGTGTAGAGTCTCAACTGTTGACCTGAGAGTCTGAGTGGTGTAGAGTGCTCCACTGTTGACCTGAGAGTCTGAGTGGTGTAGAGTGCTCAACTGTCGACCTGAGAGTCTAAGTGGTGTAGAGCCTCAACTGTTGACCTGATAGTCTGAGTGGTGTAGAGTGCTCAACTGTTGACCTGAGAGTCTGAGTGGTGTAGAGTGCTCAACTGTCGACCTGAGAGTCTAAGTGGTGTAGAGTCTCAACTGTTGATATGAGAGTCTAAGTGGTGTAGAGTCTCAACTGTTGACCTGAGAGTCTGAGTGGTGTAGAGTGCTCAACTGTCGACCTGAGAGTCTAAGTGGTGTAGAGTCTCAACTGTTGACCTGAGAGTCTGGGTGGTGTACAGTCTCCAACTGTTGACCTGAGAGTCTGAGTGGTGTAGAGTGCTCAACTGTCGACCTGAGAGTCTGAGTGGTGTAGAGTGCTCAACTGTCGACCTTAGAATCTGGGTGGGGAACAGTCTCCAACTGTTGACCTGAGAGCCTGAGTGGTGTAGAGTGCTCAACTGTTGATCTGAGAGTCTGGGTGGTGTACAGTCTCCAACTGTTGACCTGAGAGTCTGAGTGGTGTAGAGTGCTCAACTGTCGACCTGAGAGTCTGAGTGGTGTAGTGTCTCAACTGTTGACCTGAGAGTCTGAGTGGTGTAGAGTGCTCAACTGTCGACCTGAGAGTCTGAGTGGTGTAGTGTCTCAACTGTTGATCTAAGAGTCTAAGTGGTGTACAGTCTCAACTGTTGACCTGAGAGTCTGAGTGGTGTAGAGTGCTCAACTGTCGACCTGAGAGTCTAAGTGGTGTAGAGTCTCAACTGTTGACCTGAGAGTCTGAGTGGTGTAGAGTGCTCAACTGTCGACCTGAGAGTCTAAGTGGTGTAGAGTCTCAACTGTTGACCTGAGAGTCTAAGTGGTGTAGAGTCTCAACTGTTGATATGAGAGTCTAAGTGGTGTAGAGTCTCATTTGTTAACCTGAGAGTCTGAGTGGTGTAGAGTGCTCCACTGTTGACCTGAGAGTCTAAGTGGTGTAGAGTCTCAACTGTTGACCTGAGAGTCTGAGTGGTGTAGAGTGCTCAACTGTCGACCTTAGAATCTTGGTGGGGAACAGTCTCCAACTGTTGACCTGAGAGCCTGAGTGGTGTAGAGTGCTCAACTGTTGATCTGAGAGTCTGGGTGGTGTACAGTCTCCAACTGTTGACCTGAGAGTCTGAGTGGTGTAGAGTGCTCCACTGTTGACCTGAGAGTCTGAGTGGTGTAGAGTGCTCAACTGTCTGACCTGAGAGTCTAGGTGGTGTAGAGCCTCAACTGTTGACCTGATAGTCTGAGTGGTGTAGAGTGCTCAACTGTTGACCTGAGAGTCTGAGTGGTGTAGAGTGCTCAACTGTCGACCTGAGAGTCTAAGTGGTGTAGAGTCTCAACTGTTGATATGAGAGTCTAAGTGGTGTAGAGTCTCAACTGTTGTAGAGTCTCAACTGTTGACCTGAGAGTCTGAGTGGTGTAGAGTGCTCAACTGTCGACCTTAGAATCTGGGTGGGGAACAGTCTCCAACTGTTGACCTGAGAGCCTGAGTGGTGTAGAGTGCTCAACTGTTGATCTGAGAGTCTGGGTGGTGTACAGTCTCCAACTGTTGACCTGAGAGTCTGAGTGGTGTAGAGTGCTCAACTGTCGACCTGAGAGTCTAAGTGGTGTAGAGTCTCAACTGTTGATATGAGAGTCTAAGTGGTGTAGAGTCTCAACTGTTGACCTGAGAGTCTGAGTGGTGTAGAGTGCTCAACTGTCGACCTGAGAGTCTAAGTGGTGTAGAGTCTCAACTGTTGACCTGAGAGTCTAAGTGGTGTAGAGTCTCAACTGTTGATATGAGAGTCTATGTGGTGTAGAGTCTCCAACTGTTGACCTGAGAGTCAGAGTGGTGTAGAGTGCTCAACTGTTGACCTGAGAGTCTGGGTGATGTACAGTCTTCAACTGTTGACCTGAGAGTCTGAGTGGTGTAGAGTGCTCAACTGTCGACCTGAGAGTCTGAGTGGTGTAGTGTCTCAACTGTTTACCTGAGAGTCTGAGTGGTGTAGAGTGCTCAACTGTAGACCTGAGAGTCTAAGTGGTGTAGAGTCTCAACTGTTGACCTGAGAGTCTGAGTGGTGTAGAGTGCTCAACTGTCGACCTGAGAGTCTAAGTGGTGTAGAGTGCTCAACTGTCGACCTGAGAGTCTGGGTGGTGTACAGTCTCCAACTGTTGACCTGAGAGTCTGAGTGGTGTAGAGTGCTCAACTGTTGACCTGAGAGTCTGAGTGGAGTAGAGTGCTCAACTGTTGACCTGAGAGTCTGAGTGGTGTAGAGTCTCAACTGTTGACCTGAGAGTCTGGGTGGTGTACAGTCTCCAACTGTTGACCTGAGAGTCTAAGTGGTGTAGAGTGCTCAACTGTTGACCTGAGAGTCTGAGTGGAGTAGAGTGCTCAACTGTTGACCTGAGAGTCAGGGTGGTGTAGAGTGCTCAACTGTTGACCTGAGAATCTGGGTGGTGTAGAGTCTCAACTGTTGACCTGAGAGTCTGGGTGGTGTACAGTCTCCAACTGTTGACCTGAGAGTCTGAGTGGTGTAGAGTGCTCAACTGTTGACCTGAGAGTCTGAGTGGAGTAGAGTGCTCAACTGTTGATCTGAGAGTCTGGGTGGTGTAGAGTCTCAACTGTTGACCTGAGAGTCTGGGTGGTGTATAGTCTCCAACTGTTGACCTGAGAGTCTGAGTTGTGTAGAGTGCTCAACTGTTGACCTGAGAGTCTGGGTGGTGAAGAGTGCTCAACTGTTGACCTGATAGTATGAGTGGAGTAGAGTGCTCAACTTTTGACCTGAGAGTCTGGGTGGTGTAGAGCCTCAACTGTCCACCTGAGAGCCTGAGTGGTAGAGAATCTCAACTGTCCACCTGAGAGTCTAAGTGGTGTAGAGTCTCAACTGTTGACCTGATAGTCAGAGTGGTTTAGAGTGCTCTACTGTCGACCTGAGTGTCTGAGTGGTGTAGAGTGCTCAACTGTCGACCTTAGAATCTGGGTGGGGAACAGTCTCCAACTGTTGACCTGAGAGCCTGAGTGGTGTAGAGTGCTCAACTGTTGATCTGAGAGTCTGGGTGGTGTACAGTCTCCAACTGTTGACCTGAGAGTCTGAGTGGTGTAGAGTGCTCAACTGTCGACCTGAGAGTCTGAGTGGTGTAGTGTCTCAACTGTTGACCTGAGAGTCTGAGTTGTGTAGAGTGCTCAACTGTCGACCTGAGAGTCTAAGTGGTGTAGAGTCTCAACTGTTGACCTGAGAGTCTGAGTGGTGTAGAGTGCTCAACTGTCGACCTGAGAGTCTAAGTGGTGTAGAGTCTCAACTGTTGACCTGAGAGTCTAAGTGGTGTAGAGTCTCAACTGTTGATATGAGAGTCTAAGTGGTGTAGAGTGCTCAACTGTCGACCTTAGAATCTGGGTGGGGAACAGTCTCCAACTGTTGACCTGAGAGCCTGAGTGGTGTAGAGTGCTCAACTGTTGATCTGAGAGTCTGGGTGGTGTACAGTCTCCAACTGTTGACCTGAGAGTCTGAGTGGTGTAGAGTGCTCAACTGTCGACCTGAGAGTCTGAGTGGTGTAGAGTGCTCAACTATCGACCTTAGAATCTGGGTGGGGAACAGTCTCCAACTGTTGACCTGAGAGCCTGAGTGGTGTAGAGTGCTCAACTGTTGATCTGAGAGTCTGGGTGGTGTACAGTCTCCAACTGTTGACCTGAGAGTCTGAGTGGTGTAGAGTGCTCAACTGTCGACCTGAGAGTCTGAGTGGTATAGTGTCTCAACTATTGACCTGAGAGTCTAAGTGGTGTAGAGTGCTCAACTGTCGACCTGAGAGTCTGAGTGGTGTACAGTCTCAACTGTTGACCTGAGAGTCTGAGTGGTGTAGAGTGCTCAACTGTCGACCTGAGAGTCTAAGTGGTGTAGAGTCTCAACTGTTGACCTGAGAGTCTGAGTGGTGTAGAGTGCTCAACTGTCGACCTGAGAGTCTAAGTGGTGTAGAGTCTCAACTGTTGACCTGAGAGTCTAAGTGTTGTAGAGTGCTCAACTGTCGACCTGAGAGTCTAAGTGGTGTAGAGTCTCAACTGTTGACCTGAGAGTCTAAGTGTTGTAGAGTCTCAACTGTTGATATGAGAGTTTAAGTGGTGTAGAGTCTCAACTGCTGACCTGAGAGTCTGAGTGGTGTACAGTGCTCCACTGTTGACCTGAGAGTCTGAGTGGTGTAGAGTGCTCAACTGTCGACCTGAGAGTCTAAGTGGTGTAGAGTCTTAACTGTTGACCTGAGAGTCTGGGTGGTGTAGAGCCTCAACTGTTGACCTGAGAGTCTGGATGGTGTACAGTCTCCAACTGTTGACCTGAGAGTCTGAGTTGTGTAGAGTGCTCAACTGTCGACCTGAGAGTCTGGGTGGTGTAGAGTCTCAACTGTTGACCTGAGAGTCTGGGTGGTGTACAGTCTCCAACTGTTGACCTGAGAGTCTGAGTGGTGTAGAGTGCTCAACTGTTGACCTGAGAGTCTGAGTGGAGTAGAGTGCTCAACTGTTGACCTGAGAGTCTGAGTGGAGTAGAGTGCTCAACTGTTGACCTGAGAGTCTGGGTGGTGTAGAGTCTCAACTGTTGACCTGAGAGTCTGGGTGGTGTAGAGTGCTCAACTGTTGACCTGAGAGTCTGAGTGGAGTAGATAGCTCAACTGTTGACCTGAGAGTCTGGGTGGTGTAGAGTCTCAACTGTTGACCTGAGAGTCTGGGTGGTGTACAGTCTCCAACTGTTGACCTGAGAGTCTGAGTTGTGTAGAGTGCTCAACTGTTGACCTGAGAGTCTGGGTGGTGTAGAGTGCTCAACTGTCGACCTGAGAGTCTGAGTGGTGTAGTGTCTCAACTGTTTACCTGAGAGTCTGAGTGGTGTAGAGTGCTCAACTGTCGACCTGAGAGTCTAAGTGGTGTAGAGTCTCAACTGTTGACCTTAGAGTCTGAGTGGTGTAGAGTGCTCAACTGTCGACCTGAGAGTCTAAGTGGTGTAGAGCCTCAACTGTTGACCTGAGAGTCTGGGTGGTGTACAGTCTCCAACTGTTGACCTGAGAGTCTGAGTGGTGTAGAGTGCTCAACTGTTGACCTGAGAGTCTGAGTGGAGTAGAGTGCTCAACTGTTGACCTGAGAGTCTGAGTGGTGTAGAGTCTCAACTGTTGACCTGAGAGTCTGGGTGGTGTACAGTCTCCAACTGTTGACCTGAGAGTCTAAGTGGTGTAGAGTGCTCAACTGTTGACCTGAGAGTCTGAGTGGAGTAGAGTGCTCAACTGTTGACCTGAGAGTCAGGGTGGTGTAGAGTGCTCAACTGTTGACCTGAGAATCTGGGTGGTGTAGAGTCTCAACTGTTGACCTGAGAGTCTGGGTGGTGTACAGTCTCCAACTGTTGACCTGAGAGTCTGAGTGGTGTAGAGTGCTCAACTGTTGACCTGAGAGTCTGAGTGGAGTAGAGTGCTCAACTGTCGACCTGAGAGTCTGAGTGGTGTAGTGTCTCAACTGTTTACCTGAGAGTCTGAGTGGTGTAGAGTGCTCAACTGTCGACCTGAGAGTCTAAGTGGTGTAGAGTCTCAACTGTTGACCTGAGAGTCTGAGTGGTGTAGAGTGCTCAACTGTCGACCTGAGAGTCTAAGTGGTGTAGAGTCTTAACTGTTGACCTGAGAGTCTGGGTGGTGTAGAGCCTCAACTGTTGACCTGAGAGTCTGGATGGTGTACAGTCTCCAACTGTTGACCTGAGAGTCTGAGTTGTGTAGAGTGCTCAACTGTTGACCTGAGAGTCTGGGTGGTGTAGAGTCTCAACTGTTGACCTGAGAGTCTGGGTGGTGTACAGTCTCCAACTGTTGACCTGAGAGTCTGAGTGGTGTAGAGTGCTCAACTGTTGACCTGAGAGTCTGAGTGGAGTAGAGTGCTCAACTGTTGACCTGAGAGTCTGAGTGGAGTAGAGTGCTCAACTGTTGACCTGAGAGTCTGGGTGGTGTAGAGTCTCAACTGTTGACCTGAGAGTCTGGGTGGTGTAGAGTCTCAACTGTTGACCGGAGAGTCTGAGTGGTGTAGAGTGCTCAACTGTTGACCTGAGAGTCTGAGTGGAGTAGATAGCTCAACTGTTGACCTGAGAGTCTGGGTGGTGTAGAGTCTCAACTGTTGACCTGAGAGTCTGGGTGGTGTACAGTCTCCAACTGTTGACCTGAGAGTCTGAGTTGTGTAGAGTGCTCAACTGTTGACCTGAGAGTCTGGGTGGTGTAGAGCCTTAACTGCCCACCTGAGAGCCTGAGTGGTAGAGAATCTCAACTGTCCACCTGAGAGTCTAAGTGGTGTAGAGTCTCAACTGTTGACCTTATAGTCAGAGTGGTGTAGAGTGCTCTACTGTCGACCTGAGAGTCTGAGTGGTGTAGAGTGCTCAACTGTCGACCTTAGAATCTGGGTGGGGAACAGTCTCCAACTGTTGACCTGAGAGCCTGAGTGGTGTAGAGTGCTCAACTGTTGATCTGAGAGTCTGGGTGGTGTACAGTCTCCAACTGTTGACCTGAGAGTCTGAGTGGTGTAGAGTGCTCAACTGTCGACCTGAGAGTCTGAGTGGTGTAGTGTCTCAACTGTTGACCTGAGAGTCTGAGTGGTGTAGAGTGCTCAACTGTCGACCTGAGAGTCTAAGTGGTGTAGAGTCTCAACTGTTGACCTGAGAGTCTGAGTGGTGTAGAGTGCTCAACTGTCGACCTGAGAGTCTAAGTGGTGTAGAGTCTCAACTGTTGACCTGAGAGTCTAAGTGGTGTAGTGTCTCAACTGTTGATATGAGAGTCTGGGTGGTGTAGAGTCTCAACTGTTGACCTGAGAGTCTGGGTGGTGTACAGTCTCCAACTGTTGACCTGAGAGTCTGAGTGGTGTAGAGTGCTCAACTGTTGACCTGAGAGTCTGAGTGGAGTAGAGTGCTCAACTGTTGACCTGAGAGTCTGGGTGGTGTAGAGTCTCAACTGTTGACCTGAGAGTCTGGGTGGTGTATAGTCTCCAACTGTTGACCTGAGAGTCTGAGTTGTGTAGAGTGCTCAACTGTTGACCTGAGAGTCTGGGTGGTGAAGAGTGCTCAACTGTTGACCTGACAGTATGAGTGGAGTAGAGTGCTCAACTGTTGACCTGAGAGTCTGGGTGGTGTAGAGCCTCAACTGTCCACCTGAGAGCCTGAGTGGTAGAGAATCTCAACTGTCCACCTGAGAGTCTAAGTGGTGTAGAGTCTCAACTGTTGACCTGATAGTCAGAGTGGTGTAGAGTGCTCTACTGTCGACCTGAGTGTCTGAGTGGTGTAGAGTGCTCAACTGTCGACCTTAGAATCTGGGTGGGGAACAGTCTCCAACTGTTGACCTGAGAGCCTGAGTGGTGTAGAGTGCTCAACTGTCGACCTGAGAGTCTAAGTGGTGTAGAGTCTCAACTGTTGACCTGAGAGTCTGAGTGGTGTAGAGTGCTCAACTGTCGACCTGAGAGTCTAAGTGGTGTAGAGTCTCAACTGTTGACCTGAGAGTCTAAGTGGTGTAGTGTCTCAACTGTTGATATGAGAGTCTGGGTGGTGTAGAGTCTCAACTGTTGACCTGAGAGTCTGGGTGGTGTACAGTCTCCAACTGTTGACCTGAGAGTCTGAGTGGTGTAGAGTGCTCAACTGTTGACCTGAGAGTCTGAGTGGAGTAGAGTGCTCAACTGTTGACCTGAGAGTCTGGGTGGTGTAGAGTCTCAACTGTTGACCTGAGAGTCTGGGTGGTGTATAGTCTCCAACTGTTGACCTGAGAGTCTGAGTTGTGTAGAGTGCTCAACTGTTGACCTGAGAGTCTGGGTGGTGAAGAGTGCTCAACTGTTGACCTGATAGTATGAGTGGAGTAGAGTGCTCAACTGTTGACCTGAGAGTCTGGGTGGTGTAGAGCCTCAACTGTCCACCTGAGAGCCTGAGTGGTAGAGAATCTCAACTGTCCACCTGAGAGTCTAAGTGGTGTAGAGTCTCAACTGTTGACCTGATAGTCAGAGTGGTGTAGAGTGCTCTACTGTCGACCTGAGTGTCTGAGTGGTGTAGAGTGCTCAACTGTCGACCTTAGAATCTGGGTGGGGAACAGTCTCCAACTGTTGACCTGAGAGCCTGAGTGGTGTAGAGTGCTCAACTGTTGACCTGAGAGTCTGGGTGGTGTAGAGTCTCAACTGTTGACCTGAGAGTCTGGGTGGTGTATAGTCTCCAACTGTTGACCTGAGAGTCTGAGTGGTGTAGAGTGCTCAACTGTTGACCTGAGAGTCTGAGTGGAGTAGATAGCTCAACTGTTGACCTGAGAGTCTGGGTGGTGTAGAGTCTCAACTGTTGACCTGAGAGTCTGGGTGGTGTACAGTCTCCAACTGTTGACCTGAGAGTCTGAGTTGTGTAGAGTGCTCAACTGTTGACCTGAGAGTCTGGGTGGTGTGGAGCCTTAACTGCCCACCTGAGAGCCTGAGTGGTAGAGAATCTCAACTGTCCACCTGAGAGTCTAAGTGGTGTAGAGTCTCAACTGTTGACCTTATAGTCAGAGTGGTGTAGAGTGCTCTACTGTCGACCTGAGAGTCTGAGTGGTGTAGAGTGCTCAACTGTCGACCTTAGAATCTGGGTGGGGAACAGTCTCCAACTGTTGACCTGAGAGCCTGAGTGGTGTAGAGTGCTCAACTGTTGATCTGAGAGTCTGGGTGGTGTACAGTCTCCAACTGTTGACCTGAGAGTCTGAGTGGTGTAGAGTGCTCAACTGTCGACCTGAGAGTCTGAGTGGTGTAGTGTCTCAATTGTTGACCTGAGAGTCTGAGTGGTGTAGAGTGCTCAACTGTCGACCTGAGAGTCTAAGTGGTGTAGAGTCTCAACTGTTGACCTGAGAGTCTGAGTGGTGTAGAGTGCTCAACAGTCGACCTGAGAGTCTAAGTGGTGTAGAGTCTCAACTGTTGACCTAAGAGTCTAAGTGGTGTAGTGTCTCAACTGTTGATATGAGAGACTATGTGGTTTAGAGTCTCAACTGTTGACCTGATAGTCAGAGTGGTGTAGAGTGCTCAACTGTCGACCTTAGAATCTGGGTGGGGAACAGTCTCCGACTGTTGACCTGAGAGCCTGAGTGGTGTAGAGTCTCAACTGTTGATCTGAGAGTCTGGGTGGTGTACAGTCTCCAACTGTTGACCTTAGAGTCTGACTGGTGTAGAGTGCTCAACTGTTGACCTGAGAGTCTGAATGGAGTAGAGTGCTCAACTGTTGACCTGAGAGTCTGGGTGGTGTAGAGTCTCAACTGTTGACCTGAGAGTCTGGGTGGTGTACAGTCTCCAACTGTTGACCTGAGAGTCTGAGTTGTGTAGAGTGCTCAACTGTTGACCTGAGAGTCTGGGTGGTGTAGAGCCTTAACTGCCCACCTGAGAGCCTGAGTGGTAGAGAATCTCAACTGTCCACCTGAGAGTCTAAGTGGTGTAGAGTCTCAACTGTTGACCTTATAGTCAGAGTGGTGTAGAGTGCTCTACTGTCGACCTGAGAGTCTGAGTGGTGTAGAGTGCTCAACTGTCGACCTTAGAATCTGGGTGGGGAACAGTCTCCAACTGTTGAACTGAGAGCCTGAGTGGTGTAGAGTGCTCAACTGTTGATCTGAGAGTCTGGGTGGTGTACAGTCTCCAACTGTTGACCTGAGAGTCTGAGTGGTGTAGAATGCTCAACTGTCGACCTGAGAGTCTGAGTGGTGTAGTGTCTCAACTGTTGACCTGAGAGTCTGAGTGGTGTAGAGTGCTCAACTGTCGACCTCAGAGTCTAAGTGGTGTAGAGTCTCAACTGTTCACCTGAGAGTCTGAGTGGTGTAGAGTGCTCAACTGTCGACCTGAGAGTCTAAGTGGTGTAGAGTCTCAACTGTTGACCTGAGAGTCTAAGTGGTGTAGAGTGCTCAACTGTCGACGTTAGAATCTGGGTGGGGAACAGTCTCCAACTGTTGACCTGAGAGCCTGAGTGGTGTAGAGTGCTCAACTGTTGATCTGAGAGTCTGGGTGGTGTACAGTCTCCAACTGTTGACCTGAGAGTCTGAGTGGTGTAGAGTGCTCAACTGTCGACCTGAGAATCTGAGTGGTGTAGTGTCTCAACTGTTGACCTGAGAGTCTGAGTGGTGTAGAGTGCTCAACTGTCGACCTGAGAGTCTGAGTGGTGTAGTGTCTTAAATGTTGATCTAAGAGTCTAAAGTGTACAGTCTCAACTGTTGACCTGAGAGTCTGAGTAGTGTAGAGTGCTCAACTGTCGACCTGAGAGTCTAAGTGGTGTAGAGTCTCAACTGTTGACCTGAGAGTCTGAGTGGTGTAGAGTGCTCAACTGTCGACCTGAGAGTCTAAGTGGTGTAGAGTCTCAACTGTTGATATGAGAGTCTAAGTGGTGTAGAGTCTCAACTGTTGACCTGAGAGTCTGAGTGGTGTAGAGTGCTCAACTGTCGACCTGAGAGTCTAAGTGGTGTAGAGTCTCAACTGTTGACCTGAGAGTCTGAGTGGTGTAGAGTGCTCAACTGTCGACCTGAGAGTCTAAGTGGTGTAGAGTCTCAACTGTTTATATGAGAGTCTAAGTGGTGTAGAGTCTCAACTGTTGACCTGAGAGTCTGAGTGGTGTAGAGTGCTCCACTGTTGACCTGAGAGTCTGAGTGGTGTAGAGTGCTCAACTGTCGACCTGAGAGTCTAAGTGGTGTATAGCCTCAACTGTTGACCTGATAGTCTGAGTGGTGTAGAGTCTCAACTGTTGACCTGAGAGTCTGAGTGGTGTAGAGTGCTCAACTGTCGACCTGAGAGTCTAAGTGGTGTAGAGTCTCAACTGTTGATATGAGAGTCTAAGTGGTGTAGAGTCTCAACTGTTGACCTGAGAGTCTGAGTGGTGTAGAGTGCTAAACTGTCGACCTGAGAGTCTAAGTGGTGTAGAGTCTCAACTGTTGACCTGAGAGTCTGGGTGGTGTACAGTCTCCAACTGTTGACCTGAGAGTCTGAGTGGTGTAGAGTGCTCAACTGTCGACCTGAGAGTCTGAGTGGTGTAGAGTGCTCAACTGTCGACCTTAGAATCTGGGTGGGGAACAGTCTCCAACTGTTGACCTGAGAGCCTGAGTGGTGTAGAGTGCTCAACTGTTGATCTGAGAGTCTGGGTGGTGTACAGTCTCCAACTGTTGACCTGAGAGTCTGAGTGGTGTAGAGTGCTCAACTGTCGACCTAAGAGTCTGAGTGGTGTAGTGTCTCAACTGTTGACCTGAGAGTCTGAGTGGTGTAGAGTGCTCAACTGTCGACCTGAGAGTCTAAGTGGTGTATAGCCTCAACTGTTGATCTAAGAGTCTAAGTGGTGTACAGTCTCAACTTTTGACCTGAGAGTCTGAGTGGTGTAGAGTGCTCAACTGTCGACCTGAGAGTCTAAGTGGTGTAGAGTCTCAACTGTTGACCTGAGAGTCTGAGTGGTGTAGAGTGCTCAACTGTCGATCTGAGAGTCTAAGTGGTGTAGAGTCTCAACTGTTGACCTGAGAGTCTAAGTGGTGTAGAGTCTCAACTGTTGATATGAGAGTCTAAGTGGTGTAGAGTCTCAACTGTTGACCTGAGAGTCTAAGTGGTGTAGAGTGCTCCACTGTTGACCTGAGAGTCTGAGTGGTGTAGAGTGCTCAACTGTCGACCTGAGAGTCTAAGTGGTGTAGAGCCTCAACTGTTGACCTGATAGTCTGAGTGGTGTAGAGTGCTCAACTGTTGACCTGAGAGTCTGAGTGGTGTAGAGTGTTCAACTGTCGACCTGAGAGTCTAAGTGGTGTAGAGTCTCAACTGTTGATATGAGAGTCTAAGTGGTGTAGAGTCTCAACTGTTGACCTGAGAGTCTGAGTGGTGTAGAGTGCTCAACTGTCGACCTTAGAATCTGGGTGGGGAACAGTCTCCAACTGTTGACCTGAGAGCCTGAGTTGTGTAGAGTGCTCAACTGTTGATCTGAGAGTCTGGGTGGTGTACAGTCTCCAACTGTTGACCTGAGAGTCTGAGTGGTGTAGAGTGCTCCACTGTTGACCTGAGAGTCTGAGTGGTGTAGAGTGCTCAACTGTCGACCTGAGAGTCTAAGTGGTGTAGAGCCTCAACTGTTGACCTGATAGTCTGAGTGGTGTAGAGTGCTCAACTGTTGACCTGAGAGTCTGAGTGGTGTAGAGTGCTCAACTGTCGACCTGAGAGTCTAAGTGGTGTAGAGTCTCAACTGTTGATATGAGAGTCTAAGTGGTGTAGAGTCTCAACTGTTGTAGAGTCTCAACTGTTGACCTGAGAGTCTGAGTGGTGTAGAGTGCTCAACTGTCGACCTTAGAATCTGGGTGGGGAACAGTCTCCAACTGTTGACCTGAGAGCCTGAGTGGTGTAGAGTGCTCAACTGTTGATCTGAGAGTCTGGGTGGTGTACAGTCTCCAACTGTTGACCTGAGAGTCTGAGTGGTGTAGAGTGCACAACTGTCGACCTGAGAGTCTCATGGTGTAGAGTCTCAACTGTTGATATGAGAGTCTAAGTGGTGTAGAGTCTCAACTGTTGACCTGAGAGTCTGAGTGGTGTAGAGTGCTCAACTGTCGACCTGAGAGTCTAAGTGGTGTAGAGTCTCAACTGTTGACCTGAGAGTCTAAGTGGTGTAGAGTCTCAACTGTTGACCTGAGAGTCTGAGTGGTGTAGAGTGCTCAACTGTCGACCTGAGAGTCTAAGTGGTGTAGAGTCTCAACTGTTGACCTGAGAGTCTAAGTGGTGTAGAGTCTCAACTGTTGATATGAGAGTCTAAGTGGTGTAGAGTGCTCAACTGTCGACCTTAGAATCTGGGTTGGGAACAGTCTCCAACTGTTGACCTGAGAGCCTGAGTGGTGTAGAGTGCTCAACTGTTGATCTGAGAGTCTGGGTGGTGTACAGTCTCCAACTGTTGACCTGAGAGTCTGAGTGGTGTAGAGTGCTCAACTGTCGACCTGAGAGTCTGAGTGGTGTAGAGTGCTCAACTGTCGACCTTAGAATCTGGGTGGGGAACATTCTCCAACTGTTGACCTGAGAGCCTGAGTGGTGTAGAGTGCTCAACTGTTGATCTGAGAGTCTGGGTGGTGTACAGTCTCCAACTGTTGACCTGAGAGTCTGAGTGGTGTAGAGTGCTCAACTGTCGACCTGAGAGTCTGAGTGGTGTAGTGTCTCAACTATTGACCTGAGAGTCTAAGTGGTGTAGAGTGCTCAACTGTCGACCTGAGAGTCTGAGTGGTGTAGTGTCTCAACTGTTGATCTAAGAGTCTAAGTGGTGTACAGTCTCAACTGTTGACCTGAGAGTCTGAGTGGTGTAGAGTGCTCAACTGTCGACCTGAGAGTCTAAGTGGTGTAGAGTCTCAACTGTTGACCTGAGAGTCTGAGTGGTGTAGAGTGCTCAACTGTCGACCTGAGAGTCTAAGTGGTGTAGAGCCTCAACTGTTGACCTGATAGTCTGAGTGGTGTAGAGTGCTTAACTGTTGACCTGAGAGTCTGAGTGGTGTAGAGTGCTCAACTGTCGACCTGAGAGTCTAAGTGGTGTAGAGTCTCAACTGTTGATATGAGAGTCTAAGTGGTGTAGAGTCTCAACTGTTGTAGAGTCTCAACTGTTGACCTGAGAGTCGGAGTGGTGTAGAGTGCTCAACTGTCGACCTTAGAATCTGGGTGGGGAACAGTCTCCAACTGTTGACCTGAGAGCCTGAGTGGTGTAGAGTGCTCAACTGTTGATCTGAGAGTCTGGGTGGTGTACAGTCTCCAACTGTTGACCTGAGAGTCTGAGTGGTGTAGAGTGCTCAACTGTCGACCTGAGAGTCTATGTGGTGTAGAGTCTCAACTGTTGATATGAGAGTCTAAGTGGTGTAGAGTCTCAACTGTTGACCTGAGAGTCTGAGTGGTGTAGAGTGCTCAACTGTCGACCTGAGAGTCTAAGTGGTGTAGAGTCTCAACTGTTGACCTGAGAGTCTAAGTGGTGTAGAGTCTCAACTGTTGACCTGAGAGTCTGAGTGGTGTAGAGTGCTCAACTGTCGACCTGAGAGTCTAAGTGGTGTAGAGTCTCAACTGTTGACCTGAGAGTCTAAGTGGTGTAGAGTCTCAACTGTTGATATGAGAGTCTAAGTGGTGTAGAGTCTCAACTGTTGACCTGAGAGTCTGAGTGGTGTAGAGTGCTCATCTGTCGACCTTAGAATCTGGGTGGGGAACAGTCTCCAACTGTTGACCTGAGAGCCTGAGTGGTGTAGAGTGCTCAACTGTTGATCTGAGAGTCTGGGTGGTGTACAGTCTCCAACTGTTGACCTGAGAGCCTGAGTGGTGTAGAGTGCTCAACTGTCGACCTGAGAGTCTGAGTGGTGTAGTGTCTCAACTGTTGACCTGAGAGTCTGAGTGGTGTAGATTGCTCAACTGTCGACCTGAGAGTCTGAGTGGTGTAGTGTCTCAACTGTTGACCTGAGAGTCTGAGTGGTGTAGAGTACTCAACTGTCGACCTGAGAGTCTGAGTGGTGTAGTGTCTCAACTGTTGATCTAAGAGTCTAAGTGGTGTACAGTCTCAACTGTTGACCTGAGAGTCTGAGTGGTGTAGAGTGCTCAACTGTCGACCTGAGAGTCTAAGTGGTGTAGAGTCTCAACTGTTGACCTGAGAGTCTGAGTGGTGTAGAGTGCTCAACTGTCGACCTGAGAGTCTAAGTGGTGTAGAGTGCTCAACTGTTGACCTGAGAGTCTAAGTGGTGTAGAGTCTCAACTGTTTATATGAGAGTCTAAGTGGTGTAGAGTCTCAACTGTTGACCTGAGAGTCTGAGCGGTGTAGAGTGCTCCACTGTTGACCTGAGAGTCTGAGTGGTGTAGAGTGCTCAACTGTCGACCTGAGAGTCTAAGTGGTGTAGAGCCTCAACTGTTGACCTGATAGTCTGAGTGGTGTAGAGTCTCAACTGTTGACCTGAGAGTCTGAGTGGTGTAGAGTGCTCAACTGTCGACCTGAGAGTCTAAGTGGTGTAGAGTCTCAACTGTCGATATGAGAGTCTAAGTGGTGTAGAGTCTCAACTGTTGACCTGAGAGTCTGAGTGGTGTAGAGTGCTCAACTGTCGACCTGAGAGTCTAAGTGGTGTAGAGTCTCAACTGTTGACCTGAGAGTCTGGGTGGTGTACAGTCTCCAACTGTTGACCTGAGAGTCTGAGTGGTGTAGAGTGCTCAACTGTCGACCTGAGAGTCTGAGTGGTGTAGAGTGCTCAACTGTCGACCTTAGAATCTGGGTGGGGAACAGTCTCCAACTGTTGACCTGAGAGCCTGAGTGGTGTAGAGTGCTCAACTGTTGATCTGAGAGTCTGGGTGGTGTACAGTCTCCAACTGTTGACCTGAGAGTCTGAGTGGTGTAGAGTGCTCAACTGTCGACCTGAGAGTCTGAGTGGTGTAGTGTCTCAACTGTTGACCTGAGAGTCTGAGTGGTGTAGAGTGCTCAACTGTCGACCTGAGAGTCTGAGTGGTGTAGTGTCTCAACTGTTGATCTAAGAGTCTAAGTGGTGTACAGTCTCAACTTTTGACCTGAGAGTCTGAGTGGTGTAGAGTGCTCAACTGTCGACCTGAGAGTCTAAGTGGTGTAGAGTCTCAACTGTTGACCTGAGAGTCTGAGTGGTGTAGAGTGCTCAACTGTCGACCTGAGAGTCTAAGTGGTGTAGAGTCTCAACTGTTGACCTGAGAGTCTAAGTGGTGTAGAGTCTCAACTGTTGATATGAGAGTCTAAGTGGTGTAGAGTCTCAACTGTTGACCTGAGAGTCTGAGTGGTGTAGAGTGCTCCACTGTTGACCTGAGAGTCTGAGTGGTGTAGAGTGCTCAACTGTCGACCTGAGAGTCTAAGTGGTGTAGAGCCTCAACTGTTGACCTGATAGTCTGAGTGGTGTAGAGTGCTCAACTGTTGACCTGAGAGTCTGAGTGGTGTAGAGTGCTCAACTGTCGACCTGAGAGTCTAAGTGGTGTAGAGTCTCAACTGTTGATATGAGAGTCTAAGTGGTGTAGAGTCTCAACTGTTGACCTGAGAGTCTGAGTGGTGTAGAGTGCTCAACTGTCGACCTTAGAATCTGGGTGGGGAACAGTCTCCAACTGTTGACCTGAGAGCCTGAGTGGTGTAGAGTGCTCAACTGTTGATCTGAGAGTCTGGGTGGTGTACAGTCTCCAACTGTTGACCTGAGAGTCTGAGTGGTGTAGAGTGCTCCACTGTTGACCTGAGAGTCTGAGTGGTGTAGAGTGCTCAACTGTTGACCTGAGAGTCTAAGTGGTGTAGAGCCTCAACTGTTGACCTGATAGTCTGAGTGGTGTAGAGTGCTCAACTGTTGACCTGAGAGTCTGAGTGGTGTAGAGTGCTCAACTGTCGACCTGAGAGTCTAAGTGGTGTAGAGTCTCAACTGTTGATATGAGAGTCTAAGTGGTGTAGAGTCTCAACTGTTGTAGAGTCTCAACTGTTGACCTGAGAGTCTGAGTGGTGTAGAGTGCTCAACTGTCGACCTTAGAATCTGGGTGGGGAACAGTCTCCAACTGTTGACCTGAGAGCCTGAGTGGTGTAGAGTGCTCAACTGTTGATCTGAGAGTCTGGGTGGTGTACAGTCTCCAACTGTTGACCTGAGAGTCTGAGTGGTGTAGAGTGCTCAACTGTCGACCTGAGAGTCTATGTGGTGTAGAGTCTCAACTGTTGATATGAGAGTCTAAGTGGTGTAGAGTCTCAACTGTTGACCTGAGAGTCTGAGTGGTGTAGAGTGCTCAACTGTCGACCTGAGAGTCTAAGTGGTGTAGAGTCTCAACTGTTGACCTGAGAGTCTAAGTGGTGTAGAGTCTCAACTGTTGATATGAGAGTCTATGTGGTGTAGAGTCTCAACTGTTGACCTGATTGTCAGAGTGGTGTAGAGTGCTCAACTGTCGACCTTAGAATCTGGGTGGGGAACAGTCTCCAACTGTTGACCTGAGAGCCTGAGTGGTGTAGAGTGCTCAACTGTTGATCTGAGAGTCTGGGTGGTGTACAGTCTCCAACTGTTGACCTGAGAGTCTGAGTGGTGTAGAGTGCTCAACTGTCGACCTGAGAGTCTGAGTGGTGTAGAGTGCTCAACTGTCGACCTTAGAATCTGGGTGGGGAACAGTCTCCAACTGTTGACCTGAGAGCCTGAGTGGTGTAGAGTGCTCAACTGTTGATCTGAGAGTCTGGGTGGTGTACAGTCTCCAACTGTTGACCTGAGAGTCTGAGTGGTGTAGAGTGCTCAACTGTCGACCTGAGAGTCTGAGTGGTGTAGTGTCTCAACTGTTGACCTGAGAGTCTGAGTGGTGTAGAGTGCTCAACTGTCGACCTGAGAGTCTGAGTGGTGTAGTGTCTCAACTGTTGATCTAAGAGTCTAAGTGGTGTACAGTCTCAACTGTTGACCTGAGAGTCTAAGTGGTGTAGAGTGCTCAACTGTCGACCCGAGAGTCTAAGTGGTGTATAGTCTCAACTGTTGACCTGAGAGTCTGAGTGGTGTAGAGTGCTCAACTGTCGACCTGAGAGTCTAAGTGGTGTAGAGTCTCAACTGTTGACCTGAGAGTCTAAGTGGTGTAGAGTCTCAACTGTTGATATGAGAGTCTGAGTGGTGTAGAGTCTCAACTGTTGACCTGAGAGTCTGAGTGGTGTAGAGTGCTCCACTGTTGACCTGAGAGTCTGAGTGGTGTAGAGTGCTCAACTGTCGACCTGAGAGTCTAAGTGGTGTAGAGCCTCAACTGTTGACCTGATAGTCTGAGTGGTGTAGAGTGCTCAACTGTTGACCTGAGAGTCTGAGTGGTGTAGAGTGCTCAACTGTCGACCTGAGAGTCTAAGTGGTGTAGAGTCTCAACTGTTGATATGAGAGTCTAAGTGGTGTAGAGTCTCAACTGTTGACCTGAGAGTCTGAGTGGTGTAGAGTGCTCAACCGTTGACCTGAGAGTCTGAGTGGTGTAGAGTGCTCAACTGTCGACCTGAGAGTCTAAGTGGTGTAGAGTCTCAACTGTTGATATGAGAGTCTAAGTGGTGTAGAGTCTCAACTGTTGACCTGAGAGTCTGAGTGGTGTAGAGTGCTCAACCGTTGACCTGAGAGTCTGAGTGGTGTAGAGTTTTCAACTGTTGACCTGGCATGTGTGTGGATGAAATTATTTATCAGGACCGGGACGAATTTCCATGTTTCTCATCAAGGATCGAGCATAGGACACTCAGGTATATATTCTAGCGCCTTACACCACTTTGCCAGCCGCCCAACTTTATGTCTGGAGGCCTAAAATGATTTATAAATATACAGTACACACAGAGATATGAAGACACTAACTAAGTAGATAGCAGATATATTAAGGTTGCCCAAGATTATAGTTCATTAGAGCCGCATAGTAAATATTTATATAGGCCAAGAATAGGGCAGCACAACACTAGTTCACCTCAAGACTAGTTCACTTCAAGACTAGTTCACCTGAAGATTAGTTCACCTCAAGACTAGTTCACCTCAAGACTAGTTCACCTCAAGATTAGTTCACCTCAAGACTAGTCCAATCGACCAATATATTTCATTATTTTCACCTGTTGTGTTAAGGACACCTATCTGCCTGTGTTAAGACTGATATGTAAAACACCTGATCTACTCGTAGAACAGAATATGTAGACATACCTGTAGACATACACCTGATCTACTCGTAGAACAGAATCTGTAGGCGTAGCTGTAGACATACACCTGATCTACTCGTAGAACAGAATCTGTAGACATACCTGTAGACATACACCGTATCTACTCGTTGAACAGAATCTTATGTATGGTGAGCAGGTGTATGGATGATAGCAAGTTGGCATGTTTGTGGATGATAGCAAGTTGGCAGGTGTGTTGATGATAGCAAGCTGGCAGGTTTGTTGATAATAGCAAGCTGGCAGGTGTGTTGGTGATAGCAAGTTGGCAGGTGTTTTGATGACTGGCAGGTGTATTGATGGTAACAAGCTGGCAGGTGTGTTGATGATAACAAGAAGGTGACATTTTACCAACAATTATCGTCTGTGTTTATTGTCTGTGTATATTGTCTGTGTTTATAGACTTTGTTTATTGTTTGTGTATACTGTCTGTGTTTATTGTCTGTGTTTATTGTCTGCGATAATCGCGAGTGTTTATAGACATGTTTATTGTCTGTGTGTATAGTTTGTGTTTATCGCCAGTGTTTATAGACTGTGTTTATTGTCTGTGTTTATCGTCATTGTTAACAGGTTAAAATGTGAATTATTCTTACAGTGGGATGATTTAATTGTGTGACAAACTGATAAATTGTTCTGTTTAAAGTACTCGGCTTACATCTGTGAAGCCCCATTAAGTAGCTCGGGCTGGATGACCAGCTCCAGTGTCACACGAGTTGAGATCAATGACGGTAAGGTCTATGTCCATGACAACCACACATATAATACTGGTCACGTGACGGGAAGAGACATTAAAAAGAAGGGAAAATAATATTACCTTGTGAAACAACACCATGTAAAGGGACATAATAATTACTTTAAACAAAACACAGCGAAGATATGAACATTATTTTATCTGTAAATAGAAAAATGTAATACAAATTACGTTTATATCTGAATTACTCTTTAAAATGAATACTCTAGCATAAAAAGGTCTTTATACTGAAACATATCAATTGTTATAAGAAGTAACACAATAGCTTAGATGATAAAGGGAAATTGAATACCTTTTGTTTACTTTCTTTTTTAAAAGAAAAAAAATATTAAATTTAATGGTTATAACAACCAAAATATTCAATAAAAATCTTTTAACAACCAAAATATTCAATAAAAATCTTTTCACAACCAAAATATTCAATTTAAACTTAATAACAACAAAAATATTCAATTTAAACGTTATAACAACCAAAATATTCATCATAAATTATTTGACGATGTTCACTTTGATTCCTTACCATGGTCACTTCATATAAATGAAATTGGAAAATTCAAACATAAAGTCAACAACTGGCGATACAGCGCTGACCACCCACTTATTGGAGCCTCCGAAGTAGACGTACTGCTGTGTGAACTGGACTGTAAGTATATGATGGTCATTTGTGTGAACTGGACTGAAGGTATCTGATGGTCATTTGTTTTACCCCCAGGTAAAAATGACCATGGAAGGAGAGAACAGGTCATAATTTTGGTTTTTGTTTGGTCTAGGAATACAAAATAAAAAGGCGATAAGGAAAGTAATTGACGAAAATATTTCTTATAAAATATGTCATGTAGAAAATTAGGTCACATAGTGAGCATCCATAAAATAGGTCCTATGGCAAACATCCATAAAATAGGTCAAAGGTTGAACATCTATAAAATAAGACAAATGGAGAACATCAATAAAATAGGTCTAATGGCGAACATCCATAAAATAGGTCAAAGGTTGAACATCTATAAAATAAGACAAATGGAGAACATCCATAAAAAATGTCAAATAATATGTGGACACATGTCTGCATTACTGGACTTATCATAATGGATGGGATTTGGGGGGGGGGGGGGAGGGGATGTTGACACATCATTTTTTCGTTACTGTTGCCGTGACATAGAACCGACATATTGAAACTAATATTGTGTTGTGAGTTACAATTCTATTGTTTATTTATGTGCATGCCATCATTAATCCATTAAGTCTGTGTTAGGATAAGATGTTTATATCCAGGTAACTTTTGAAACTCATTGACATTATATCACACCTATTTTGAGAATATATCAGACTTGTATTTTAACTATATCAGACTTGTATTTTAACTATATCAGACATCTATTTTAACTATATCAGACGTGTATTTTGACTATATCAGACTTGTATTTTAACTATATCAGACGTATATTTTAATTATATCAGACTTGTATTTTAACTCACTTTAGTCAAAGCTGTAATATCTACTGGGAGAGGGAGCTGACATTGCGACAGCCTGTAAATTGTCCCTTAAAAAGCTGCAAATCTGCAAATCACTCTAACAAAATCAATATATTTCACGTATGACTTTCAGTGGATAACAGAGCAACATAAGAAATACTTGACTGTCCCATACAGGATCACTGGTAATATGTTATCAGTTTTGAAAAACTCTTCTCACATAAAGCTACTGACACTCAGATAGTGAGAAATAATGGAGACTCGGTGAGAATTTATTTGCTGTTGATCTAATCTGATTCGTCCATGAATTTCTTCTACAAATGTCAGCAATCTTTGCCCCCCCTCCTCCCTCTTTCCCTCATTTCGACCAAGTTATTTATTTATCAAACTTTCAAACCCTCCCCCAGTAAAATAACGTCAATTTTTATTAATGTGTAAGATATCTTTCTTCATGTTTTATTAATGTGTAAGATATCTTTCTTCATGTTTTATTAATGTGTAAGATATCTTTCTTCATGTTTTATTAATGTGTAAGATATCTTTCTTCATGTTTTATTAATGTGTAAGATATCTTTCTTCATGTTTTATTAATGTGTAAGATATCTTTCTTCATGTTTTATCAATGTGTAAGATATCTTCCTTCATGTTTTGCCTAATATGTATGTAGTGACCTCACATCCCAGCACTGACCTTGTACCCATGACACACAAATGAGTAATTAATTGAATGACTGCTCCATATTTAGTATTAAAACTAATACTTGCGTTCTCTGACAACATATCTTTGAAATAGACCATACTCTTCATCCCGTACCGTGCACGGGGCAGGGGCAGGGCCCCCACTACGTTTTGTCTGGCCCCCTCTGCTTTTTTTGCTCTACTTAGTAACATTTTGAAATTTTTTATCTAGACCTGAGATTTCAATATTAAAGATTTCAGAAACGGTTGTGAAAATTGTCAATTTCAGACAACTCTGGTATACTGTCGGGTGAATCACTGTTGCAGGCTGCATAAATGACAAATCATACATATGAAAAATTTTAATCGTTGCAGCTATACATGATGGAGACAAATTGAAAAGTCTGGTAGAACAACGTTGGACAAGTCATCCTCTGACTACACGAACAAGTTATAACAATTATGAATCGATTATTGATCTTTTAAATCATTGCTCCAAATCTTATGATACTAACATTTTCGTTTAAGCCATCGGACTAAAAGTCAACTTTGATACTCCAGATTTCAGATCTGCGGCAAACTTGGTTTCCTCAATATTGATTCTATTCTAAAGTCCAAACTTGGTTTCCTCAATATTAATTATATTCTAAAGTCCAAACTTGGTTTCCTCAATATTAATTATATTCTAAAGTCCAAACAATCTATTACATTCCAAGTCAATGTATTTACTGAGTGCCAGTCACTGATTGATTCGCTTCTAGAGTCAGTTAAGAAATTACGTATTGATGAAGATTTTAAGAAATTATTTGATTTGATCTGTGTAAAAAACTCTCAAATACTAGGTCTTACAACGATAGCAAAGAACTTGACAGATAAGACACCTACTTCTCAGAATACTAAATATACTAGAACAGCTAAGGTGCCAGCTAGATACAGCAACTGTTTTATTACGGAAAAAAATTCAGATCAGATTCGACCAAGTTACAATTTCTGTGTTTATATAACGGAGTTCTCGATCGAACGATCACAGAAATAGAAAATCGAAAATATAAAATATGGCGCTTCTTAAATCTTTGAAATTACTGACGTCATTCAATGACAACTTTATGAACAAAAATGAGCTGTCTGCATTAGATAATTTGTGCGCTGTTGATCTGACAAATTCATCTGCAAGTTCTGAAACTGAAGCAGCTAAACCATTTCAAAAAACGAAAAGAAAAGATTTTAAAATTACTGATTTACATGAGTTAGTCAAGTTTATGTACAGTTATCGAGATGCTTTTTCTTTCTCTGTATCATTAATTGCATCTGCATTAACCATTGGTGCCCGACAAGCATCTGTGAAGCTTCGTTTCTCTAACACGGGTTTTGACACCATGAGGTCAATGCTTAATCAAAGAAAAGCTGACTTAGTTAAAATATTGATCCTGAAATGTTTTTACAGAAATTTAATAATTAAAAGAATAGGTGTCTTCAGTTATACTAGTAGTCTATAATGTATTTAAAGTGTTATTATGAAAAATACAACAGATTATAATTTTTCTATTCCAGTATTGTATTGTAACATCAAAACCAACAAACGTTTAGACTGTTTATTTTCCTGTAATCGGGGGTTGAATTGACAAATATAACAATGTTTAGAATGTAGAGTAAATGTAACATTTTTGAGTGAGATGGACTTTATAATTTTTTAATACAAATACATTAGGGCAAGCTATAATTTTCCTTTTCCAGCTTTGTATTGTAAATGAAGATTGAAGTATAGAATGTAGGAGCGCTATACAAAAATTATGTAAATATCCATATATAAGGATAGCGTCAATAAGTAAGAAATGAAGAAAGAAAGAAACAAGCCGAATTGAATTGCGCGCGGGTGCTGTAGCTGGAGTTGTATGTTGACCAATCATGTATTGTTGTGCTACAGACACCAAACCTGGCACAGATGTTCAGTTTTTTATGCTGAATAAAATGTGATACAAGGCCACAGCAAAATTTTGATCAGTTTCTATTTATAGTAACATTAAAAATGGCCGCTTAAAGAAATTCATGTAAGGTGACAAATTGATCATTTTAAGCTACAAACACCAAACATGGCACACATGTTCAGTTTATAATGCAAAACAAAATGTTATACAGAAAATGCACAAGTTTGTTAATTTTCTAATTTTAGTAACATAAAAATGACCACAAAAGTAAATTTTGAGTATGAAGATAAATTGACCTTACATTTTTGAATCTGGTTCAAATAGTTCAGTTTGTGTTAGATGCTTGAACTGGATGTTGTACTGAAAAGTCGGCTCCACAGACACAGCTGCATAAAGCAGTGCATTTTAATCCGGCCTTGTTGCACTTACAACGCTTGGATCTTTTTTACAAGCACATTTCAACAGTTCACGACAAGTCATGGATGCTTGTGGCAAAACAGTCCAAAAAGTCTGCCATTGTCTGTCCATAAACTTCCAACCGCACTCACTTGGATCAGGAAGCACTGGTTGTCGTTCATGTGCCGGGCTCCAAATATGGCCTCCTTGGTAAATTGCCCGTTTGAAGGATTCGTGTGGTCAATGGGTTTATTGGAGATCACATCTGGACCTTGCGTGGTAACAATAAGCTTATGTGATTGTACTGTAAGAAGATATCGTGCTAGAAATGCGAACAACTGGGTCTTGTTCTCATTCACCCACAAGAAACTTCCCCACTGCGATGGCAATACGGTCTCTGGCGTCATACGCTTTCTCTTCTCTAGTCCTCGGCGCTCTCTTGTGAAAGCTTTTAAAGCTGTCACTTTGATAACAGTCCCACACTACATCTAGACGATGGGAGACATTTTGCAGGGTCTGCATCACATAGGGGATAAACACCTGGTTTGCGTAGTCAGCAAATGTTCTTGCAGATCCTGGCCTCAACATATTGACAACAGACCCATCAAGGATGGTCATGTCAGTGACTGTTGGCACTGCTGGTGAAGTTTGAAGAGGTTCCAAACACTCCAGCAACCCCGACTTGCTTGACACTCTCATTCGTCCTTCACAGGACAGTGATGGAGGAGCCGACTGATTTTCATATGACAAAAAGTCTGTCAAGCACCCATTTCTTGTTTGGCATGCTACATACAACCTCGAAAAGAGGTAACAGGCACTTTTCAGTGATGAAATCCTATACTGTGGTACTGATCGCTTCTTTCTTTGTAGATGAATGTTTTACTTCTTCGATATACTCTGTCAATACATCAAAGACCAAAGCTTTTCGAATTTGATCAGATCTCTGATCTGCGCAGTCTACTTTAGGCTGAACTTTTCTGTATAGGCTAGCGAGACAGGCAGGGTGGTATTTCAGTTCTTGGGCAATCACATCATATATCATTGACCATCCCCTCATCACAATGAGGTAGTAGTTTCAAACCTTTTAGTTTACTATCGATTTTAATTACTATCTATCGCACAATATATGCTAACCAAAAATGTACCGTTTTAACAATCATGGTTAAATAATATAATGTACATGAGTGTTTGTACTAGGGGTTCAGTTAAGATTATGGTAATGTAAAATTAAGTAAAGTTAATGTTGGTGTTACTGTTAATAAGTGCCAAGGTTAGGAATATGTCCAGCTAGAAAATTATGACTTATGTGATTTAAGATAGGTCTGATTCTCAACGTTTGCCAAGGACTGAGCTTTTTACCTTTTAAATTATAACAAATTAAATAAATCTAACGTTAACTCAACCTATCTATCCCTAAACTGGTAACCCTAATCGTCAATTATAAAAATTTTAAATAACAATTTTAGTGTAAAATTTACAAACGAAATTTAACTTACTTTTCAGGTCAAGGACATACTTCTCAGAGAAGTTTCTGTAACCCTTCTTAACATCTCTCTCTGATGTCCTTACATAGGTCTCTACATAAGTCCCTACATATGTCCCTACATATGTCTCTACATAAGTCCCTACATATGTCCCTACATAAGTCTCTACATAGGTCCCTACATAAGTCCCTACATAAGTCTCTACATAAGTCCCTACATATGTCCCTACATATGTCTCTACATAAGTCTCTACATAAGTCCCTACATATGTCCCTACATAAATCTCTACATAAGTCCCTACATATGTCTCTACATAAGTCCCTACATATGTCCCTACATAAGTCTCTACATAAGTCCCTACATATGTCCCTACATAAGTCCCTACATATGTCCCTACATAAGTCTCTACATAAGTCTCTGCATAAGTCCCTACATATGTCCCTACATAAGTCTCTACATAAGTCCCTACATAAGTCCCTACATATGTCCCTACATAAGTCTCTACATAAGTCTCTACATAAGTCCCTACATATGTCCCTACATAAGTCCCTACATAAGTCCCTACATAAGTCCCTACATATGTACCTACATAAGTCCCTACATATGTCCCTACATAAGTCTCTACATAAGTCCCTACATATGTCCCTACATAAGTCTCTACATAAGTCTCTACATAAGTCCCTACATAAGTCTCTACATAAGTCCCTACATAAGTCCCTACATATGTCCCTACATAAGTCTCTACATAAGTCTCTACATAAGTCCCTACATATGTCCCTACATAAGTCCCTACATAAGTCCCTACATAAGTCCCTACATATGTACCTACATAAGTCCCTACATATGTCCCTACATAAGTCTCTACATAAGTCCCTACATATGTCCCTACATATGTCCCTACATAAGTCTCTACATAAGTCCCTACATATGTCCCTACATAAGTCTCTACATAAGTCTCTACATAAGTCCCTACATATGTCCCTACATAAGTCTCTACATAAGTCCCTACATAAGTCCCTACATATGTCCCTACATAAGTCTCTACATAAGTCTCTACATAAGTCCCTACATATGTCCCTACATAAGTCTCTACATAAGTCTCTACATAAGTCCCAACATAAGTCCCTACATAAGTCCCTACATAAGTCCCTACATATGTACCTACATAAGTCCCTACATATGTCTCTACATAAATCCCTACATAAGTCTCTACATAAGTTCCTACATAAGTCTCTACATAAGTCCCTACATAAGTCTCTACATAAGTCCCTACATATGTCCCTACATAAGTCCCTACATAAATCCCTACATAAATCCCTACATAAGTCTCAACATAAGTCCCTACATAAGTCTCTACATAAGTCTCTACATAGGTCCTTATATAAGTCACTACATAAGTCCCTATATAAGTCTCCACATACGTCACTACATAAGTCTCTACATAAGTCTCTACATAATCTGATATCGGGACATTTTGTGACTTTAAAATCTTGTCAACGTCAGAAAAATTAAATTTTGGTAATAAATTTTAACTCATTATATCTTAGATTAGACGAAAATATAGAAAAAATATTCGAGAATTAATAGAATTTATCGAGCTAAGTATTAATCAAGTATATAAATATGGCAGTGGCTACGGTTCGGTCCGACCGAACCCGTATTTTTTTTACTTCGGGTACCAGCCATAGATAATATTGCTCCACACCCTAACCCTAACCCTATCTCTAACCCTATCTCTAACCCTATCCCTAACCCTATCTCTAACCCTATCCCTAACCCTATCACTAACCCTAATCCTGAAAAAAAAATTCTGAAAAAAAAAATAAATTATGTTGTTATATAGCTCAGTGCAGCGACTCGGCCGCTATGCAATAATAAGTAAGGCTGGTACCCGAAAAAAAAAATACGCGTTCGGTCGGACCGAACTGCGTATAAATATCAATAACACAAAGCGACCGGAAGTCCATTATGATCTTCTCACAAAGACAGGTGACGCGCAGGAATACATAAGAGAAAGGTCAATTGCGATTCAGTTTGTGCCGCACAGTACTCTCGCACTGAAGGCTTTATTTTAATTCTAAGAGTATGTGTACTCGGTAACCAATAAAATAATCATCGATGTAAATAAAATGGAAGTTACTACGTGTCGGATCAAACCACTTGCCCCTTCTAGCCCAGCGCCCACTGCGGCCGCACAAGCTGCAACACCCTTACAACACCACTGCCACTCCAACATATCTACCCGCAGTAAAATGTGTGATTGTAAATATTTGTAGAAATAATAAAAAATATACAAAAAAAACTTAGTATATACTTAGCTATATTTAGAAAATTAGTATAGCTAATATTGAAACTTATTGTACCAGTTTTAGATTGCTGTATGAGCTCTCTGCCGACAGAAATATATGACAATACACATACTAATAATTACATGTATATTAGGCAATTAAAATTTTTTATTGGTTTTGTTTCAAAATAGTTTATTTAAATATACAAGTACTATGTATACTAAAATTCATATAAAATACGCCATAGTACTATTTAGAAATCTTCAATTTATTTCATTGATAGGAAAATAAAATTTTCTTACATTCAGTTTAAATATACTACCATCTTACATTAAATGTTGTAAACAATTCTTGAAATACTTGATCCAAAAGAATGATACTTAGTTGACGTCAAATAATCATGGAGTAGGTAATCATCACAATAAAAATACAAAAATATTATTAACTCATTAGTATCAACATTTGATACCAATATACACTAGTGAGAAACCCATCCTCTTGAAGCAATAGAAGTAGCAGCAATGTACCGACTGAAGAGATATAGACTAACACGTCATTATTTCTACAAGAATAAATTACTAGTGGAATTTTTTTGCTAGTTTTCTCCATTAAAATGTATATCATGTGCTATGTTACTTTAAAATACTTTACCAAATACTACTGACTGTAATATTACTTTCATTAAACTGCGTTTGTAAACAATGTCTCCAATTCCATGAAACCACGTGACTACTTGTGCCATGTCAGCACGTTAGCTAATAACTCCCAGTAGATCCCAACATCTGTGAGTTGTATTCATTTACCTCCAGACCAACTGCATGGTGGTACCTGTGCTCCTGGTCATGTGTTAAAGAACGATCTGTTTTATGACCCAACTAGACCGAGATCTTTCTGCTATGTTGGTGTCATCCGGTGCGGCCTTCACCCCCTCCCCTAGTAACGCCACTGTTGTTTCTTTATGTAAAGTCCCTGTAAGAATTAGACATTTTTTATTTTCTATCCTAATAACCCACTAGTTCTCTGTGTCCTAATAACCCACTAGTTCTCTGTATCCTAATAACCCACTAGTTCCTTGTGTCCTAATAACCCACTAGTTCTCTGTATCCTAATAACCCACTAGTTCTCTGTGTCCTAATAACCCACTAGTTCTCTGTGTCCTAATAACCCACTAGTTCTCTGTGTCCTAATAACCCACTAGTTCTCTGTGTCCTAATAACCCACTAGTTCTCTGTGTCCTAATAACCCACTAGTTCTCTGTGTCCTAATAACCCACTAGTTCTCTGTGTCCTAATAACCCACTAGTTCTCTGTGTCCTAATAACCCACTAGTTCTCTGTGAGCTCATCCATCCTACAGCTGACTCACCACTTCCAACATCCGGTCTCACAATTCACTCACTCTACCACCCTAACCCATGTATCACCACTTCCAACATCCGGTCTCACAATTCACTCACTCTACCACCCTAACCCATGTATCACCACTTCCAACATCGGTCTCACAATTCACTCACTCTACCAACCTAACCCATGTATCACCACTTCCAACATCCGGTCTCACAATTCACTCACTCTACCACCCTAACCCATGTATCACCACTTCCAACATCCGGTCTCACAATTAACTCACTCTACCACCCTAACCCATGTATCACCACTTCCAACATCCGGTCTCACAATTCACTCACTCTACCACCCTAACCCATGTATCACCACTTATGAGTCACACCAATCGCTGAGCTTCAAATTGTTACATTTTCATTTGTTTTCTTTAATGTGAAAAAAAAAAGATGTTACTTATAGAATTAAAAAAAAATAGCAACATTTTAATGCAGAAACTTCCTTCTAATTGACAATTCAAAATTATCCATAAGTATTATTTTCATTTATATAGAGATGAGCTAACGGTCCTTTTAAAATAAAAATAAATCAATATTGAGCTAACTGTAAAAATTTAGTTAAAATGTTGTTACTGTGTTCCATTCCATGTCTGCCGAACTATTTTCTCTGGGCGACAGTACCTTGCCATTGCCAATTATTTTACATTTACCGACAAGGACTGGCTTGTAGTTTTGTTCACTCACTTTAGAACAGGTTTATCAAATTTCTGATATATGGCATGTGGGTATGAATTGTTAACTATTTCTAGCAGCCCACACTCCTTCTAAATCATCCACCTGACGTGTGCTAACTGTGAGACATCTCTTCACACTACAGCCTGACCTTACACAACCACATCACTGTCAATTTCACGTGACATTTCTCTGTACAATCTCATTAGCTGACGTATGTAAAACTGGTTGTAATGACTGTCTACAACAATGTCTAAAATGTTTATATCGATCTATTCAAATATTTTTTTGTTGTCAAGAATTTTTTTTTAATTTTGAATTATTCTCAATAGGAAAAAGAAAACATCAGTTGAGAGGTGAACAATATTACTTTACTTTCATGATTTTATAAAAATAAATATGTATCACAGCAGTAAGTGGGGAGGGGGTGGACTTGGAGATTTAAAGAATGGGCCATGAATTAAGGACAGTAAAATGACAAAATAAAAACAGAAATTGACTTCCAAAAAATATCTAGCTCTAGAACACATGTGACCAACTAGCTCTAGGACACATGTGACCACCTAGCTCTAGGACACATGTGACCAACTAGCTCTAGGACAATGTGACCAACCAGCTCTAGAACACATTGACCCACCTAGCTCTAGGACTCATGTGACCAACTAGCTCTAGGACACATGTGATCAACTAGCTCTAGGACAATGTGACCAACCAGCTCTAGAACACATTGACCCACCTAGCTCTAGGACACATGTGACTAACTAGCTCTAGGACACATGTGACCAACTAGCTCTATGAAACATTAGACCCACCTAGCTCTAGGACACATGTGACCAACTAGCTGTAGGACAATGTGACCCCGCTAGATCTAGGACAAATGTGACCGACTAGCTCTAGGACACATTAGACCAACCTAGCTCTAGGATACATTAGACCCACCTAGCTCTACAACACATGTGAACAACTAGTTCTAGGACGCATAAGACCCTCCTAGCTCTATGACACATGTGACCAACTAGTTCTAGGACACATTAGACCCACCTAGCTCTAGGACAGATGTGACCACCTAGCTCTAAGACAATGTGACCGACTAGCTCTAG
Source organism: Bulinus truncatus (assembly GCA_021962125.1). Taxonomy (NCBI): domain Eukaryota; kingdom Metazoa; phylum Mollusca; class Gastropoda; family Planorbidae; genus Bulinus; species Bulinus truncatus. The sequence goes on from JAGDYQ010000216.1 coordinate 1,235,977, forward strand.
GACACATGTGACCGACTAGTTCTAGTACACATGTGACTAACTAGCTCTAGGACACATTGTGACCCCACTAGATCTAGGACACATGTGACCCCAACTAGCTCTAGGACACATTAGACCCACCTAGCTCTAAGACACATGTGACCACCTAGCTCAAGTACACATGTGACTAACTAGCTCTAGGACACATTGTGACCCCACTAGATCTAGGACACATGTGACCAACTAGCTCTAGGACACATTAGACCCACCTAGCTCTAAGACACATGTGACCACCTAGCTCTATGACACATGTGACTAACTAGCTTTAGGACACAGATGACCACCTAGCTCTAAGACACATGTGACCACCTAGCTCTAGGACACATGTGACCACCTAGCTCTAAGACACATGTGACCACCTAGCCCTAAAACACATGTGACCACCTAGCTCTAGGACACATGTGACCACCTAGCTCTAAGACACATGTGACCACCTAGCTCTAAGACACATGTGACCACCTAGCTCTAGGACACATGTGACCACCAAGCTCTAAGACACATTAGACCCACCTAGCTCTAAGACACATGTGACCACCTAGCTCTAGGACACATGTGACCACCTAGCTCTAGTACACATGTGACTAACTAGCTTTAGGACACAGATGACCACCTAGCTCTAAGACACATTAGACCCACCTGGCTCTAAGACACATGTGACCACCTAGCTCTAAGACACATGTGACCACCTAGCTCTATGACACATGTGACTAACTAGCTTTAGGACACAGATGACCACCTAGCTCTAGTACACATGTGACTAACTAGCTTTAGGACACAGATGACCACCTAGCTCTAAGACACATTAGACCCACCTAGCTCTAAGACACATGTGACCACCTAGCTCTAAGACACATGTGACCACCTAGCTCTAAGACACATGTGACCAACTAGCTCTAAGACACATGTGACCACCTAGCTCTAGGACACATGTGACCACCTAGCTCTAAGACACATGTGACCACCTAGCTCTAGGACACATGTGACCACCTAGCTCTAGGACACATGTGACCACCTAGCTCTAGTACACATGTGACTAACTAGCTTTAGGACACAGATGACCACCTAGCTCTAAGACACATTAGACCCACCTAGCTCTAAGACACATGTGACCACCTAGCTCTAAGACACATGTGACCACCTGGCTCTAGGACACATGTGACCACCTGGCTCTAAGACACATGTGACCACCTAGCTCTAAGACACATGTGACCACCTAGCTCTAGGACACATGTGACCACCTAGCTCTAGTACACATGTGACTAACTAGCTTTAGGACACAGATGACCACCTAGCTGTAAGACACATTAGACCCGCCTAGCTCTAAGACACATGTGACCACCTAGCTCTAAGACACATGCGACCACCTAGCTATAAGACACATGTGACCACCTAGCTCTAAGGCACATGTGACCACCTAGCTCTAAGGCACATGTGACCACCTAGCTCTAAGACACATGTGACCACCTAGCTCTAAGACACATGTGACCACCTAGCTCTAAGACACATGTGACCACCTAGCTCTAAGACACATGTGACCACCTAGCTCTAAGACACATGTGACCACCTAGCTCTAAGACACATGTGATCACCTAGCTCTAGTACACATGAGACTAACTAGCTCTAAGACACATTTGACCACCTAGCTCTAGGACACATGTGACCACCTAGCTCTAAGACACATGTGACCACCTAGCTCTAGATAACATGTGACCCACCTCAACTTGTGAGCGGGAAAGTGGTTACACTCAGTTGATGAATAAATTGCCCTAAGTAAACACTCAGGAAATTTTAATGAATGGTCCATTAGATTATGGAATCTTGAACTAGCTTGAGAACTTGAAAAAATGTCTAATGATATGAAGCCAGGGACAATACATTAAGTGCTAATATGTCAAGGCGACTTAGATAAATCTCAACACCATAAAATGCCTAGGAGATTTTATTTAATTAATAGTCTACAAATGTAATGACTTGTTAGTGGTTAATATTACATACCACTGGTGAGGTAAATACATTTTCTACCAGGCAGGGGTGGGGTGTCGGCCAAAATATTTTCCGACACCGACATCGGTGTCGGCATACCATCAACTGCCGACACCGACAACGGTGTCGGTTTTCTATCATCTGCTGACACCGACACCGGAGGGGGGGCAAAGGGAGATAATTGCATATTTTTCCCCCAGTCATATCTCATACTATATATATATATATATATATATATATATATATATATATATATATATAATGATGCACGTCAAATTCAGTATTTAATCTTCTTGGCTCTACAACCCAGTTGTACATTGAAAGGTCAAGAAAAATACTAGATATGGACATCAAGAGTAGCTGCAGTGAATACATTGAAGTAACAAAAGTGTATGGTTTACTTCAAGATATGCCACAGTATGCGGGATGTTATTTTTATAGTAAACCTGAAGCGGCCAATTCGCTACTTTTAATAAGTTCTCATTTATGTGTTGGCTTATGCTCAAATATTGGTTAAGATTTTTATTAACGATTGCCTAAGTCAGCAAGTCACTGCAAAGTACAGACATATCCAACAACAATAGAGCAATGATGAAAAATCGTTATTTTACACCCGAATTAAACCTGAAATATGTAGTGAAAATTTGTGTATTGTAATAGGTGGGGGGGGGGGGTCGCCTCAACAGCTCCAGCTACGGACTGGACTTTCATGTAGTGCCATTGTGACTAGATTGGTAATGTTTCATTCTGGTTGACAGAAATTAAGCTGTGGAGAGTGTGATCATTCTTTGAAGTTCTAAAAGACTTGAATAGGTTTGTGTGTAATCTTTCTCCAACATGGATATTGACAGACAGATGCAAACTAAAAATTTCTCATGATTTACAATGATTGAGTGAATAACAGAGTGAACATAGCCAGTAGCCTTCCTATCTGTTTTCAGTCAAAATTCTGTTAATGTTGACAAGTTGTTGTAATTTAAAGAATCTCGCTTTGGAAAATAATGCATTTGTTGATAAACAGATTTACCAAGTATTTATTTAAAAAGAAAAGAACTTAAGAAAACTTTAAATTAAAGATTGGCTAAGAACTATCTGACGTTGTTCAGGATTATTTAATTAAAGTTCTAGTATTTTTTTTTGGGAGGGGGGGGGGAGTTTTTGCGCCGACACCGACTCCGGACAAAGTACAAATGCCGACACCGATACCGGCAAAAACTACCGACACCATCGACACCGGCTCCCCAGCCCTGGTACCAGGAATTTAGAAGAGAATGTTAGAACCAACGACATTAAATGACATTTCATTACATCGGCCCTATGAAATACTTCAAATAAAATATTCCTGAGAACATCTGTATGTAAAATTAAACAAGATATACTGAAAGTAAAATGTTCTTTTAATTATATTATTGACATATTGCAAGATAAAGAAATGAAACCAGGGGCGGTACCCTAGTGTAACCAGTCGCACCACGTTTACACCCGATGAAATTTATAACTTTTACTAATAGATGGTTTGCTGCTGTTTGTGTTAAAGTGAATTTATATTCGATTGAATCAATCACAATATAATAGTATGTAACGGTATTATAGTGTAACACGTTCAAATGTTATATATCGTTATAATAGTATATAACGGGTTTATGGTATATAAATGTATAGCTGTTTATAACTGTGCAATAGTACGTAGCGGGTATAATTGTCTATAATGTTATTCCAAAACTTTGTGTTTTCGCGCTTTGGCTTTGGTAAATGTAGAAAAAAAATTCCATCAATTCTATGTCTCAGACTTACATCAGTACTATGTCTCATGCCAATCAGCTCTATGTATCATACCCATCAGTTCTATGTCTTATACCCACCGGTTCTATGTCGTATACCCACCAGTTCTATGTCTCAAACTACCATCAGTTCTATATCTCATATCCATCAGTTCCATGTCGCAAAACCTACCAGTTCTATGTCGTATACCCATCAGTCTATTTCGCTTACCCACCAGTTCTCTGTCAGTTCTACGTCACATACCAATCAGTTGTATGTCGTAAACCCATAAGTTTTATGTGTCATAATTCCATCAGTTCTATGTGCGTACTATTGTACATCTATTAACCCACTAGAAAGGTGAGAGCAACCATCAGGCCACATTGGGCTTGCAATTTGATAAAGATCTGACAAACAGACAGAGCAAATAAATAAAATCATTTAAAAACTTTTAAGTTAACTTGTAGGAGTTCTTTAATGAGACGACATTTGATGCTAGAGATATTTATAGAACCTATATAGCAAGGGGCAATAACTCTTTTGTACAGAAATTAAATTTCCGTGGGAGTCAAAAATCGTCTGCCCGTGAAATATTGAGATATAAATCCAGAATTGAGTCAAGTATTATTATTATTGTTCATTAATCCGGCCCTTACCTTACCTTTGAAATTATTTTTTAAAGACTTATTAAAATAAAAGTAGAAACCTGTCTTGTATTCGTCTCTTTAAAAAAAATCAAATTTTAAAGTCAACATTTCACAATGTGTCTGACCAATCGATCTATATTAAAGTGTGTAGCATGGATGTATTACTGACAACATTATTCTAAAGTGTATGTCATTAAGATATCTATATTAAAGTGTGTAGCATGGACGTATTACTGACAACATTATTCTAAAGTGTATGGCATTAAGATATCTATATTAAAGTGTGTAGCATAGATGTATTACTGACAACATTATTCTAAAGTGTATGTCATTAAGGCCCAGTACTACAGAATGGACCTTTTTTCCTTAAATTTGTAGCTAATGTAAAGACATTGTACACATATAATTAGTACCCAAAGACATTTTAAAAAATACTAACACTTTATTAAAACATGACATGGTTGCCATGGCAACGGTGGCCATATTGGATTTTTACTACAATTGTGTACAAAAATAAAAGTGTTATAACTAAATAATGAAACATACAATTTTTAAAAAAATTAGGTAATTATATTGAGAAGCATCTCCTTAACACTTTCTATTTTACAGTTTTTTAAAAGTATAGCTCACTTTTTTTATTTTATCATTTTCATGAAGTACCCTAAAAAAACAGAAAAATACTGAAAAATCATACATTTTACCTTATAATAAAAAAATCTGTGACAAAAAATAAAAAACTACAAAATAGAAACTGTAGCTATTATATCAAGTTACAAAACATGAAATTTTCATAACAATCTATGCATTAATAGAAAAGTTATAAGAATTTTAAGATTAAAAAATCTAATTTTAAGAAAAATGCAAAAAATGTAGAAAAAAAAGCTTAAAAACCTTAAAAAAAAAAGTTATAACAGTCCAGAAGCATATCCAGTTGTTCCATGTTGTTTTCTGCATTCCTGCTCATCTCCTAATAAGCCCTGCTTTCTTTTCTGTTGAATTTTCTTTGCTTTTCCATCAGCAGAAGCTTTAGCATTGTCCAAACGTCTTTTTTGCCTCGCTAGGCATAGTTTGTCAGTATTGACACCACTAATGTCGGAGAAAAATTGCCTTGAAAAAAAGGGGGCAAAATTGTTTTCAGCATTAGCTGTTAATGTAGCATACTCCACTTTAGCTTTACTGTGAAAATTGGTTTTGTTACACCTGGACCAAATCATGTTATGAAGGGACTCGTTTGCGTTCTGAGTCGCACCTCTTTCACATCTTTTTAGCAGGTTAAGATCTGACAGTCTGTCATAAATTGGGAGGAGGTGTTTGTGGAGCCTGTCAAAATCTAAAAATGTGTGGATCCTTTTCTGATGTCCACCAGGAAACTTATGATGGTAGATATCGCGTTTGTAGAAACACCAGGAAGTCGGCCCAGATGGACAATACTGGTGTTGCATATGGTCATCAGTGGAGTAACAGTGGTGTAATGATGCTAATATAGCTTTCTTTTTCTTCTCTGCTGTTTTATTGTTTTGTATGGCCCTGGCATAGTAAACACAAAGTTTTTAAATCTTGTCTTGGGTCAAGCTGCCTTGTTTTTTGCCTCCCAGTGTGATTCCTAAGAGTCAAAAGAAAAAAAAAATACATTAATAGCTAGACAGCAAAGCTTGAAGAAAATGATAGCAATAAGTAATACAAGTATGTTCCAACTTCATATTTAAAATTATTAATGCAAAATTAATTTCAATTACAAACCTTTTTTGGAGCAATCGCTAACTAATTTCCGAAGAGCTGTTCCTAATCGTTTGGCTACGTGATTGAGGCACTCTTCTTTTTCAACATCAACACTAGGACCATAAGGCTGAAGAGCCCTAACTTTATAAAAGGCTTTGGAGTCTCCATCCCCCAACATTGTGGTGTACCTAAAGTTGTGCAGTTGAAGAGAACGACTCCACAATATCACAGCTGCATCAGACCCCATCATTCCAGACGTACCTGTAGAAATGTGATTTTAGATAAATTAATAACTTATTAAAATGGATTCATTATTTAACAGGGTATATTTATCTATTAATAGTTATAATAATGTAATGTCCTAAATGATCTTCAAATTTATATATACTGATAAAAGAAATCAAAGTTAAAAATGAAATATGAAAAATTACATGCTGTAGACTGTAGTCACTTTTAATTTTTTTTAAATTGCAGTTACATTTATAATTTTTTTTTTAAACTCTGCAGTCACATTTATAAATTTTGTATTAAATATTAAATTTATTTCAAAGCAAAATACTAACCATTGTAATTTATACTGCATCCATTGTCTTTATGCTGCGCAAGCCATTCGCTGTAACGAGTGGGGTCATCTTTCTTCAGATGCTGACCAGTCGTAGCACACGTCTGACAATGCAAGCTGGTGACATGCATGTCAAGCATTTGTCCAGTTGCAATCTCTATGACACATCCCACTCCAATTAAAGAGGTGTGTCCATGAGTTAACCATGTTCCATCAAAAGAAACTGCAATGTCCAGAGGTGTTCCATCATTTACTTTATTATAAAAGTGTCTTACGATAGTAGCAGCTTTACTAAAAACTTCTGTCTGCTTATCGATGAATGTTGTCTCAATGGATTTGGACATTTTACTGAATGTCTTTTTGTGCAGTCCTGGAAGGTTTAAGCTTTCACAAAATTTATTTAGACTGTTTACTCCCATGTCGAGAGACATTGATGCAGCAACAACTTCTTTATTAATGGTAAAAGGTTTTTGTTTTGGCATTATACCTGTAGTAGCTGAGCTCTCTTTCTGTGAAGTGTAAACAGAGTTAAAATATTTGCATTCTTTGCAAGTTACTTCAATATTTTTGGCAAATCCTTTACTCTTTGTGTCTGATACACCTGCGTCTATCTTGCCAAAACATTCCGGGCAAGCAAGTGACGAAATAAAAGAAATTAAAATACCAATGTCAATAATGGTTCTTTCCGAGGAATCACAAGGTGTTGCATCGAAAACTTGCTCACTTAGTCGTAATTTCTTAGCAAAACTGCACTCACCAGGGTCTGTAATAACAGATGAACAGGGTAGTCCAATATCATTATTGACAACAGCAGCACTACTAATACTAGTATTGGGACTAGAGATAATCAATGCGTTGTTGGTGACAGTTTCATTTGCTGAAGATTTTTTTTCATTACGAACAGCAATAGCTTTGGCAATATTTTTGTATTTGTAAATATTTTTACGACGAGCCATTATTAAAAACAATAAAATAACACAGTACCAACGTGGTAAAACAAAGGCAGCCGATCGTTAACAGGATGCGTTATTTAAATTGTAAAAGCGTCTCTTCCGGAACGGAAACAAAGAGTTATAGTTAATGCTAAAAATAGCTGACCAATAGTAATTTTCGTAGGTGGTTCTTCCGCTTGTCTTTATGTTACTATTTATAATGGAAAGCCCCGAAATATAAATAGCAATTAGGTCATAACATAGAAATTGTGATTTAGAAAAACCTAGACCCTTTTACAACTTCAAACATTTAAAGTGAATCCTTAATTTTCATTGGTTAGTCTAATACCACTGACCTTGACAAGAAAAAGAAGCGCTTTACAGTGATGTATAATACATAGAGATAACTAATTAGTTGCTAAGCCTTACACGATACCAAAAATGAATGATTTAGCAAATTGTTAGTAAAATTTGTGTACATATCCCTTACTAAAAAAATGATTAAAAATAATCACTGATGTCTTATAAAAATATGGTTTTTATGTGCCAAAATGGATAAATAACTAAAATTAGGTCAAAACGAAAATTCGTTAGAGACTTCATTTTTGACCTTAGGCTAAGGCTATTTTAAGCCGTACTTAGCCTTAAGAAATCTATGTCGAATATAAATATAAACTTCAGACAACTGCATTGACTGTAACAGACTACACACTGAGTAGGTCTCTCCATGAAACAAAATTGAAACGAACGTCTTAATCCACTTTGATTCTTCTGTCATAATCCACTTTGATCATTCTGTCAAAATCCACTTTGATCCTTCTGTCATGCCCCACTTTGATCTTTCTGTCATGGCCCACTTTGATCCTTCTGTCATGGCCCACTTTGATCCTTCTGTCATAATCCACTTTGATCCTTCTGTCATGGCCCACTTTGATCCTTCTGTCATGGCCCACTTTGATCCTTCTGTCATGGCCCACTTTGATCCTTCTGTCATGGCCCACTTTGATCCTTCTGTCATGGCCCACTTTGATCCTTCTGTCATGGCCCACTTTGATCCTTCTGTCATGGTCCACTTCTACGAATCAAAAGTGATATGACCACGCATAGTTAACATTTTTTTTTCTTTTGCAGCTAAATTAATAATTTATCATGATTCAGCTGTCTAGATCATATTATAATGAAAGTACATTATGAAACACAATGAGCTTCATGAACTACTAACAATATGGTCGTTCCATATGATCAGAGTAAGTGGAATAGTTCAGTCCATCATCCGCAGTATCATTCATGTGAAACACAATTCTGGATGACCACAGCTCGAGTTGGTTCTTTAGATGAATTAGATCATGATTGTCATTCCATTTGTAGTACTTTGTTTTATTGTTGCAGTGTAAATGTGTGAGAAAACAAAGATAAATTAAAACAATATCTCCACCGAAATGAGGTGGAACCAAGAAGACAATATGTAATGTAAAGCATGTTTAGGGCATGTCAAACAAGGGGACATAAGAGATTGTAGGGCATGTGAAACAATGGGACACCCAAAAACTGAATCCCGTACACCACATCGGTACTTTGAATCTAACATAGTGGTGCATCCGTTGCTTGTGGACCAACACAGGTTTTAAACCAGCTTTCAAGAAGAAAAACATACATAGAAACACAAACCAAAAAAGTCAACTGTCTGAAAGATGTATTGATAATTCAACTGTCTGAGTGACATATTGATAATTCAACTGAGTGACGTTTGGATAATTTAAATTACTTAGAGAATGTCGAGAATACATTGATTTGTTCTTCACACTATATAAATGGGTTTGGGTCGAGGCTGGAGTAGTAGATTTTTTTTTTCTAAACGTTTTCTCCACTCGAAATCTCTGGTTATATTTTTATTTATATGGGAACATTTCTCAATCGATTTTTGAGGCACTTTTTAGTGGTAAATTTTCTGGAAATTTTGCATACATTTTCATACTCCATTATAATACATTCTTTGTTCATTAATTAATTTTATAATTAATTAATTAATTTTATTAGTTTTAATTGAATTAAATTTCTAAATGAGAAGAAAACTAACTTTGGAAATGTGTGAAGCAATATGACAAATACAACGGATGTATCACGACAACTCTTCAAAGTGGTTTTACTCAAACAAAGATTAGACTAAAATTTATTGCAAAAAATAAATCAAATATATTTTTAAAATAGGTTAGTTTTAAAAAATTTGTTTTATCGTGACTTACATTGTTTGCTCGTCTAATAAATAGACTACATCGATAATGGAAATAGAGATCAGGCTCTGTATAGCACATTTTTCACATTTCACTCCCTCTTCAAACCTTAATATACATTCTGGAAGGCTATAGAAACATCAAATTAATAAAAACCTATAAAAGTAAAAGAAACATGGTGTTATAGCTGTGTTTTTAGTATTACTAATCTGCCACTTTTTATGGTATAGCTGTCATTACTTCTGCACTATTTGTCATGGTGATCTTTGGTAGAACCATTTTTGGTCTGGTTGTGAATATTATTTATTTACTAGCTTTACCCTTCAAAACGTTTGCTTAGAGTTACACCCCCTTATGCTTGATCAGTAGGCTAAGTTATTTTTGGTTTCGCGCAGATCCAATATTTTCATGATTGTATTTTATACTGGAATACTGTTGTATTAATTCTTTACTTTCGATTTAATGCAGAACCCAAATCGCTATTATTTTATTAGAAGATATTTACTGTGCTGTGGATCTTCCGCTTTTGGGAAGGTATATAATATTTCTGTAGCATTGACAGTCTTGCCTGTCTCTTCGGAGTTTGATTTGTTATTATTTATTTTAAGTGTCCACAAATACATATGTGAGATGTAACACACATACGACACATTTATAAATCACTGAGAAGTAGTTGACTAATATATATATATTATTGTCTTCTAAGATACGTCATTCCCTAATGAATCTATGTGGTCGTCTGTCTATTCTATCGTGTGTTCAATCTACTTTAACTAGTGGCCAGTTAATTATACTAATCTAAATTTCTAGGCCAAATATAATTATTACACTTGGGTTAAATAAAAACCTATATAATTAAAAGGAACATGGGTTTTATAAAAACCTATAAAAGTAAAAATAAAATGGCTTTAATAAAAACCTATAAAAGTAAACGAAACATGGGTTTAATAAAAACCTATATATGTAATGGAAATATGGCCTTAAAAATGACCGATTAATGTAATGGAATATTACATTTATTAAAGACCATAAATGTAATGGAAACACTTCTTTTATTTAATTCTAACTTAAACGACTTCATGGTCAATAACTGGATTTCTATTATTAGATTGAGGTTAATATTGTTATTATTAAATATAACGGATGATTCAATTCAAACGAATCATTCATTAATTTTCTATCTATTATTATCGATAATTTAGCTAACCCAGTGCATGCTATTTTTATTAGGTCAAGAAAATACTTTAGCTAATTACATTTAAAATTATCTGATGAGGTTTACTCAGGATAATTGCCTGAAACATAATAATATGTTGTTTTATATTTCCTTTTATTTTATTCATTGATCTATATATTTATTATTTGAGTTTATAATAATATTTTGTATGCCTTTCATTTACTCCAAAAACATAGACACAGACATAGACTCTAACATAGACACAAACATAGACTTCAACATAGATACATATATAGACTCAAATAAATATAGACATAAACAAAGACTCAAAAAAAAGACTCAAAAAAAAAAATCACACAAACTCCAACATAGACTCAAAAATAGACTCAAACATATACATACAAATTTTCAAGACGTTGAATTCTGTTTTAGCCATCACCATTTTTATTTATTTGTAATTATTGCATTTTGTTTTATTTCCTATGTGTTGTGTTGATAATGTGAACATATCAGTGATAGTGGACTCAACGTATCAGTGATGGTGGACTCAACGTATCAGTGACAGTGGAATCAACTTATCAGTGATGGTGGACTCAACGTATCAGTGATGGTGAACTCAACGTATCAGTGATGGTGGACTCAACGTATCAGTGATGGTGGACTCAACATATCAGTGATGGTGGACTCAACGTATCAGTGATGGTGGACTCAACTTATCATTGATGGTGATGTAAACGTATTAGTGAGAACGATGTCACCGTTTCACTGTTACATATTTAGTGTACTATTACATATCTAGTGCAATATTACATATGTTGTGCACTGTTACATATTTAGTGCACTGTTACATATTTAGTGGACTGTTACATATTTAGTGCACTGTTAGATATTTAGTGCAATATTACATATTTAGTGCACTGTTACATATTTAGTGCACTGTTACATATTTAGTGCATTGTTAAATATTTAGTCTGGTACTAACCCTAATGCTGTACAGTTTTCCCAATATCAAATCAAACATTTAACCCTCATTTGTAAATACCACTCAATCCTATAATGAGAAAATGATACCTTGGTATGCTGAGTGTATGCAGTTTAGTCATATGTGGATCTTACATGTTTAGCCACTATAGAAGATTATATTAAATGGCGATGTCGGTATATTTATGCTTGCATATAGACATAAAAACAAAATAAACATCATATCATATATGTAGCTAACTAGACAGCATTTCATGTATGTAACAAAATATCAATATAATGAATCATATTCACAAGATTTAATGAAAAAAGGTTTTGAAATAATATTTTAAAAAATTCAATGGTAAAGATTAATTGAAAACATGTTACGAAACATTGAATTATTATGAAATGTCTAATTGCAATGCAAATGTGTCATTTTAATTTAATATGAAATTTTTAAGATTCTACAAAACATGCATTATTTTACTTTTGACGTGCCTTATGTCTTCAATGCCATGTCTAATATAACATTTCATCTCTGGACTGATGACCATTTTCCATGAGATTAAAAACACTAAAACTAATCCCTTTATAAACTTTTCATTAAACATTTTTATTTACAAACACAACAAATCAAAATGAAACTTTTTTTTTTCTAATTTTGAGAGCAATATTGATATTTTTTTCCAGAAAATTACTATAGATTATTGAACAGTGATTATAGACTTCGATCAGTTGGCCCAAAAGTGGCTTCAAAGTGACAGCCGACATAAAATCTTAATATAACTAAATTTACAATGATATCTTTATCAAATAACCTACATTACATTACCTGGCGATTGGTGTGTGTGTTCACCAACATACACTCTTTAGTTTTACTACAACTGATGAGAAACTAAATTCAGTACATTCTGTATTTTTTTTTAAAATAAGCTTTTATCAAAGTGCATTGAAAAGTTTTCTTCATTTCTAAGAGACGGGAGATAATAATTGTATTTTTTTAAAAATTAATTTACGAGTTTTTTGTATATTATTAAAAAAATGTAAACGTGGCTGTCTTGACTGAGAGACAGCACGAGCCCTTATCAAGTTATGCAAGACTTTGAAGGCCCCATCGATTTCGAATTTTATTTCATTATTTTTTATCTTGCAAAATTGGGGGGGGGGGTCATAGAGGCCCCCCTTGCTATAGTTTATCAGGGGGCCCTAGAATTATTGGCTGTGGAATTTAAGGAATTTAAGTTGATTATAGTGTACTGTATTTAATGTTAGTTTAATACGAATTTCTCGTTTTATTAAGAACTATCAACGTGAAAGTGTATCTATGGCTATCAACTCTTTATACGAGTCTATTGTTGCCAACTCCTATCAACTCTTTATAGTCTATTGTTGCCAACTCCTATCAAATCTTTATATTTAAAGTTTATTTTTGCCAACTCCTTAGTGTATCTAAAACTGTCAAGTATTTGACGAATCTATTGCTGTCAGATTTTCAGGGAATTTATTGTTTACAATAGGTTTTAACTTTTCGGTGAATTGGTTGTTGCTAACCTTTCACTGTATCTATAGCTTCTAAATATAATGTTGTTAACTTTTCACTGTATCTATAGCTTCTAAATATAATGTTGTTAACTTTTCACTGTATCTATAGCTTCTAAATATAATGTTGTTAACTTTTCACTGTATCTATAGCTTCTAAATATAATGTTGCTAACTTTTCACTGTATCTATAGCTTCTAAATATAATGTTGTTAGCTTTTCAACAATTTATATTAGTTAACTCTGCAACATTGTATTAGTGCCAACTCTACAGTGAGTCTTATGTTGTCCATTCTTATTTGAATCTATTTGTCGTCAAAGCAGATTAAAATATGATATGATTCTTCAAGATTAGATTGTTTTCTTTGTCGTGCGTCCCTATGTTAAATGAGGTTAGTAGACGTGATTTTATATAGAGAGTTTGTAACTCATTAATTTTTTTAAGTTTCCTTCTTGAGAGCCTTTTTAAAAAAACTCAACTGAAAAATATCAACATTTATTGATGAAAGAATAAAGCTGTAAAATATTCAAGTATAACAGTTTGTATTTTACATTTGATAATTTGACATTTATATTTGATACATTGGTTGTTTATTTTTATATCAATGACACAAAATGAGAAAAGAAAATAACAGACATTTCACTGAAAATATTTATTAACAAAAATAACACGTGCAATTGGATAATGTGACAAAACATTGAAAGATTTAAACAATAATATTAAAACTACAGTTAACAACATAACTTTAATAGGAACTTACAAAATAATTTGAAAAAGAGCTTGAAGCTAATCTTAAATTAGTTGATCATAAAATAGATTGATACAAAATTTCTGAATATGTTACATTATCCTACTTATAAAGCGCTAAGCTTGGCCGGGTCGCGTTGTGTGGGGAATACGTTCTAAAAATAAACGACCTCCAGAAATAAATACAACAATAGTATTTGATAAAGTAATCACGTGACGAAAACATAATTCAAAATGGCGCTTGCGTCGAATCGATTCGATATCTCTTTTTCAAAAATCTACAGTTTTAAATAGTTTCTGTGGTTTTTTATTATGAATCGTATAAGTCCTAAATATTGAATAATAATAATAATAATAATATATAATATCATTCAAATTATTTTAGTTTTTATTACAACATATAGCATTTTAATCAGACTAGGTCACTAGCGAGCGCGTTCGTAAATAACCTATGATCTATGACGTCCCGATGGTACAACTTTTTTTTTTTTTTGCAGAATGGAAGCGCCGTCGCTATAAATTAAAAAAATCCTCTATGACGTCATTTCCCGATGAGTGCTGTATCGTGCCTTCGCTTATTTTTTACTTTGCAGTGCATTTTTTAATGCTTTGTTTTGATTTTAGCTATAAATAGAATTAAGGGCAAAACGCTATAAATACAAATCCTCTGTGACGTCAAATAAAAAAATAATAAATCGGCTGCGCATTTGATAATCATGCTCAGTTATTATAGTTTGTTAACATTGTGTACTGGAGGTTATTGTTCCCTCGATGGATTACTTTTTGATGATGGTTTGTTGGTTATGGCAGCCACATCTTTTGACGTATGAAATGTAGGACATTTCTGCACATTAGGAAGGTGGCATAAATCAGCACCTAATTAAATTAATTCAATTGATTAGGAAGGGGTTTAACATTACACCTAGATTTCCCGGGCAACGCCGGGCTTAATATCTATTATTGTATAAAAGTCTTTTCCTTTTAAAGTATTTTTGTTTCATTTTGATATCTTCAACTATCAATATAAGATTAATCGTTAACATGTGAATGTTAATTTTGTTCTCCTTTAAACCTATCGTCTACAACATTGTATTATTATAGCCTGAAAGATTATCACCAGTTGACTGAGACCCAGTTGACTGAAACTTGACCAACTGGGAGTGCCGGACACTCTACACGTCAGTTGATCAAACCTGGCAACCAAAAATATTTCATTAGTTTTTACTTATTTGCAGTCTTTACAATCTATACAGTCTATACAATTTAAACAGTCTATACAATATATTGAGTCTATACAGTCTATGCAATTGAAACAGTCCATACAATATATTGAGTCTATACAGTTTACACCGTCTATACAGTACATACATTTTATACATTCAATACAGTTCATACAATCCGTTGAGTCTATACAGTCTATATAGTCAATAAACTCTGCACAGTCACTATTAAATTTCTAAGCCTATAGGAGTGTAGTAATAAACCATTTGTGAGATACTTGATCAAAGGCCCGGTACCCGGACTGGCGAGTAGGTACACAGTTGTAGTTGAACATAGTGAAAAATATATTTGAGTGCGTTAACAATCAGTCTATATACTCTTAGTGGCATAAAGGACATGAAGAGATTATTGTAGCAAAATTACATTTGATAATAGGGACACCTAATAGTAATCAAGCGAGTTAACTAATATAATTGAGTTGTATCCCTTTGACCATCTTTACAACTTTACATAATTTGCGCAATATTGGAATACCCAAGACTATTTTTAGCCGAGCAAGAGTTAACTCCCCTTGAGTGAGACGAAAATTTTGAAATTTCCCAGTCTATTTTTAGCCGCGGAAATCATACACACGCTCAGTCGGTCAATCTATCGCACGTACGTACGCCTGGCCAGACGATTATGTATTCGATAAGTTAAAACATTTTTAAGTCAGCCTAATCGTCCATCAGGAAATTACCTTTAACTTTGAAATGATCTCGCCGTGGTACCCTACAAGACTGCGAAACCCAGTTTGAGAACCACCGCTGACCTGATCTATTTCACCTACTGAACAGCTCTCGTACATCGCCCACTGCATAGCTGATCTATTTTGACACTGAGCATATGATCTATGTCGCCCACGGCACAGATGCTCAATTATGCTAACAAAACAACTGATCTATATCGTTCAATGAAATATTTGTGTATATCGCCCAATCCTATAATGTCCGAAACTACTTTATCTATTTATATCTTAACAAACCCACTCATTTATATATATGCTGTGAAAGGGTTATATACAAATAAAGGTCAAAACAATATTTACAAAGGACCTTTAAAGAAGAAATCCTCATTGCGCTACAGGCCCTGCGATCGTTTTACAGATGTCATTGCGTACAAACCTGAACTATCTCTATACCGACAGATGTCATTGCGTACAAACCTGAACTATCTCTATACCGACAGATGTCATTGCGTACAAACCTGAACTATCTCTATACCGACAGATGTCATTGCGTACAAAACCTGCACTATCTCTATACCGACAGATGTCATTGCGTACAAAACCTGAACTATCTCTATACCGACAGATGTCATTGCGTACAAACCTGAACTATCTCTATACCGACAGATGTCATTGCGTACAAAACCTGAACTATCTCTATACCGACAGATGTCATTGCGTACAAACCTGAACTATCTCTATACCGACAGATGTCATTGCGTACAAAACCTGAACTATCTTTATACCGACAGATGTCATTGCGTACAAACCTGAACTATCTCTATACCGACAGATGTCATTGCGTACAAAACCTGAACTATCTCTATACCGACAGGCCAATAAATAGCACACTAGTCAATCAATTAGTTTCAATACCAAGAAAAAAAATTGGAAATGTAATTGCAAGAAAAATATATTCTACAGTAACGCGCTAAACACAATGAGACGCATGCGACAATCAATTGAATAATTCATGCAAAAAGCCAAAGAATATCGATACATTACAATCTATAATTGGTGATCTATTGATATTGATACCAACCTGCTAAACAGTCCGACTCTCTTCTTTTCATATTCCAACTCCAGCAGTGATCCTTCTATCCAAATTTTCCCATCAAAGTGTCTGTATTCGAACCCAAGTCTACAATTACAGCGATACGATCCACGCATAAATGGGAACCCAGTGAGCGGCGCACACTTAGAACATAGAGAAATATAGCATGAGGTTCTAGTATAGCATGAGGTTCAAATATAGTATGAGGTTCAAATATAGCATGAGGTTCAAATATAGCACGAGGTTCAAATATAGTATGAGGTTCAAATATAGCATAAGGTTCAAATATAGTATGAGGTTCAAATATAGCATGAGGTTCAAATATAGTATGAGGTTCAAATATAGCATGAAGTTCAAATATAGTATGAGGTTCAAATATAGCATAAGGTTCAAATATAGTATGAGGTTCAAATATAGCATAAGGTTCAAATATAGCATGAGGTTCAAATATAGTATGAGGTTCAAATATAGTATGAGGTTCAAATATAGTATGAGGTTCAAATATAGTATGAGGTTCAAATGTAGTATGAGGTTCAAATATAGCATAAGGTTCAAATATAGTATGAGGTTCAAATATAGCATAAGGTTCAAATATAGTATGAGGTTCAAATATAGCATAAGGTTCAAATATAGTATGAGGTTCAAATATAGTATGAGGTTCAAATATAGTATGAGGTTCAAATATAGCATGAGGTTCAAATATAGCATGAGGTTCAAATATAGCATGAGGTTCAAATATAGCATGAGGTTCAAATATAGCATAAGGTTCAAATATTAGTTGAAATATAGCATGAGGTTCATATATTAGCTGAAATATAGCATGAGGTTCATACATTACTTGAAATATAGCATGAGGTTCATACATTAGTTGAAATATAGCATGAGGTTCATATATTAGCTGAAATATAGCATGAGGTTCATACATTAGTTGAAATATAGCATGAGGTTCATACATTAGTTGAAATATAGCATGAGATTCATATAGTAGCTGAAATATAGCATGAGATTCATATATTAGCTGAAATATAGCATGAGATTCATATATTAGCTGAAATATAGCATGAGATTCGCATATAGTAGCTGAAATATAGCATGAGGTTCATACATTAGTTGAAATATAGCATGAGGTTCATACATTAGTTGAAATATAGCATGAGATTCATATAGTAGCTGAAATATAGCATGAGATTCATATATTAGCTGAAATATAGCATGAGATTCATATATTAGCTGAAATATAGCATGAGATTCATATATTAGCTGAAATATAGCATGAGATTCATATATTAGCTGAAATATAGCATGAAGTTCATATATTAGCTGAAATATAGCACGAGGTTCATACATTAGTTGAAATATAGCATGAGATTCATACATTAGTTGAAATATAGCATGAGATTCATACATTAGCTGAAATATAGCATGAGATTCATACATTAGCTGAAATATAGCATGAGATTCATATATTTGCTGAAATATAGCATGAGGTTCATACATTAGTTGAAATATAGCATGAGATTCATATAGTAGCTGAAATATAGCATGAGATTCATATATTAGCTGAAATATAGCATGAGATTCATATATTAGCTGAAATATAGCATGAGATTCATATATTAGCTGAAATATAGCATGAGATTCATATATTAGCTGAAATATAGCATGAAGTTCATATATTAGCTGAAATATAGCACGAGGTTCATACATTAGTTGAAATATAGAATGAGATTCATACATTAGTTGAAATATAGCATGAGATTCATACATTAGCTGAAATATAGCATGAGATTCATACATTAGCTGAAATATAGCATGAGATTCATATATTTGCTGAAATATAGCATGAGGTTCATACATTAGCTGAAATATAGCATGGGATTCATATATTAGCTGAAATATAGCATGAGGTTTAAATAATTGGAAAGATTTCTGAAATGATCATGAAAAATTCATTTTTTTCAAAAATTATAACATTTTTTGTGTTTAAGAAAGAAAATTGAACTATTCACTCACATGGAGAACGTTTATTTTACCATTGCTAGATTTAAAAGTAATTTTTTTATTACAAAATATACTATCTAATATATGTATTGTCCAATGGTGTAACCTAATATGTGTATTGTCAGATGATGTAACCTAATATGTGGATTGTCAGATGATGTAACCTAATATGTGTATTGTCAGATGATGTAACCTAATATGTGGATTGTCAGATGATGTAACCTAATATGTGGATTGTCAGATGATGTAACCTAATATGTGGATTGTCAGATGATGTAACCTAATATGTGTATTGTCCAATGATGTACACCTAATATGTGTATTGTCCTATGATGTACACCTTATGTGTGTATTGTCTAATGATTTATATTTGGTATATATAATGTTGTTCCGATATAATAGACTCCAAACTCTTACGCTAAACCAGAACAAAAAAACTCAGCAAAAGTGGCAGTGAAGTTGATGATGCAAGTGCTTGGAGTAAAGGTCAATCAGGTGAGGCAGGCTGGTCTCATTACTAACAAAATAGCTACCAGCCTTCAATATAGTTACCACCCATTTAATATAGCTACCAGTCGTCAAAATAGCTGCTAGCCTTCAATTTAGCTAACATCCATTTAATATAGCTACCATCCATGTAATATAGTTACCATCAATTTAATATAGCTACCAGACGTCAAAATAGCTGATAGCCTTCAATATAGCTACCATCCGTTTAATATAACTACCATCCATTTAATATAGCTACCATCTATTTAATATAGTTACCATCAATTTAACATAGCTACCAGATGTCAAAATAGTTATCAGCCTTCAATATAGCTACCATCCAATTGATATAGCTACCAGCCATCAAAATAGCTGTCAGCCTTCAATATAGCTACCATCCATTTAATATAGCTATCAGTCGTCAAAATAGTTACCAGCCTTCAATATAGCTACCATCGAATTAATATAGCTACCTGCCGTCAAAATAGCTACCAGCCTTCAATATAGCTACCATCCATTTAATATAGCTACCAGTCGTCAATATAGCTACTATTAGCTACCATTCATTTAATATAGCTATCAGTCGTCAAAATAGCTACCAGCCTTCAATATAGCTACCATCCAATTAATATAGCTACCAGCCGTCAAAATAGCTACCAGCCTTCAATGTAGCTACCAGCCTTCAATATAGCTACCATCCAATTAATATAGCTACCAGCCGTCAAAATAGCTACCAGCCTTCAATATAGATACCATCCATTTAATATAGCTACCAGTCGTCAAATAGCTACCAGTCGTCAAAATAGCTACCAGCCTTCAATATAGCTACCATCCAATTAATATAGCTACCAGCCTTCAATATAGCTACCATCCATTTAATATAGCTACCATCCATGTAATATAGTTACCATCAATTTAATATAACTACCAGCCGTCAAAATAGCTACCAGCCTTCAATATAGCTACCAGACGTCAAAATAGCTGATAGCCTTCAATATAGCTACCATCCGTTTAATATAACTACCATCCATTTAATATAGCTACCATCCATTTAATATAGTTACCATCAATTTAACATAGCTACCAGATGTCAAAATAGTTATCAGCCTTCAATATAGCTACCATCCAATTGATATAGCTACCAGCCATCAAAATAGCTGTCAGCCTTCAATATAGCTACCATCCATTTAATATAGCTATCAGTCGTCAAAATAGTTACCAGCCTTCAATATAGCTACCATCGAATTAATATAGCTACCTGCCGTCAAAATAGCTACCAGCCTTCAATATAGCTACCATCCATTTAATATAGCTACCAGTCGTCAATATAGCTACTATTAGCTACCATTCATTTAATATAGCTATCAGTCGTCAAAATAGCTACCAGCCTTCAATATAGCTACCATCCAATTAATATAGCTACCAGCCGTCAAAATAGCTACCAGCCTTCAATGTAGCTACCAGCCTTCAATATAGCTACCATCCAATTAATATAGCTACCAGCCGTCAAAATAGCAACCAGCCTTCAATATAGATACCATCCATTTAATATAGCTACCAGTCGTCAAATAGCTACCAGTCGTCAAAATAGCTACCAGCCTTCAATATAGCTACCATCCAATTAATATAGCTACCAGCCTTCAATATAGCTACCATCCATTTAATATAGCTACCATCCATGTAATATAGTTACCATCAATTTAATATAACTACCAGCCGTCAAAATAGCTACCAGCCTTCAATATAGCTACCAGACGTCAAAATAGCTGATAGCCTTCAATATAGCTACCATCCGTTTAATATAACTACCATCCATTTAATATAACTACCATCCATTTAATATAGTTACCATCAATTTAACATAGCTACCAGATGTCAAAATAGTTATCAGCCTTCAATATAGCTACCATCCAATTGATATAGCTACCAGCCATCAAAATAGCTGTCAGCCTTCAATATAGCTACCATCCATTTAATATAGCTATCAGTCGTCAAAATAGTTACCAGCCTTCAATATAGCTACCATCGAATTAATATAGCTACCTGCCGTCAAAATAGCTACCAGCCTTCAATATAGCTACCATCCATTTAATATAGCTACCAGTCGTCAATATAGCTACTATTAGCTACCATTCATTTAATATAGCTATCAGTCGTCAAAATAGCTACCAGCCTTCAATATAGCTACCATCCAATTAATATAGCTACCAGCCGTCAAAATAGCTACCAGCCTTCAATGTAGCTACCAGCCTTCAATATAGCTACCATCCAATTAATATAGCTACCAGCCGTCAAAATAGCTACCAGCCTTCAATATAGATACCATCCATTTAATATAGCTACCAGTCGTCAAATAGCTACCAGTCGTCAAAATAGCTACCAGCCTTCAATATAGCTACCATCCAATTAATATAGCTACCAGCCTTCAATATAGCTACCATCCATTTAATATAGCTACCATCCATGTAATATAGTTACCATCAATTTAATATAACTACCAGCCGTCAAAATAGCTACCAGCCTTCAATATAGCTACCAGACGTCAAAATAGCTGATAGCCTTCAATATAGCTACCATCCGTTTAATATAACTACCATCCATTTAATATAGCTACCATCCATTTAATATAGTTACCATCAATTTAACATAGCTACCAGATGTCAAAATAGTTATCAGCCTTCAATATAGCTACCATCCAATTGATATAGCTACCAGCCATCAAAATAGCTGTCAGCCTTCAATATAGCTACCATCCATTTAATATAGCTATCAGTCGTCAAAATAGTTACCAGCCTTCAATATAGCTACCATCGAATTAATATAGCTACCTGCCGTCAAAATAGCTACCAGCCTTCAATATAGCTACCATCCATTTAATATAGCTACCAGTCGTCAATATAGCTACTATTAGCTACCATTCATTTAATATAGCTATCAGTCGTCAAAATAGCTACCAGCCTTCAATATAGCTACCATCCAATTAATATAGCTACCAGCCGTCAAAATAGCTACCAGCCTTCAATGTAGCTACCAGCCTTCAATATAGCTACCATCCAATTAATATAGCTACCAGCCGTCAAAATAGCTACCAGCCTTCAATATAGATACCATCCATTTAATATAGCTACCAGTCTTCAATATAGCTACCATCCATTTAATATAGCTACCAGCCGTCAAAAAAGCTACCAGCCTTCTCGCTCAACTTTCATTGACATTAATATCAATTTTCTTTCAGTGTCGGTAACTTGCTATAAGTTTTATGTAGATTTAAAATACAGAATCATAGTTTTTTGTTGTTGTTGTTTTTAATTTCAATGTTCTACACTATAATAGCTAGCAATTATATTGGTAAATGTTTCCACTGTCATGTACTATAATAGCTAGCAATTATATTGGTAAATGTTTCCACTGTCATGTACTATAATAGCTAGCAATTATATTGGTAAATGTTTCTACTGTCATGTACTATAATAGCTAGCAATTATATTGGTAAATGTTTCCACTGTCATGTACTATAATAGCTAGCAATTATATTGGTAAATGTTTCTACTGTCATGTACTATAATAGCTAGCAATTATATTGGTAAATGTTTCTACTGTCATGTACTATAATAGCTAGCAATTATATTGGTAAATGTTTCCACTGTCATGTACTATAATAGCTAGCAATTATATTGGTAAATGTTTCTACTGTCATGAACTATAATAGCTAGCAATTATATTGGTAAATGTTTCTACTGTCATGTACTATAATAGCTAGCAATTATATTGGTAAATGTTTCTACTGTCATATAATATAATAGCATACAGGTATTTAAAAAAAAAATTAAAGAGAAAACTGTTTGATCAGACGAAGTTTAACATCAAAGTGACAGGAAACACATTTGGTCAAGAGATGAAATAAAAATAAAAACAACTTTAAATAAACTTGTGCATGAAGTCATGACATCATCTAAGATGAAATAATACAATCTGGTGAGAAAAACATCAGAGCTGAGATGTGAACATTCTTATTGCAGAGTGGTGGTATTCAGGTGATTATTGAATGTCATACTTAGTGTCACTCTTAGATCTTTGGGTGCCTAGGTAGAGACTTCGAAGATGTTAGGTGTCATAGTGCCTGGTCCACAGAGAAACAAATACTGGAAGGGGCCCCTTATCATGGGGGGGGGCAGGCGATTGCCAATCTACAAGAACTGCTCTGGTCCCATTCAATAATAACCTAATATCTCCATTGATCTCAACAGTTATGTAGCTAGATGAGACGTGGCCTAATGCACGAGTCATGGGTTATTTAAAGATGAAAATAAAATGTATATATCATTACTGGATACGCAATGCTCACCTTGGTGGAAAAATAGTCACACCTGGCTGTGTTCTTGAAGGCATTAGGAATATGGAAGGGCATAGGGCACTGATTGATTTCAAGAAGACTCAGCGGAACCTCTACTGTAGCTACACCTCTGTAAAGTACAACACACACTGGTTAGAATAACAAAAAAAATATCTTTCTGAAAGAAAACCTCTACAAAATGTATTTCATTTACTTAAGTTCACAGGTCAAACACCAAGTCGTTCAGGTGATTCATTTGAAAAACATGTTGGTCACATTTTTCAAATCACTTTTTGAAACTACTTTCACCTAAATGTGGAACATCTGGACCCAATCAAACAATGAACCTAAAGTTTGACAATAATTCAGCTTAAAAATATTTGTCAGACCTCTTACGAGATGTTATCACGCAAGAAGATTTTACTCTAGGTCCGTTGTTCTCAATCTATGGGTCGCTAACTATTTGTGGGTCGCGGACAAACCTCAAGTAACTCTAGACACAAGCATACTTTAGCCACTTCTCAATCTAAAGGTTGCGGACTACTTGTGGGTGGCGGACAAACTTCTAAGTGTCTGATACACTAGTGTCACGGGTGGTGAGTAGGTGGGCGGAAACATCCTCACTTTAGTCCTCCAACCCTTGATTCCCACTGTAACCCCATTAAAAGTAATATGTTCCATCCACCCATGTCTATTCCCTACCCCCGTAATTACGTCATACGGGCGGTGAGCCGCGGATCAAAGTCCGTACGATCCGACGAGTGGAACGCTGGCCAGGTATCTGGCAGGAAGATGCCATTTCATAAGTTGGGGTTCCCTAGTCAGCTTCTCCCGATAAGAAAGTGAACTTTGAAATATGGAACTCCCTTCCCCATCCACCCTCTTATAACGGAAGAACTACTGGCCACTAATTGGTGGTGTGGCGAGGGTGATTGCATGATTGGTCTGGGGGGGTCACGTGGGCAAGTCTGGAATCGTGGATGAAAGAGAGAGAAAGGACATTCGACTTGGGTTTCTCGATGAGCATGGTCGACGTACGAAAGAGATAAAGATAACGTACTTATTCACTTTTGTTTTGATATACCTTTTGTACCTTTGTAACCCACCAGACCCTGTTTAGGACTAGTGCCTTTATGTAATAAGGATGTACATTTTTTTAAACACGACTTGATTGTTTTCATCTTCACGTGTTGTTACGTTTTGTTGCAGAGGAAAAATACAAATACAAGTCCAACTACGTCATCGACTCATACTCTAGGACAACAAGCCCAACTACGTCATCGACTCATACTCTAGGACAACAAGCCCAAGGATTCCACAAGGAAGCCTTGACAACTAGCATACTTGTGCTACATATTATTTGTGTCTCTGGACACTAGCATATCTTAGCTACATATTATTTGTGTCTCCGGACACTAGAATTTGTTAGTTACATATTGTTTGTGTCACTGGACACAAGCTTATCTTAGCTAAATAATATGTGTGTCTCTGGACACTAGCTTACTTAGGTACACATTATTTGTGTCACTAGACACTAGAATACTTTAGCTAAATATTATTTGAGTCTTTGGACATTATTTTTTTTCATTATCTATTTTAGTTATTTATTTATTTACATTGTGAGAACAAAAAATTCCTATTTTTTCCAGCCCCCCCCCCCCAACCCTATAATATCGACCAGCAATAAAAACATCTTAACTTTTCTCTTTTCAGCCATACAATAAAAAAAAAATTCTAAGTACGTGTCCTGTGAGATGTATGTAGGCTCAATTATCTGATTATGTCTGTACGTTAAACATCTGTAAAGTTTAAAAATCTTCAAAGTATACGAGCAAAATTGGTTTATAATTCATTTCTTATACTGTAGTTTTTCTTTGCACATGTGTCCAAGCCATTGCCCTAGCTCTACAATAAACAAACGTCAAGGGAACCTCTTATGCAGCAAAGCCTCACTGGGATATGGAAATGATTTGTAAAAAACAAAATATATAAAAGGAATACCAATTTGGAAATGCTACTTTATACTAAATATAAATTCTTCTTTTTCCGCTAAATTTGTATTACTTCTGCAGTGTCAAGTGGTTCAAAAAATGGAAAATTTGAAATCAATTTTCACGAAGTCCAAAACTTTGAAATTTATGTCACTTGTCTATTGATGATAATGTTTGTTTAAAGAGGAAAATAGTGGAAAGAGATTACGGTTAATCAAATTTAGCGTGTTTTCATTTCAATGAAAGGTTTATTTTTATAAGTCTTTAACACTATTTTTAAAATAGGGGGATGGGTGGTCGTGCGGTGTAGAGCGCAGGGGTCCCGGGTTTAAGACTCAGTGAGAAACTTGGGATTTGTTGGTCCTGGTGAGAGTCTAAATAATGGTACTGTGTTTATTGAATATAGTTAGCATAATCATTCAAAATAAAATGATTACAAGTTTAAATATATATAACATTTGTTATATATGAATTGTATATATTGTTAGTCCAATATTCTATACAAATATATAGACCTTTGTTCGTTTCTGCTTTGGAGGGCAACCACTGGTCGAAGCCTTAGCAGAGCATCTGCTAGAGCTCGCTTTTCCAACACAGGTACTTCATTGCTGAACTGAGCAAGTGGGATCATTTCAGCAGTGAGGTACCACAGATGCCTATTCAGGGCACGGATTGCTGACTTAGATATGTCTCTGTTGACATCGTTGTAGTCCAAAAGTCGCTTGTAGAGCTGTAGATCATTCCATAGTGCATCCACACTCTTTTAGCAAGTGAGCCATCACATGACATAAACATGTGTTACAAATGTAGCAAATGCACGAATCTTTGGCACTTGATCACGTGTGGTAATAGTACCTGGAGGCAATAATTGAATTTGTTTCTCACACAGTGCAATCTTGAGGCAATATATCAGCTTTGCCATCCATCGTGCTTTGTGCAGGGCACCTGGTCTTTTAAATTTAACCTCCTTATTTGTAGCATTCAGGTAAACAAGGGACAGCTTAAGGAGTTCGTGGTAGTCGTCTCGCAAGAATTCGGTTTGTTTACTAGAGTTGGCATGTGCAATTACCGCATCTCTCATTATCGTCAGTCGCTCTTGAGCCTTCAGATCAAGATCAGCTAACGTAAATGAACTACAAACGTGAGACCAATCATGTGCCACCAACTCCCAATTACTTCGCAGCTTGGTGAACAAAGTTATATCCGGGGATTTGGAAACTTCTATTTTCATGTCTGCAAACACATGCGAGAGGATAACTTCACCAATGTGATGGCGACAACCTGACCACAGAAGAGCACTTTGCAGCAAATTTTGTATGGCAATGCAGGCAGCAGTCTGATGACCAGTGTTTGATCTTGTTGTGTCGAATGTCATATTAACGATACAATCATTACAATGCCACTCTGTCATAAGCTTCATGGTTAATTCTGCAATTATTTCACCAACGGGTTTCTTTGTTGCCTTGGCATAATTTGGCACTCCTAGAAGTTTCAATTGCTGTGCTTCACCGACAACAACTGTTATGCGTTCTTCAGTGACACGATGATTTTTTAGAGAAGGTGTCAGTTTGCCATCGCAGTGGAGAGTGCAGAGTTTGGGTGGTTCCCAGGAGTCGTGGATCTTTGTAGACATCTCACTTACAACTTTGCGACGTGAACGATCTGCAGTGGCATAGGAAGAAGCCACCATTGATACATCAACCCCAGACTCGCTAATAAAGCCCTGTGTGAAAGCTGCCTGCTGTGTTGGTGTCATCTTTAATCTTGTCACTAGTGACACAAGAATTGGTCAGCTTAAAACATCTGGAGGTAAAGATACCAAAGCTCCTATTGGCTTTCTTCGCTTTTGCAATGGCATTATATCATCCAAACAGTTATCAACAAACTCCATATTATCTTCAGATTTAGAAGTAGAATCATCGGGTTCGTCACTGCTACCCTCGCTGGAAGGCATTGATATCGTTGAACATGCTGCATTTTCTTCTCTTGCGCGTTTCTGACGTTCCAATGTTGCGACATCTCGTGAATGGCGTCGAACGACTTTTTTTGCAAGTGTTTTGTCAAATGACAAATGACCTGTCTCCTTTCATAGACCTCAAGAATGCAAGATCTTCTGCATTTTGGATAATAGTCTCGACATTTGGTGGCCACAGTTGAAAAGTTGTTGCCAACATAGATTTCATTTGTTCCAGTTTACGTTTGGTGGCTGGTGTGTTTCGGCGACTTTTATCAATTGAACGAAGTATTCATCAAGAAGCTGAACAATCTTCTCACAAGCTCTCCTCTCTGTCACCATTGGAATGTTTGCTTTTTCGTAGAAAGCAGTAACTTGATTCAGCACAATTTTGGCAGTTGTAAATCGAGAAGGTGCACCAAGAGAACCTGGACGCTCACTGTGTGCTGCTACATTGCAGTGATACATCATGCACCTCAAAACTTGTAAACAAGTTGGTAGTCGAAGAATTCCAGTAATTATAGCATCATCAACACAGATTGCAGGGCCAATGCCAAACAATTCAGTTTTCAGAAGAGTTTGTGGTTTCTTTGTTCGCGAGGCAGGAGACGCAGTAATAACTGGATATGCAACTGTTGAAGTGATGCCAGGGTCAGCCAGCATTTCCTTAGAAGGTGTAAACATTTTATTGTTGTTTTTCATATCATTTCCATGTTCTGATTTTATAGGTCGTGTGTATCAGAAATTAAAATAATATAAATAAAGAAATTAAAATGCTTGCCTTGGTCATCAATATGCGGTAAGGAAAAGTGTTGTTTTTGCTAATAAAATGTGAATTTTAAATTTTATTTCTAGCACAACTGCTTATCAAAATCAATCATAGCTACCAAACATTATAAAACCAAAGACTATAAAACAATTTATATAGCGCTTCACTTTTTGTATGTAAGTCTGTAAGACTTTACAAGAAGGATGGTTTTATCTAGTTTTCGCTTAATTATGCAAACTTTGTTGAAGTCCGGGGGACCTTTAAATATTGTCAAATATTTTTTACACTATGCTTTTTTTGATCAATGGAACAAATTTAAATAGCAGACAGATCAATTATTACATTTTTTTTTGGTGATGCACCCTAATATATATATATATATTCTATAGTCTGTTGTTTTGGAGATTTTAATTTCAAATTTGCGAGTTACTCATAAAAAACTCTAAAGAAATCTCCCTAGCAATATATTTTTCCGCCATCCGAGGATACTTTTAAGCATGAGAACAGACTGGATAGGGCGCCCCTGCTCTTGTAAATCTTTTTAACTTAAGTTGTAAAACATTTACTTGATCTATTACCAAGACTAAACGCCTTACTATAGGAAGAAAGATTTAAAATTCAGATATTACCTAAATTCAAGTTTTTTTCTGGACTGTCCAAAAAATGGTACAACATACTTCATCACCCAGGCATCGACATAACCGTCACAACGGAAATATGGTCTGGTCCAAAATCCTGTTTCATAGGTTGCCGCTCTGTATGTCAGTGGGAAATTCTCATGCCTCACATTACTTGAACCGTTAGAATCAGACCTGTAATGTTGGAAGAAGTTTTGATCTATTTATATGTCCTAGAACTTTAAAAAGACATTTTTGTCTTAACTGAGTCGTCCATTTCTTCTGATTCTAACCCCTAATTGACATTTCCAAAAGAATGTGTACTTTCTTCTCAGTCCAACCTAATTGACATTTCGAAAGTTTTGTACTTTTTCTTTAAAAACATTTGAAATACATATCTCAAAAGTGTGAAAATTGAAGAAGAATTTAACATCAACATTAGAGAAATTTGTAACTAAACACTCCAACTAATTGTACTGCTATAATTAAAGTAACTTAGACAGTCTCTAACAAAAATATTTCTAATAAATTGAAAAGTTTCAAACAAATCCCAAAAACGTCTAAACAAAAATAGAAATTATGAATGAAATAGAATGTCTGAACAAAATAGAATGTCTGAACAAAATAGAATGTCTGAACAAAATAGAATGTCTGAACAAAATAGAATGTCCGAACACAATAGAATGACCTAACGAAAAACATTGTCCCAACAAGTAGAATTATCCAACAAAATATAATGTCATAACAAAATATAATGTCATAACAAAATAGAAGGTCGGAACAAAATAGTGTCCAAACAAAATAAAATGTCCCAACAAAATATAATTTTTTATCCAAATAGAAGGACCTAACAATATAGAATGTCCCAAAAAAATAGAATTCTATAACAAAATATGTCATAACCAAATAGAAGGTCTGAACGAAATAAAACGCTGTAAGAAAATAGAATTTTGATAATAAAAAAGAAAAGTTCCAAACCAAATAGAAATGTCTTAACAAAAGGCAGGCCGTCAACGAAATACCACAGTTGACAAAAAAAAATGGTTACAAGATATTACACCATCATTCTATAAACTAGGCCTACTCAACTATGGTTTCCCTTATGACTCCTGGATTACTACAAAAAAAAAAAAAGAAATATAGTTAAGCTAATGAAAGAAAAAAGGTTTCAATTTTACAGATGAATAATGAGTAACTTATGTACTCTATTAAATGTCGGTCCATTTACTCTGCAATGGAATCAGCATCCTGGATAAAAGTTGTCATGTCCGTTAGGGTGGTCCAATAAAAAAAATGTTTTTGAGATTGCACACCCTGTCATTTGTTTTCTTATATAAAAGTAAACTTGCATGCAAAATTTCATTGAATTCAGACAATAATTACAGGTTGCTCATTAGCCATTTATTTTTTGCATGTTGTGTTGCATTTTTACATTCTGCATCGTCACAGTAGTCAATTACACCACAGGTCAATGCGCTAATTATTGTTCATTAATCATTAGACAGCCACAACAATACACCAAGCAATAAGTAGTCAAGAAATAATCATAATGAGTTGCAATAAAACATATTGTCAAGTCTTATTCACTGTTGTTGGCATAATTGCAAATACCATCTTGTTGACAGTCACTTCATAGCCATTTTGTCAGAAGTCAGACTGGACTTTGAAGAGTCAGGAATGCGCTCACGATTGTCTTTGACCACCTGAATCAGTTTTTGCTTTTCAGCCTCAGATTTGGTTATTGACTGACTGAAGATTGTCATAAATGCAATAGAACGTTCTGCTGTGTTGTTAACGACTTTCAGGCTTTTCACAACATTGGCTGCTCGTTGAAAATATTGAATATCACTCCAGTTTTCAGGATCAATGCCATTTAAGAGTCCAACATCCAGTCTAATTGAAAGCAGTGCAGCAGTTGTGGTGGATGATATTAGTTCATGAAGTGGTGTTTGTTTTAGTTGCTCAACATTAGTGGGGTGGAACTTAATTCCTCTGACACTGACATCAGAACCAGCTGCAATCATTGCCCTCACCATCAATTTCTTTTCAGTGTTTACTACCTTATTTGAGAATAATGCCAGCCAGACCATTTCTGGGCTGAGATAACACAAATGAATTTGAAGTTTTTTTTTTGTGCCAGCAGTTTCAATTTTTTTTTTATTTCAGAGTACTGATCAATCCTTGTCAACAGTTGTAGATCATCAATTGGTGCATCACTTGGTATAGGACATGAAATCCATGCAGACACATAAATATGA
This sequence comes from Bulinus truncatus, assembly GCA_021962125.1. Classification (NCBI taxonomy): domain Eukaryota; kingdom Metazoa; phylum Mollusca; class Gastropoda; family Planorbidae; genus Bulinus; species Bulinus truncatus. The sequence goes on from JAGDYQ010000216.1 coordinate 1,267,731, forward strand.
GTGGCAAATACACACAATTCTGTCAAATTCATAGTTTCAGATACAGTCAGTTTAAATTCGTCTCTGAACAGAAAAATTTTCAAACAGTATATAATTTTGGCCATCCATCTGGCCATATTGTAAGCCCCTGGAACACGAAAGCAGTACTGACTATCAGCTTGGTCATTCACTGGACACCCCAAAACAGTAAGACAATGTTCTATCATTTCTTTGTAGTCTTCTCGTGGTATGTTTGATCTTCCGGCTGACAGAAAGCTTTTTAAAAATGGCACAACATTAGATCGAAGCATCTGTAGCACAGGATGACTTCACTTTCACTGTTGCTACTGTCAGGTATTTTTGTTATTGATGACTTGGCATTTGATTTCTTTCGATGCTCTTCTCGCATTTTTCTGTCATCTTTTTGTTTACGTTCTTCAACAGGATCTTCCTTTTTTGACAGCTGTTTATCAATGCCACTCATTTTCATTTGCCTAGTGCTCCTCTGGTCCTCGAAAAATACTATGTTCTCGTGAATTTTGATTAGCTGTACAGCTTTTTGGTGATCAATACCAAATAGTTTACATGTTTTTTCTTCAAAGTTTTTTTTCTCTGAGTCGTTGTGCATTACTTGCTCTTCCCTTATTAAGCTGGTATTCTTCAAAAACAGATTTTAGTTTTTCAATAACATGTGTATTAGAGTGTTTCAATGGATAATGGTAAAAAAAATTCAGTTCACTTTCGCATACCCCCAGAAATGTGAGGTTTTGGGTAATTAATTCGCAAGTCAAATTATAGGAAAAATTATTGAGTCTAAGTGACTGCTCATTAGCATCAAACTTTTAAGTTTTTTTGCAAAAACGACATTTTTGGCAAAAGTAGTCTTTGAACGGCGAATTTTCTTTTTTTAGTTGATTGTTTGGTGCAGATACATAACACATGTCATATCTAATCATATCTAGTCATATCATATAAATCAGTCAAATATTATCCCTAACAATCAGTCTTGTGCTCTTCTTCACGGGTTGAGTCACAAGTTTGCGGTGATATTCAACTATCTGAAACACCAGTTGACGTTGTGTTTCATCGTATGCCAGAACACTGTTGAAGTATGTTGCTAGCTTGGCAGCACGCTCAGTAAAGTCATTAACAACTCTTAGCCCTTCGATCCTCTCTCTGGCATCGCATAAGCCGGACATTGGCACCAAGTAGATGGACTACCTTGAAGACAAGAAGGATCGATTCTTACGGCTGTGAACAAGTTGAATGAATTTTTGGTTGCAAAATCTGATAAACTCTTCCTCAAAAATGGCACGACTGAATTGGGATCAATACTCCTCGCATCTTGTTGAATCTTCGGCTTCTGTAATGTCATAACCATTAGGGTGGAGTGAAAATGACCGAAACATTTTTTTTTTACTTGGTAGACTTTGGATAGTTATTAATTCTTGCTCTGTGGTCCAATGAACTACTCGATTAAAAAAAAAAGGTTAATTTAAGTAATGTCTTGAGGTTCCGCAACCAACTTCAAAATCTAAACATTTATAAGATACTGATAATGTCAGGAACGAGGCGTGTGTTGCCGGTCATAACTCATAGAGAAAAATATATTGATGTTTTTATGCTATATACAAAGCACAAACGAACAAAGATCTACATATTTGTATAATATACTGGACTAACAGCATATACAATTTATGTATAACTGATGTTATATCAATTTAAACTTGTGGTCATTTTATTATGAATTATGTTAACTATACTCAATAAACACAGTACCATTATATAGCTATAAAATGGTCCTATATTTATTAAATATATTTAGCATAATCATTTTCATTTAAAACAACTACAAGTTTAAATATACAAAACATTTATTTTTATAAATTGTATATGTTGTTAGTTCAATAGTTTATACAAATATTTAGATCTTTGTTCGTGTGTGCTTTGTATATAGCATAATAACATCAATACATTTTTCTCTTAGAGTTATGACCGACAACACTCACGCATTGTCCTTGGATAATGTATTTGCTATCCGGTGTTCTTTTCATTACAAGGCATTGACAAGTATTTTGCTGCCAATATTACGTTATCTTTACTTCTTTAAAGTAAATGATATTTATTAGTTTGCTTTTCTACGCATTCACTCGCAGTACTTCCTGTTTAAAGTAAATACACAGTGTTTATTGCATACATAATATTACAAAACATTTATGCTTGTATAATCGCGTTGTATAGCACTGTTAATGATTAGCAATTAGCCCATTACGATACTTCATTTATAAGAGGTAATATCTAGAAGGACCTACCAATGGTCCAAAAGGAATTTCTGGTCCATTCGGAAAGTCACTGATGAATTGTACGAAGCTTCTCGTCGTTGACTACATACCAATAAACTGTGTTCTACCGTCGAGTTTTAAATTCCGTCGACTTAAGTACAGATCAGAAATACCTGTTCGACTTGTGTACTGCTGTAAGTGTTGGCGTTTGTCATGCCGACAATACAATTCGCAATCCTGGTCTTATCAACCATTCAAAATGGTTAACAACGGCCAACGGTATACTACGTCTGTATGTTGCCACAAGAAGCCTGTCGGATGAACTGAAGACGATTGTTACTTGCATCGTAACAGTTTATGCACCAGTATAGTTTGAAATGAATAATACTCCTTCATGTAAAGACGGCGCTCGACATACCCACAATACGATACTGTAATCACTCTACCTCACAGACGAGCTTAAGAAAGTTGTTGACCAGGTAATTCAACGCAACGCATTCTTCAGTCATCCAGAAAACATATTGCTTTCGATGCTTACCGACGAAAGATCAGATATACGCGAGTTCGCTATGCGACGAATATTGAAATCCAGAAAGCAGAAACGCACGAGTTCAGTTAGATCATTCTGTGTGCTAGTGTAATCAACGTTGAGGCTATTAGCAACATAGACATGATCGATTGGGAGAAAACTCCGATCACAGAGCCTCCGATCGTAATGGACAATTATGACGATACCATAATCCGGGAAGAAGATACACCAACACTGGATTTCGCCCGCTATCCTTTCGCCCAGTCAGTAGAGAGACATATCAAGCTAGTTACAGAAGCTACCAAAGTAGTGTGTGGTCCAGAAGAACGCGACGGATTCATAATAGCACGCTTGGATTCGAGATCGAAAATGCCAAAACCGGACACCAAAGCCCAACATCATCTGTAGCTATAAAGACATGTTAGACAGTTTGCATGTGTTTTCCCTTCAAATATATGATTCTTTTCACTTGTAACGTCTGTATAGAGTGTTAAAAAGGTAAACAACAACATGAATATGTTGTATATATAAAACTTAGTTTTTTAAAGATTATTGCTTTTTTATCGAAATATGCCTATACTTTAGGTCAACTGCGGAACTTCAGGATATGCTTTAAATTGTCTAATTTTTTGCCACATTACTAATGCATGCGTTAGCAAGTTTTTATATCTATCCAACCAAGATATTCAGAAATTTTTTTTCACTCCACCCTAATAACCATGGCCTCCTTTTCGCCATCTGAAACACTGTCAGAAAAGAAAGACAGGCCGATCAACTCTTCAGACAAATACCACAAATGCCCTCTCATTTTCTTCAGTGCAATGCCTGCTATTTGTTTGTCAACCCCAGCATATGACTCCAAACTCTGCAGTAGGCACAGATCATTCAACGTTACATCACAGCTGCTGGTGGCACTAAACCAGGCTTTCACATAAATAGTAACGTGCATCACAGCTGCTGGTGGCACTAAACCAGGCTTTCACATAAATAGTAACGGTGAACAAGGATATACGCCGGACATACTGCAACTCTTCTGCTGTGAGGTTGAGTTGCTCACGAAACAGACACATTTTCAGGCAATAAATTCCTTTAGCCATCCAGCGGGAACGATGATAGGCACCTGGCGGACTGAAATGATCTGATGATTCACCAACGTCAGCATCATCGTTACTGCCGCCCAGCATGAGTAGTGTCAAGTTAAAAACTCAAGATAGTCCTGTCTCGGTTGAGTTTTCTGACATGTGTAAAGGAAGTCGATAATGTCTGCTTTTCTCTCATAAAGCCAAGCTTTCTCACTGTTTGTCAACTCTGAGCTGGATATAGAGACATCAATAGCAGCAAATCGTGATGTATCTAGGGTCGGCCACCTTTCCTTGAAACATTTGAACAGTGAAATGTGTGGTCCAGATGATTTTTTGTCAAACACTGCTGCTGATATTATTTCAAAGATGTGATGACGGCATGCTAGAAATAGAATGCATTTGTCAAACATCCGCTGAATAACTGTTATGGCGCCAGTATGAACTCCTATGTAAGAAATGGCTGTATCAAAACAAAGATCAGCCAGCCATTCTGGGACACCTTTCCACTCATGTAGTATCTGAACCACAGCTTTACCCATCAATTCACCAGTTGATCTTGAAAGTTGTGGAATTGCCAAAAGCTTTTCAACCTTCACTCCAGACACACCAATTGGCATTCGATCAACTAGCTCGTCTGATTGGCCACCAACATATGGTAGTAATTTCCCATCAAAATGATCAATTAATGGTGTGCTTGGCATATACATTGCCTTGGTTTACTGTGACTGATTGGCGAACATTTATTCTAGCTCTATATATTGTACTTGTTGACAGTGATACTGTGTCAATGTTGACATCAGCAGCAGTAAGGGCAGGAGTATCGCTTCACGAGGTGTTCTTTTAGTCACGTCAAGACTGGCAACAAAGAGTGGATCGTCAACAATACGCGTTTGCGATTGGGATGATGATGATGTTGGGATGTGCGCTATAAACCATGTTGCAAAAACTTCATCGATCATGTTTGAGCAGCTTTCAGAGAGAGTAAGCCTCCGACTCTTCAAGTAATAAAATAAATGACGCAGAGTGAGCCCCATAGTTGGTAGGCTGTTAGAACAAGTGACTAAATCAAGAGATGCTAACTGTTGACCAATTAACCAGACATCGGTTTCCAATCTAGTTTTGAAAGTCTTTTGAGGTACAAATGCCATATTAATTATTACAATTGAACTCTAAATCTAAAATCTGAATGAAAAAGAACGCACAGCAGTGTAAATTGCAGAATGAATAATACGGAATTAACAATTTAAATTTCAATAATAGTACACCACAAAGACAATTTAAAAAATCCACTCAGAAATTGCATCATATAGGCTTACGAATATGCCAAAAGAAGGAGACCCTTTAAGCAGTTAGTTTGTTAATGTCAATCTTTTTGACTAAAATTTTTACTGGTTACCTATTACATCAATCCTCATACATTAATGCCCTATGCGGTTAAACTTTAATTTTTTTTTTGAAACACTCTAATGTGTATCATATTTTGTTGGAATTCTAGCCTTATTCAATAGTACCAATATCTGATATGAAGTTAGTTTGGCACTTTAAAAACTGTTTTCTTTTCTGTAGGATGATGGTAGCAAAACACTTTCAGCCCAGTTTTACTGTGAGTTAAACTAGCTTCAACTTTTGGTTATTCCATGAGTCTCTAATTCTGTACTGTAGTCAGCATCAGGGAAACCTTACGTGATTAACAGATTTTATTTGCCAAAATGACAGGCACAATAATCAAAATAACAGCAAATTGTTCAACAAACAAAATTGCATCTGTGAACATAAACAATAAAACATTGCTATAGAATATTTATCGCCATAGAATACATTAGACAATTATTCAGGGCACTAAGAGAAGATATGAGATAATGAATAAGTAAGCAATAATCAAAACCGATCGTATACTGTGCATTAAAAGACTCTGATGTCTTGAGAAACCTCTAAATGTTGATATATTTGGCCAATTTTTGTTATGCAGGTTCTTGGGACCAAAACAAAAGTTTTCAGAGGGTGTGCTTTTAAATCAGATAAATTGTGTGTACTCCATTCCTTCATGGACCACCCTAATGATACATTTTGTGTACTCCATTCCTTCATGGACCACCCTAAAGTCCGTTGGCAAAGTGCTCGACTGTCAACATGGATGCCCCTGGTTTGATCTCCGGTCATGATTAAAGTCCCCGCTATTATTTCCGTGTTGCCTCCAAGTACATTAAGACCGCCCCTTCAGTGGTTTAGATCTCATCCTGACAGGTCTTCACACACACTGACGGCTCTGACAGGTCTTCACACACACTGACGGGCATTGATCTCATCCTTACAGGTATTCACACACACTGACGGCTCTGACAAGTCTTCACACACACTGACGGCTCTGACAGGTCTTCACACACACTGACGCCATTAACAACACGTGTCTATATGTTCACATCTTAGCTCAATGATCCTAAACTGTCCAAATTTATTGATTATAGAAAAAAAAACATTTGAAGTTGTGAGCTGATCATTCTGAATTCATCATATAAATCCCATTCCAACACTGAACTACCTTAATTAGATAAACTCAGATATGGTCGTGATAAATTACCTTAGAAGATTGGATGTAATATATTACCTCAGAAGATTGGATGTAATATATTACCTCAGAAGATTGGATGTAATAGATTACCTCAGATAGGGTCGTAGCTTGTATGCTTTAGTTCCAATCGCATTGGTTGCAAATCTACTCTTTGTCCTTGTAAACCAATCCTGTTCACGATAAGGCTTTGAATAGCCGGCTGTGTCTACTGCATAGAATGAATCTTTATATTTGAAGGCCTCAGGGCCAAACAGATTTCTGTAGCTCAAGTCTTGGTTCTGAAACTTGTAACTTAAGATTAAAAAAAACATTTAAAACAAAAGTATAATAAATAAAATTGTTGAATATTTAATTTTCAAGGCCCCCTTGCGGGGTCCCTGCGGTCGTTGTCTATTGGTATGATCACCTACTGAGTTCTGGCCAGCATGTATATTTGTCCCAGCCACGTGGTTACACAGGACGCACAACACAACGATAAATTGAGTACACAACTTCAATGTAAATATAACACAACGAGTATTTATTTACATTAGAAAAATAAAGACAATTTGTCCTAAAAGGACAATAGCATCATCGGCTAATACACACACATATTACGAATCAAATATATTACACCGAATTACCTGGGGTGGGTAGTCCTCACAAGAACTCAGATCTGTGGTGGTCGAACATCTAGGTTCTGCCACCTAACAGCCTGGTTTCCCCACCCCAGCTGGAGTCTGAGCCCAACTTCTCTGTTCGACTGATCAGCGCTCACTAACTAATCCTGACTGAATCCCAGTTCCCTCGCAATCAACTCTCGCGTTGCCTAACGAGAGTTCACCGACCAAAGGCCGGCAAGCCGGGAAGGTCACGAACATCACTCGTGATTAGCTGCCCCCTCACTCGTGGCTACACGCGTGATCAATAAAGGGACACTCTTCTCTCGCCCCTTTCCGCTTGAATACAACACGGGCATAAATTATCTCCCCTATAGACATTCTCTTCCCAGGTGACAGAGAGTGATAAGTGGGTGCTAGACAGACTGACCACAGTGGGAACACCTGGGAAGACAAAGCCTTTGTCTATCCTATATATTTATATTATCTCCCCCTCGGGTGATGAAAACAGGGTAGGGCTTGGACTTGATTTCATTAAGTAAATCACAGAATGTGACATTAATGCAACCTAAAACAACAATTACAGCAGTGTTCTATAAGAGAAACTAGCAACACATTTGTAAGAGATGGTGTGATAGGAGAGAAACAGAAGTTTATAAAGAGATGGTGTGAAAGGAGTGAAACTGACAGAACGTTATAAAAACATGGTATGAAAGGAGAGAAACTGGCAGAACGTTATAAAAACATGGTGTGAAAGGAGATAAACTGACATAACTTTATAAAAACATGGTGTGAAAGGAGAGAAACTAACCGAACGTTATAAAAACATGGTGTGAAAGGAGAGAAACTAACCGAACGTTATAAAAACATGGTGTGAAAGGAGAGAAACTGATAGAAGTTTTTAAAAAGATGGGAATTGATAAAAAATAAACTGACTGAACTTTACCTGCTAGGGAAAATGTGTTTACCTTTTGTGTGACCACCACCAAAAGAAAACTTAAGTAACTTACCTATCAAAGAATAAGCCAGCAGAATATATTTTAAAGTTTCCCATGACATTAGCTATCACCTCAGCAAACATTTGGTCTTCGTGGAGCAGACCTCCACCTCGGAGATTGCCGAAATTCTCATCTGGCATCACATTCTAAGACAAGAGTTTCTGGACATATATATATATATATATATATATATATATATATATATATATATATAAACGCACATAATCCAACTGTTGCTTAGTTACACATTTATATAAACACAATCAAACTGTAGTTTAGTTACACATTTATATAAACACAATCAAACTGTAGTTTAGTTATACATTTATATAAACACAATCAAACTGTCGTTAAGTTACACATTTGAATGAACACAATCAAACTGTAGTTTAGTTGTACATTTATATAATTACAATCAAACTGTTGTTTACTGAGACGAATTTAAAGAAAAACTGATGTAATTGTGACAACAGTACATAAAATTAAGTGGGTAAGTCATATCGATGTTCTACCTATAAGTTGACAAAATGTTGGCCACTTTGATAGCTGTTCTACCTATAAGTACACTGACACAAAGTTAGCCACTTTGATAGCTGTTCTACCTGTAAGTACACTGACACAAAGTTAGCCACTGTGTTAGCTGTTCTACCTATAAGTACACTGACACAAAGTTAGCCACTGTGTTAACTGTTCTACCTGTAAGTACATGGACATAAAGTGAGCCAGTCTAAGGGCTGTCCTACCCTCAGGTTCAAACTGACTACTGACACCGTAGCTGACGTCCTCTGGGAGGTACAGTTGATTTCCTGTCAGTTTGTGACAGTTGTCAGCAGTGACACTAGCCTTTTGTCGAAAAATTCGAAGCATTCTGGAAAATAAAATATTGCCAACTATATATCACTTTAATATGTCTCATTGATTATAAAATATATTCTTTAATAATCTCAAACAAAAATAAACTGTATTTAATATTAAGAGACATCCTTTTTTATAACTTAGGTTTTGAAACATTCTTCATTTAAACTTAAGGTAGACTCCTTTTGTTTCTCTCGTCTTATGCCTACATTTGTGTAATCATTTATCAATTAAAGTATTATTCCTAAGACAACAGTCTAAGACTTAATATACTGTTCATTGTTGTATGCTGTACATTACTCTGCGCTGCTTTTAATAAGTTATAAATGAATCCTCAGAAAAATATTTATTTTGAACATTCTTATAATTATGTTATACAGTATTGTACATTCAAGAACAATTATAATAAGAAGTAGGAAACTTTAAATAACACCCAGTACGTTGGCTTTTAATCATGTTGAATTTTCATTGATTCATTCACTTAATGTTGAATTCTAATAGATTCATTCAACTGATGTTGAATTCAATTTCATTATAGAATGTCTTTTCTACTTCAGGGATTTAATCCGCTTGGACCAAGTCATATTATGTAGTTAATTTTTGTTTTTTAAACACCACCGAGACAAGAATACCTAAACACCACCGAGACAACAGAATCTAAACACAAACGAGACAATACAACACCGAGACAACACAATCTAAACAACACCGAGACTACACAATCTAAACAACACCGAGTCAACACAATCTAAACACCACCGAGACAACACAATCCAAACACAATAGTTTCACCTGTCAAAATACGCCGGTCCTATAATTATGTTCATTCAATGAGGTTTTTTTTTTTACCTTTCAATAGCCTGGTCGTCGTATACAGAGTCTCTCTTCTGTCGTCTGCTTCTCACTGTATGTCGTCTGCTTTCAAATCTTTTAATATGGTGGGAACGAATTCGAGCCACACTTTCTTGAATTGTTTGAATTGTCAGGGTTAGGTTTTTGGACGTTTGTAACAGTATCCTGGTCAACTTTCTGTGTGCGTCCAGGTCTTTCTAATTCAAATGTATAACAATTAGTTATTAGATAAATAAGTTATTCTGCTACAAAAAAAACAATATAAAATGAGAGATTGAAAAAACAGGAATTTGGGAACGTAACTTTGTTTTTTGAACACTTGATGTGTCAGTGAAATAAAACATGTTTATACATACTTCAAGCTATGTATAACAACTAAGCAATGATTTTTAAACACAACACACACTTTTTAAAACTTTGAAGTGAAAAGATGTCAAACTGCATCAGGTGTTAGTATGGTAATAACAAGATATATAATCATAATGCTAAAGTGCAGTGTTTTACATCAACTTCCCCTTCTTATTTTGTGAAAACAATTCACACTTAACAATCATCTTTTTTTTCCTTTTTATAGTACATAAACAAATAATAATGAACGAAAAATAAACAATTTTCATAATAAAATAAAAAAAAATATTATTTATAAATAGCATCCATTATAATCAATGACATTGTTAACATTGAGGCTAGAAATCATCATAATTTGGTTTCCTGGTTGTTAGTTTCAATCTGAGATGTCGTTCCACACATAAGAGGCCTGATCCTTTTTTACACATTTTTACAAATGTTACCAAAGCAACATAAGATAAATATAATGTTTAAATAGGCTGAATTTGTTTGATAAACTTATCAGTGAAAACATGCCACACATGTTGAGTTTGCAAACAGAATGATGTCAATGTTCACTCTTTATGTTTATGGTTCAAGAATCTGAGTCATGGATGGTTTGAAGACTGTACCAACAATTATCGTTTTTATCGAAAAACATTCTGGCATGTATATTGAATGTTGTATGTTGAATTGTATATGTTGAATGTCATATGCTGACTGTTGCCTGCTGGATGTTGTATTTTGAATGTTGTATTTTATTGTTATATTTGAATATTGTATGTTTTGTGTTGTATTTTGTATATTGTATTTATTTTCAATGAGTATCAATTGCATTTAAAATTTGTGTTTAGATCAGGAAAATATTTCTTTCCTGCCTTTTTTAATTTATAAAATAATGGATATTACCTCACGAAGAGAGAAAAATGAGTCCATTACTCCATTGTCAACTGTCTGTTGCCACAGATTTAATTCTGCCATGGTAGGATCAAATTTATCTTGAACTTATAACCAGGGGTGGGGTGTCGGCCGAAATATTTGCCGACACCGACACCGGTGTCGGTTTGCTAAAATACGCCGATACCAACACGGGGGGGGGGCAAGGGAAGATAATTGTGTATTTTTTCCCTGTATATATCTCATACAATATTTATATAGATGCTCGTCTAAATGTATATTTATTCTTCTTGGCTCTAAAACACATTTAAGGTCCGTGGATCAAATGGCACACGGCCGCCCAAGAAACATTAAATTATTTTTTGTATTTATTGTAGTGTATTTCTCTCAGGAGAGTGCGACACCAACCCCTCTCGGGCCGCGGTAAAATTATCAAATGTCGACCGGTCTGCGGCGAGAAAAAGGTTAGGGACCACTGCACTAACACACACACCACTTCCATGGTACCGGTAGCTTTTATTTTGTTTGAACAAAATAAAAATTACCTTTGTATCTTACTAAGCTACTCTTTATAAACAAGTTTGTCGGTATTTTTATTTTTCGACCTCACCATGAATATACCTAATTTTATAGATATTAAAAAAACATAAAGAAGGTTTAATTATGTTGCAGCATGCATTGTATACATATGCTAAATATGTTTACTTACATAGCCTCATCCAGTTATATAAACAGTTTAAACAGCCTAACTCGATCATTAAGAAAACTTGAAGTTATTAAACAATTGTACATCAGTATGAGAATGAAGATGAGTATAACTACTGTTCATATCTGGACACAATTGTTAGCAAAGTCAGGCAGCCTTGAATGTAGCTCATCATTTAATCCAGTATGTAGACTTTATTTGTTGCCAGAACCTCTCTGTACATGTGTATATATCTTACTTGTTGCCAGAACCTCTCTGTACATGTGTATATATATATCTTACTTATTGCCAGAACCTCTCTGTACATGTGTAAATATATCTTACTTGTTGCCAGAACCTCTCTGTACATGTGTATATATATCTTACTTATTGCCAGAACCTCTCTGTACATGTGTAAATATATCTTACTTGTTGCCAGAACCTCACTGTACATGTGTATATATATCTTACTTGTTGCCAGAACCTCTCTGTACATGTGTATATATATATCTTACTTGTTGCCAGAACCTCTCTGTACAGGTGTATATATATCTTACTTATTGCCAGAACCTCTCTGTACATGTATATATATATATATCTTACTTGTTGGCAGAACCTCTCTGTACATGTGTAAATATATCTTACTTGTTGGCAGAACCTCTCTGTACATGTGTATATATATATATATATCTTACTTGTTGCCAGAACCTCTCTGTACATGTGTAAATATATCTTACTTGTTGCCAGAACCTCTCTGTACATGTGTATATATATATATCTTACTTGTTGCCAGAACCTCTCTGTACATGTGTAAATATATCTTACTTGTTGCCAGAACCTCTCTGTACATGTGTATATATATATCTTATTTGATGGCATAGTCTTTCTGTACATGTGTAATTATGATACTCTGAATTCTTACGAGTCCTTTATTAATTCAAACGTGTTATGTACCATTGGTTCCGACCATTCTATATATTCCATAAGTGCTTATTTCATTACATCTATTATAATCATTTTTGTTTTCAATACGCTAAACATATTTATAATTTTTCAAATATTTTCTCCTTTTGCATAACCTAATAAAGGCTGACACAATAGAAAAGTCGTCATGCATTTCTTTACTATCACGTGCATCTTTAGACGTTTTCAAGATCGTCATATTGTTTATCCATAGCCGATGTATGCAATAATGTATGCAAGTATTTGCATCGAAATTATTCTCGTTGTTATTGCGGTTTTGATTTCCCGACATAATTATTTGCATACACCCACTTGTACGCATAACACAGTTTGGGAAACACTGTTATAGTAACTTATAGTGAGTCACTGTTGAAACACTGTTATAGCAACTTATAGTGAATCACTGTTAAAACACTTATAGCAACTTATAGTGAGTCACTGTCGGCATTATGACATCACAATCTTAATATCAATTTAATGAAACTAATCTATTATGACTATTATAATTATAATAACTGTTACAGTTTAACAAATTTTTAACTTTTTTTCTCTAAACATCTTGACTGTATCGACTATAAACGTACCTGATATTTTTTCTCCACATCAGAAATCAACAATGTTACTGTCCTGATGACGGGTGATAGTCTCAAAACCAGACAAACTGTTTGGATTTGGTTGGTAGAACTGTTGAATCCTGTGTGAAAGTAAGTTGAAAACATTTTTGTTTCTGTAATGTTGTTTTGTAGAACATTTTGTTTCCTGTAATGTTGTTTTGTAGAACATTTGTTTCTGTAATGCTGTTTTGTAGAACATTTGTTTCTGTAATGCTGTTTTTGTAGAACATTTGTCTTTGTAATGTTGTTTTGTAGAACATTTGTTTCTGTAATGTTTTTTTGTAGAACATTTGTTTCTGTATTGTTGTTTTGTAGAACATTTGTTTCTGTATTGTTGTTTTGTTGATTTTGTTTATTGTTTGTTACAAATATTTATTGGAGTCTACTCAGTATATATTTAAATTGCAAAAAAAATACACTGAGGGGAATATAATAGGTGAGCTGACTGACCTGGACACTCAAACATTCTGGGCATCAAGGCTTAAAGAGATAATGTCATTGACCCTCCACACTCCCTCCCTTTCTCCTGTGACCTCACACTCACCTGCCTCATTGACCTCACACTCACCTGTCTCCTTGACCTCCCACCCTTACCTGTCTCATTGACCTCACACTCACCTGTCTTTCACCTCACACTCACCAGTCTTTTACCTCACACTCACCTGTCTCATTGACCTCACACTCATCTTCGCATGGACATCACACTCACCTGTCTCATTGACCTCACACTCACCTGTCTCATTGACCTCACACTCTCCTGCCTCCTTGACCTCACACTCACCTGTCTCATTGACCTCACACTCACCTGTCTTTTACCTCACACTTACCTGTCTTATTGACCTCACACTCATCTTCTCATGGACATCACACTCACCTGTCTCATTGACCTCACACTCACCTGTCTCATTGACCTAACACTCACCTTCTCATTGACGTCACACTCACCTGTGTCATTGACCTTACACTCACCTGTCTTTTACCTTACACTTACCTTCTCATTGACCTCACATTGACCTATCTCATTTACCTCACACTCACCTATCTCATTGACCTCTCACTCGCATGTCTCATTGACCTCACACTCACCTGTCTCATTGACCTTTCACTGACCTGTCTCATTGAATCACATTCACCTTCTCATAGACATCACATTCAACTGTTGCATTGACCTCATACTCACCTGTCTCATTGATCTCGCACTCACCTGTCTCATTGATCTTACATTCACCTTCTCATTGACCTTACACTCACCTGTCTTTTACCTCACACTTACCTTCTCATTGACCTCACACTCTCCTGTCTTTTATCTCACACTTACCTTCTCAATGACCTCACGTTCTCCTGCCTCATTGACCTCACACTCACCTGTCTCATTGACCTCACACTCACATGTCTCATTGACCTGACACTCTCCTGTCTCATTGACCTCACACTCACCTGTCTCATTGACTTAACACTCACCTGTCTCATTGACCTCACACTCACCTGTCTCATTGACCTCACACTCACCTGTCTTATTGACCGAACAATCATCTGTCACATTGACCTCACATTCACCTTCTCATTGACATCACACTCACCTGTCGCAAAGGCCTCACACTCACTTGTCTTTTACCTCACACCTACCATCTCATTGACCTTACACTGACCTGTCTCATTGACCTTACACTAACCTATCTCATTGACCTCACACTCACCTGTCACATTGACCTCACATTCACCTGTCTCATTAACCTCACACCGACCTGTCTCAACGTACTCAACAGGGGTATTGACCAAATGTTAACTAACCTGCTCTCTGTCCGTTACTTCAATTTTTAATAACGATTTCAGATTGGAGACATTTATTCTGTTTATTTTACATTTTTTGTCTAGCAACAAACATTTTCAAAACGTTGTTACATGACATATAGACATGTAACACATCTATAATGTTATCTCCATACAACACACCTATAATGACATCTCAATATAACGCACCTATATGGACGGATAATTATAGTAAACATTTATTGATATCTACATCTAACACACCAATAATAACATAACCTAACACACCTATCATGACATCTACACCTCACTACCTACAATATGCTACTATGTATTCAGTAAATGCTACGGTACAAAAATTGATTTAGCACTTTTTTTACTCTTTGATGTCGTAATTTATCAGCCAATTTGATACTATCTTGTATAGTTTGTCCATTGACAGAATGGACGGTCATGTCCACTGTATAATGATCATTGATAAGCTGATGGTCTGCGGAAAGTTTCCCTGTAACAAATAAATTGGTAATATTAGCTGAAGCGAACAACCTGCTGGACTGTTCAAACTTACGATTTACAGTTAAAAAAATCAGCTTATTTTTTGTTCAAAAATGTCTAATTCTTGACTTTTGAAACTTTACCTTAACTGAAAAAAATGAAATTAGAAGACACATATGTATAGGCATTTCTTTTAAACAAATATATTCCAGTGGCTTTCATTGTGGATTTAAATTAGAAAGTTAAATCTTATATTTATACAACGCCACCCACTTGTTACAGACGTTACTGTGCTTTGATCAGATGACCTCCGTATGATTCGATCAGATGACCTCCGTATGATTCGATCAGATGACCTCTCCTTACGCTGATTGATGGCAGCGGCGCCCAAGCCACTACTGCCAAAGACTGACTCGGTGCCCTCAATGCTTGATCCAGGTAAGTTGTCTACCACAGGTAGAACTTGTTGAACTGTCAAGTCATCAAAACAGATTAAAAGATATTTCTAGCATTGACACATCTAACATTGACACATTATACATTGACACATTGTACATTGACACATTGTACATTGACACATTGTACATTGACAAATTGCAATTGACACATCTAACATTGACACATTGTACATTGACACATCTAACATTGACACATTGTACATTGACACATATAACATTGACACATCTAACATTGACACATCTAACATTGACTCATTGCATATTCAAGTCCTCTTTCTTTAAACTCTATATCGGCTTTATTTAAATTGAAAAATTAGTAATTTTCCTTTGACCAGATTAACATTGAGATAAAGAATATGACATTGAAATATTGCAAATTTCACTTGTGAAATAATTAGCATTCTACTGAGACACCTTCAATTCTATTGTAAACATACTTTTATATACTGAAAAAATAGAGACAACCACATAAATTTCACATATCAACATTTAATTCCCATTGAGATACAACTCATTACTGATAGTCTAACTAAAACTAAAGATAAAATGTGATTTAAACAAAAACCAAGGTTAAATCGATCATTAATATTCTAAACGGTTTAAAAAAAACTTAGCTCGACAAATAAACAAAAACGTCTTACAAATAATATGAAACATCTGTCACGGGCCCCTTGCGGGATCCATGTGGCCGTTGTCTACGAGCATGATCACCTATTGAGTTTTGGCCAGTATTTGTATTTTACCCAGCCACGTGGTTTCACAGGACGCGCACAACACAACAAGAAATGATAATCAAAACTACAACGAGTAGACTGAGTAGTGCTTATTTAATAAAAGCAAACATGTACATAGTGCCCTAAAAAGGGCAAGTAGCCTCATCCGCTACTACAACAATACTTATAGTAAACATTGAATGGTCTTACCTGAGGCTGGTAGTTCTAAAAAGAACTCAGAACTGAGCTGGTCGAACTCTTGAGTGAAACATGAGTCCGACAACTCAGTCTGTTTTACTCAGCCCCGGACCGAGCTAGCCGAATACCTGACTCCGACTCACTGAATAAACTTATTGAAGTCTAAAGCCACGCACGTCCAATCTCGCGGATCATGCGTGCCGAGACTTCACTAATGGGCAGCGAGCCTGTAGGCCCCTACCATCATGCGTGGTCAGTTGCAACCAAGCGTGGGGAGATAAAGGGACAGAGTGCCCACCCCTCTCCCACTTGAATATGACGAGGGTATCAGTTCCCTTCCCTGTCTATTTTGATCTTTCCCTATTGACGTCAGCTGACGTGTTAAGTGGGTTGATCCCCCGCTGGCGCTAGACACACTGACCACTGTGCGAACACATGGGAAGACCAAAGCCTTTGACTATCTTCTTAGTTATCTCCCCCTCAGCCGATGATGCAACACGAGGGTGGAGAGGCAGTAGTAAGCTGTTCACCTCGTGTCGTACTACTGCAGTAGTAAGCTGTTCACCTCGTGTCGTACTACTGCAGTAGTAAGCTGTTCACCTCGTGTCGTACTACTGCAGTAGTAAGCTGTTCACCTCGTGTCGTACTACTGCAGTAGTAAGCTGTTCACCTCGTGTCGTACTACTGCAGTAGTAAGCTGTTCACCTCGTGTCGTACTACTGCAGTAGTAAGCTGTTCACCTCTTGTCGTACTACTGCAGTAGTAAGCTGTTCACCTCTTGTCGTACTACTGCAGTAGTAAGCTGTTCACCTCGTGTCGTACTACTGCAGTAGTAAGCTGTTCACCTCGTGTCGTACTACTGCAGTAGTAAGCTTTTCACCTCGTGTCGTACTACTGCAGTAGTAAGCTGTTCACCTCGTGTCGTACTACTGCAGTAGTAAGCTGTTCACATCGTGTCGTACTACTGCAGTAGTAAGCTGTTCACATCGTGTCGTACTACTGCAGTAGTAAGCTGTTCACCTCGTGTCGTACATGTGTCATAAAACTACGCAACATCACTCTGGGTGGGGGCGTGAACAAACTGTAAATGGGATAAAGAAATTATTGTCATGTTTAATGCAGCTGCCTTAATTCAAAGGCCGAAAAGTGTCTTTGGTGCGTGAGTACTACTGCTGGTACCCCCACCCCAACTTATCACATTTTGTCATACTTCTGCACACCCCCCGGGAGTAACGTAATAAGATAACGGCCCTTTTATTTAGTTAGAGAAATTAGGCCCTCAGTAATCTAAACCCGGCCCTGTGTGCAATACTACAAAGAGAGGTCCACCTAGATAAAACAAGATTGCCAACATTCAGGGATTTACAGGCCATGATGTAGCGACCAACACAAGAGAGGGAAGAGACATGTCTAGCCAACATTCAGGGATGTACTGGTCATAATGTATTGACCACCACAAGAGAGGGAAGAGACATTTCTAGCCAACATTCAGGGATGTACTGGTCATAATGTAGTGACCACCACAAGAGAGGGAAGAGACATGTCTAGCCAACATTCAGGGATGTACTGGTCATAATGTAGCGACCATCATGAGAGAGGTAAGAGACATGTCTATTATCTACGGTTGTGTTTCCGATATTAAAAAAATGTGCTTTGATCCAAATTTCAAAACTGTAAAAATAAAAAAAATGTTGTCAAATATTTTCCTTACTTTTAATTAGAAAGAAACTAAAGTTACAATTTTTGACAACAAAAGAGCCACATCAGGCTGTATACTTTTAATGTAAAAACACAAATAAAATAAAATTTTCAGTGACAAGACAGATGCGGAAAATATAATGAGATCGCCAAGTTTCCTTCTGGTATTTTCCTATATACCATATACACTTGTGTTGAATTAAAAAATAAAAGAATACTGACCTAGCTTCAAGTTGATATATTACTGACCCAAATTATAGTTGAATACTCACCCAACCTACAGTTGAATACTGACCCAACAACTTACAGTTGATATAATAATGACCCAACAACTTACAGTTGATATAATACTGACCCAACTTATAGTTGAAAACTGACCAAACTTATTGTTTTTTTAATACTGACCCAAGTTGTTGTTGTTTTAATACTGACCCAACTTACAGTTGATATAATACTGACCCAACTTATAGTTGAAAACTGACCAAACTTATTGTTATTTTAATACTGACCCAACTTGTTGTTGTTTTAATACTGACCCAACTTACAGTTGATATAATACTAACCCAACTTATAGTTGAAAACTGACCAAACTTATTGTTATTTTAATACTGACTCAAATTATTGTTGTTATAATACTGACCCAACTTATTGCTGATATAATACTGACCCAACTTGTTGTTGTTTTAATACTGACCCAACTTATAGTTGAAAACTGACCAAACTTATTCTTATTTTAATACTGACTCAAATTATTGTTGTTATAATACTGACCCAACTTATTGCTGATATAATTCTGACCCAACTTGTTGTTGTTTTAATACTGACCCGACTTACAGTTGATATAATACTGACCCAACCTATTGTTGTTATAATACTGACCCAACTTACAGTTGATATAATACTGACCCAACTTATAGTTGAAAACTGACCAAACTTATTGTTATTTTAATAATGACTCAAATTATTGTTGTTATAATACTGACCCAACTTATTGCTGATATAATTCTGACCCAACTTGTTGTTGTTTTAATACTGACCCGACTTACAGTTGATATAATACTGACCCAACCTATTGTTGTTATAATACTGACCCAACTTACAGTTGATATAATACTGACCCAACTTATAGTTGAAAACTGACCAAACTTATTGTTATTTTAATACTGACTCAACTTATTGTTGTTTTAATACTGACCCAACCTATTGTTGTTTTAATACTGACCCAAATTACAGTTGATATAATACTGACCCAACTTGTTGTTTTAATACTGACCCAAATTACAGTTGATATAATACTGACCCAACTTATTGCTGATATAATACTGACCCAACTTGTTGTTGTTTTAATACTGACCCGACTTACAGTTGATATAATACTGACCCAACTTACAGTTGATATAATATTGACCCAGCTTATAGTTTATATAATACTGACCCAACTTGATTTTATCTAAACTTTGTGACATTTTTCTCAACCTGTAATCAATCTCTTTAGTCCGATGTTTCTTTATCTAAATAATTGGTTATTGAACTGTAAATTAATTGAACGTATGAAGAGTCTCCATATTGTTCTAAGAGAACTCAACTTTCTAAAATTCAAAGGACATATTTTAAGTATGGTGCTAAATATCGGTCACTCGTTTTTTTTTTTTTTAAATCTGGAACAAATTGGGGAAAGAGAAATTAAAAAAAAAATAAACCCAGAATTTGTCGGTAATGTCAGACCAATCGAGCTTTTGACGTCATTTAACTATTTTTAACTTGAAATTGTTTAGGCCTTGAGAAACTAAACATTTCATACCAAGTTAAAAAAAACTTAAACCGAAAAAATCAGTTTTTTTTTTAACGTTTATTGAGCGCCCATATTTTCTAGCCTAAATTCAAATATGAATGTATCAATACAAATATTAATGTATAAGTAAATATATAATGAATAATTTTAGCATAAATGACAAATGGATGTTAAATGTATTATCTATTCAATGCACTATCTTATAGTGAAGGGAAAATGCAGGATTAAGCAGGGTGTGAAGTAAATCAAATTCAACCAAAGATCTTTCCCTTTAATAACTAAATAAAGCAGAATATTTTTCTAACAAATGTTTTGTTACGATGCAGGACGGCAAAATCACATGAAAATTTATCTGTAATTGACCTAATATTGTTTCTTAAAATATCTTCACACTGTCGAATTTAGTTTTTGTAGGGAAATAAATCATTCCCTTCATTTCAATTTAGTGAAATTATTTCACATTAAATAAACTTAAAAGGAAAATAAATGCTACAAGTAAAAAAAAAACAATTCTTTCTGCAGATATTAAAAAAAAACGTTCAGAGCTGAAATATAATGTTTATTGAAGTTTGCAATACAGCTATATAGACACTCACAGGTCTAGATATATAGACACTCACAGGTCTAGATATATAGACACTCACAGGTCTAGCTATATAGACACTCACAGGTCTAGCTATATAGACACTCACAGGTCTAGATATATATACACTCACAGGTCTAGATATAGAGACACTCACAGGTCTAGCTACATAGACATTCACAGGTTTAGCTATAAAGACATTCACAGGTCTAGATATATAGACATCACAGGTCTAGATATATAGACACTCACAGGTCTAGATATATAGACACTCACAGGTTTAGCTATAAAGACATTCACGGATCTATATATATATATAGACACTCACACATCAAGCTATATAGACACATGTCTAGCTATATAGACACACACACACATCTAGCTATATAGAAACTCACAGATCAAGCTATATAGACACATGTCTAGCTATATAGACACCCACACGTCCTGCTATAGACACATTTGGAATAAGTAAGCTTAAAATTTCAGATTGTTTGATGGAGCTTTTTTCCAGTTCCATATATTATTTAAGTTTACTATATCTTGATATATTGATATTATTGCCCGTGTATGTGATAACCCCACACTTTACTCTGTTGTTGATCATGTATTTGTTTTCTTATTTATGATGACATCATT
Source organism: Bulinus truncatus (assembly GCA_021962125.1). Lineage (NCBI taxonomy): Eukaryota > Metazoa > Mollusca > Gastropoda > Planorbidae > Bulinus > Bulinus truncatus. The sequence continues at coordinate 1,289,308 of JAGDYQ010000216.1, forward strand.
TATACATATATAAACAACAAAATCTAGAGCAATATTTTTAAGTCATTAACATTTAGCTTATTTCTACATGAAAATAACATTTGTTTATATCACACATGCACACACACACACACAAACATCCTAGCTTTCCATTAAAAAACAATAATAACGGCAGACGACCAACTTCCTGGTCTAAAAATGTCAAAGGCAAATGTCATCAGGTATCAGATGAAGAAAATAAAGAGAGCGAAAAGTTGGTTTGATTATCTGTGAGATCATATGACCTACAACTACAATAAAAATGAACTAAAACTAGACTCACATTGTGCTAAAACAAGACTCACATTGAGCTAAAACTAGACTCACATTAAGCTAAAACTAGACTCACATTGAGCTAAAACTAGACTCAAATTAAGCTAAAACTAGACTCACATTGAAATAAAACTAGACTTACATTGAGCTAAAACTAGACTTACATTGGACTAAAACTAGACTTACATTGTATTTTCTTGCAGCTGAAACTGTTCTCGTACTCATAGTCTGTGGCCCTCTCAATGTCCTCTCCTTTGAAACGGAAGTTCAACGTACTATGGACAAACCAAGTTTTCAGCCCCACACACACAGGTATAGCTGCCCTGTCTGAAGCCGTAGCCAGCTTTATGTGTACACTGAATTGTAATGACAATTTCCATGATATAGACAGACGTATGCATTAACAAACAATATACTTATTATGTTACACTTTAGTAATGATATTTCCACTAAAAATATTATATAGATGTTTCACAAAACAAAAGCAATATAAACTATATAAACATACGGAACAACAGATCGTTAAGTTTTTCATTATCAAACTATTAATAGCACTTATTAGTCTATATTACTCTATATTAACAATACAAGCGAAAACAAAAAAAATACCTCCGGAACTAAAAAGTATTTTTTTTTTTAAAGTAAAAATAGACTTTTATTAAAATTGCATAGTTTATTCAAATACAAAAATAAATAATGGAAATTATTAATTCATACTTGCTACACATTTTTAGTAAAAAAATTGAAAAAAATCTAAGGTAGTCTGAGTTCAGTATTGCGAATATATAACAGTTAAAAAATTAAGTAACAATCAATACAATCAAGACACTTCAGAGATAGTCAGTACAGTTAAAACATGTTCAGAGATAGTCAGTACAGTCGAGAAACGTTCAGAGATAGTCAGTACAGTTAAAACATGCTCAGAGATAGTCAGTACAGTTAAGAAACGTTCACAGATAGTCAGTACAGTCAAGAAACGTTCAAAGATAGTCAGTACAGTCGAGAAACGTTCAGAGATAGTCAGTACAGTCAAGAAACGTTCACAGGTAGTCAGTACAGTTAAGAAACGTTCACAGATAGTCAGTACAGTCGAGAAACGTTCACAGATAGTCAGTACAGTCGAGAAACGTTCACAGATAGTCAGTACAGTCAAGAAACGTTCACAGATAGTCAGTACAGTCAAGAAACGTTCACAGATAGTCAGTACAGTCGAGAAACGTTCACAGATAGTCAGTACAGTCGAAAAACGTTCACAGATAGTCAGTACAGTCGAGAAACGTTCACAGATAGTCAGTACAGTCAAGAAACGTTCAGAGTTAGTCAGTACAGTCGAGAAACGTTCAGAGATAGTCAGTACAGTCGATAAACGTTCACAGATAGTCAGTACAGTCAAGAAACGTTCAGAGTTAGGTCAGTACAGTCAAGAAACGTTCAGAGTTAATGGGTACAGTCAAGAAACGTTCACAGATAGTTAGTACAGTCGAGAAACGTTCACAGATAGTCAGTACAGTCAAGAAACGTTTACAGATAGTCAGTACAGTCAAGAAACGTTCACATATAGTCTGTACAGTCGAGAAACGTTCAGAGATAGTCAGTACAGTCGAGAAACGTTCACAGATAGTCAGTACAGTCAAGAAACGTTCAGAGTTAGTCAGTACAGTCAAGAAACGTTCACAGATAGTCAGTACAGTCGAGAAACGTTCACAGATAGTCAGTACAGTCAAGAAACGTTCAGAGTTAGTCAGTACAGTCGAGAAACGTTCAGAGATAGTCAGTACAGTCAATAAACGTTCAGAGTTAGTCAGTACAGTCAAGAAACGTTCAGAGTTAGTCAGTACAGTCAAGACATGTTCAGAGATAGTACAGTCGAGATGATAGAGAATTGTCCCAATCGGTCAACCAACACACAGTTGACCGTATATACAAGAAAATTATGACTATGACTCACCAATGTTGTTTTCTTGCACCTGTGCACACCGGCCAGGTAGTTAGGCCCGGGATTTCCAAGACTTAAGCCACAGGGGTTAAAGTCAATGCCCATGAAGTATGTATTCATTACAGCTACAGCCACCACCCCAGTGGATCGTGACGAGCGTAGAAGATAAAATGTGAACAGGGGGAAATGTTAAGAAAGATGGTGAGATGTGAAGATGGTGAGATGTGAAGATGGTGAGATGTGAAGATGGTGAGATGTGAAGATGGTGAGATGTGAAGATGGTGAGATGTGAAGATGGTGAGATGTGAAGATGGTAAGATGTGAAGATGGTGAGATGTGAAGATGGAAATTGCTTTATTATTTTTGAATAAGAAGCCACCATTAAATTAAATGATCTTCAAAGTGTTAAATATTATTGACAAATATTGCGTCTTCTTAACGTAGTTTTAAAATTTAAAAAAAAACAACTGTTTATTGTTTGGTTTAAATTAATTAAATTATTTATCGTACCATATAATATCATTTGTATGATGCAAAAAATTGTAATTCACTTGTATTAATTTTTGTTTTAAATTCGTGTTAGAGAAATTGATTTAGGGTAAATAGCTCATTTAAATTTGTTTAGTTGAGTATTTTTCCATACTAGTTTTTAATAAATCTTCTAACAGTGCTTTATATACATGATATTTAAACTATTACATTCGATTAACACCTTTTTACATATTTTTTACTGAGTCAATCGTAATTTATATTTATCTCTATACTTATAAGAGGCATTTGTTGTCTGTCTGTCTGTTCCCTTATAACTCAAGATCCAGATAACCAAATAATGTGAAATTTGTTACACATACACATAATTACATGGGGAAGGTTATAGGACAGGTTTCGTTTCATCTCGATGGGTAGTTTAATTGTAATTATTTTTTTTTATTTTAGTATTTTACTATATTAAAGTAATCTCGACGGCGCCATAAATAAAATTCCTCTGTGACGTCATTTCCCGATTCGAATAGAACTTGCGCGCTGGTGCTGTATTGTGCCTTTGTGATGCAAAGAATTGTTGATGTTTTTTCATGCTCCCTGATTTGTACAGTTTGAGGAAGATAAAGGAATGTCTGTCTGTCTGTTCCCTTATAAATCAAGATCCAGACAATTAAATTACGTGAAATTTGTTACACATACACATAATTACATGGGGAAGGTTATAGGACAGGTTTCGTTTCATCTCGATTTGTAGTTTAATTCTAATTAATTATTTTTATTTTAGTATTTTACTATATTAAAGTAATCTCGACGGCGCCATAGATAAAATTCTTCTGTGACGTCATTTCCCGACGATACATTTTTAAAAGAGGGGTAACTTCCGGAAACTCCAATTGTAAACATGGTGAAATCAATAGTCATATCTATTTACCGATCGTTTTATGTATTCGGAAGATTAAAATTAAAGGTGCACTTTAATAAACCGAAATACGTTAATTAAAATGTTTCTGTGACATTATTAACATTATTAATACAACCTCAATGGGTAGTTTAATGGTAGTTAATTATTTTAGTATTTTACTATATTAAAATATTCACGGTATGGGATCGCCTTCACTATAAATAAAAATCGCGCACCAAGTGAATGTGTAATTGAACGGACGGAGAAGAAAGGGTTAGGGACGGAAAAAAAAAAAATATTGTTGTTGTTTTTTTTTTCATGCTGCAAGAACCCGACTTTGCCCGGGATTAAAATAAGGTTTTCTGTTTACTTAAGAAGCGTAATTTGACGTTTAATTGTACAGAGAGAGGGAGGGGGAGAGAGAGATAAAGAGAGAGGGGGGGCAGGGAGGGAGAGGGAAGGAGGGAGGGAGTGAGAGAGGTGGTAGGGGAGGGAGATAAAGGGGGAGGGAGGGTTGGAGAGAGAGAGGGAGAGAGAAAGGGAGGAAAGGAAAGAGAAAGGAAGGGAAGGAGTAGGGGGGGGGAGATAAAGGGGAGAGAGAGATAAAGAGAGAGGGGGGGCAGGGAGGGAGAGAAAGGGGGAGGGAAGGAGAGAGGGAGAGAGGATGGGAGAAATGGGGGGAGTGAGAGATAAAGAGAGAGAGAGGGGGCAGGGAGGGAGAGAGGGGGAGGAGGAAGGGAGGAAGGTGAAGAGAGGGGGGGGGGACGGGGGTGAGAGAAGGAGGGAGAAAGGGAGGGGAGGGAAAGAGAAAGGGAGGGAGGGGGAGAGAGAGGGGGGGGGAGGAGGGAGGGAGGGAGGGAGAGAGGGGGTAGGGGAGAAAACAAAAGGTAAACAGAACCTTATTTTAAACTCCGGGCAAAGCCGGGTACTTGCAACTAGTACTGAATAATTACTTTGATTTGTTACATTTAGATGAGTATGTACTACTAGCTGTACCCACGGTGCCGTGGCTGATCCAAATGTACTTTAATAGAAAGTAATGAGAAAGCCCTTGTTGCTAATTCTGTTTATTTAAAAAAAATCAGAAAAATAATTATAAATGATTTAAAACTATAAACAAAGGAGTACGAAATCTGATTAAGAAGCCAGAGTTTCTACATTTGTTATGTTTATTAATGCAGTGCTTTTGGATGTACTTTCGGAGTTATGATTAATAGCGTAAATCCTGTTTACATGTTTGATAAAAAAAAATTCTGACGAAATAATAATTTGCAAATTAAAGTAAAAAGAAATATTTTACTACATTGTTTGTTAATTAAAACCAAATACTGACGAATTGTTACTTTGTACACGGCGGATTGGTTTATTTTAAAACAAATACTGAAATATATAAGTTAGCACTCTGTGACTTTTGAATTCCCTCCCGTGGTTAAAAAATAAAAAGTAAAGTGAAGAAATAATTTTTACCAACCGATCGATTAGATATTATTTTCAAATATTATAGATGTGATGTCTATAATATATATATATATATATCAACACGCCAAGTAATTTACTGCAATTTTGTGTGTAAATTTTAATACGATTGGTGAAGAACTTTATGAGTTATGGTTAATAGCGTGAATCCTGTTTACATTTTTATTTACATATATAAAACTGTTTTATTGTTTTGTATACTGGTGCTTATTTTTCAATTTTCTTCAATTGCAGGGCGTTAGATAAATAAATGTAGTGTATGATTTTGTAGTACCTGCGCAATAAGCCGAATGTGTATGTTTTTGTAAACAATCATCTAATATATAAATTTATATATACAATACTTAAACTCTTAAAATGTTGCTTTTTTATACACAGACTTTGTAGAACATTGTTGAATAAGTGCATATAACCTAATTTATCGTATGTGAAAAATTGTTAAAATGATTTAGATTAGGGGTGTACCTATATTTCCCGGGCAATGCCGGGTATTAAACGGCTAGTAAATATCTCCATGAACTCTCATCTTATAACTAGTTATAACTGAGTAAAAATGTAAACAAAATATAAGATATGTACTAAGTGAGATAACTCATGTTTAATAAGGGAAGAGAGAAATCGGAATTTTATATACCCTGAATAAATAGGCCTACGACTATTCCAATTAGATATGTCTTTTTTTCATAAACAATCATTATAATGCATTTTTTAGGAAAAAAAAATCATTAAAATTTAATCTGAGGATTACGTGTAATATCTACATCACATAATATAACCTGTGGTCTACATCCCACAATACTTCATGTGGTCTACCTCACACAATACATACATTGGTCTACATCACACAATACATACATTGGTCTACATCACACAATATATCATGTGGTCTACATCACACAACTCATCATGTGGTCTACATCACACAATACATCATGTGGTCTACATCACACAATACATCATGTGGTCTACATCACAAAATACATACATTGGTCTACATCACACAATACATACATTGGTCTACATCACACAACACATACATTGGTCTACATCACACAATACATCATGTGGTCTACATCACACAATACATCATGTGGTCTACATCACACAATACATACATTGGTCTACATCACACAATACATCATGTGGTCTACATCACACAATACATCATGTGGTCTACATCACAAAATGCATACATTGGTCTACATCACACAATACATACATTGGTCTACATCACACATAAATTGGTCTACATCACACAATACACCATGTGGTCTACATCACACAATATATATATTGCTCTACATCACACATAAATTGGTCTACATCACACAATACATACATTGGTCTACATCACACTATACATACATTGGTCTACATCACACAATACATACATTGGTCTACATCACACATCACTTTATGTGGTCTACATCACACAATACATCAAGTGGTCTACATCACACAATACATACATTGGTCTACATCACACAATGCATCATGTGGTCTACATCACACAATACATACATTGGTCTACATCACACAATACATCATGTGGTCTACATCACACAATACATACATTGGTCTACAAGTATGTGAAAAAAAAACAAATATTTATCGGGGAATTTTTTAGCACTAGTGATTGGAATTTTTGTTGGGTGCTGCATGAAACATAATCAAAATGGGAGAAATCAAAAGAAAAGTTGAACTTAATGTTCTTTCAACGTTTTATTACTAGAGCTATAAGTATTTTTCTGTTAAAAATTCATGAAAAATCATCCACATAACATAAATGCATTACATAGACACATATGTATGCTGTTAAGGACCACACTACATGAATGTATGCTGTTTTAGATCAAACTACATACATGTATGCAAATTAGGACCATACAGTCTTTGAAAAAATCCTTGCGATTCCAAAGATCTTCAAAGTTTTCACAAAAAAATTAATTTGGCTTGATTTTTTGGCAATATGTAAACAAACTCAGACTTATTTATATGGAGTTTACTTCCAATAGTGCTAAAAACAGATAATATTTTTTTAATTCCTAAATCTTCTTTTAAACCATTTTCTATTTGATAGCTCATAAAAAAGCGATAAAAATTATAATATATCTTCAGATTACTTCAAAACTCAAATCACACAAGTTTGCAATCAATGCTTACGAAATGTCAGAAAAATGCTCTCACACAAATTATAAAATATAAACAATAGCTTCATGTGTAAAACGTCATGAAAACATGTTGTTGGTTTTTTAACTATTGTAAGTCACAATTTAGGACAATTGGAGAGGAATAATAATCATCTTATTATATTTACTTTTTTTTAATTTTGAATTTGACATACTATTCACTTTGTCTTCAACATTCTATTGATCATTGTATTCAACATTCTATTTATCATTGTATTCAACATTCTATTTATCAGTGTATTCAATGTTTTATTTATCAGTGTATTCAACATTCTATTTATCATTGTATTCAACATTCTATTTATCAGTGTATTCAACATTCTATTTATCAGTGCATTCAACATTCTATTTATCATTGTATTCAACATTCTATTTATCAGTGCAATCAACATTCTATTTATCAGTGTATTCAACCATCTATTTATCATTGTATTCAACATTATATTTATCATTATATTCAACATTCTATTTATCAGTGTATTCAACATTCTATTTATCAGTGCATTCAACATTCCATTTATCACAGTATTTAACATTCTATTTATCATTGTATTAAACATTCTATTAATCATTGTATTCAACATTCTATTTATCAGTGTATTCAACATTCTATTTTACCTCTGCCTACGTAAATGTGTATAGTTTGAGTATCTGGGCATAAAGTCAATGACCGGCGAATAAGTACTGACAACCCATCTGTTAGAACCTCCACAGTCAAAGTAAGGTGTTGTGAACTGTACTGGTAGTCTCTGTGGGTGTGATTCACTGGCACTAGGGTACGGTGGCCCGAAAAAGTTGAAGTCTTCAAATGATGTGCTTTGAAACTGACCTGTAGAGAAAACACACATTGATATTTATATTACGTCATTGTAAGTCGATGGGGCCATATGTGGGAGGGGAAGTTAAGGGAAATATGGAGGGGGGAGCTAAATATCACATATCTATACTCTGTTTAAACTTATCACGTTAAAACTTATTATGTTAAAACATATCACGTTAAAACTTATCTATCATGTTAAAACTTATCATGTTAAAGCTTATCATGTTAAAACTTATCATGTTAAAACTTATCAGAAGCTTCAAAATTCTGTTGCCGCTAATGGTTTACCTCTATTGGCTGCCCACTAGGGTGCATCACCAACAAAAAATGTTAATAATTGATCTGTCTGCTATTAAAATTTGTTCCATTGATCAAAAAAAGCATTGTGTAAAAAAATAAAAAATATTTGACAATATTTGGAGGTCCCCCGGACTTCAACAAAGTTTGCATAGTTAAGCGAAAACTATATAAAACCATCCTTCTTGTAAAGTCTTTAAGACTTACATACAAAAAGTGAAGCGCTATATAAATTGTTTATAGTCTTTGGTTTTATAATGTTTGGTAGCTATGATTAATTTTGATAAGCAGTTGTGCTAGAAATAAAATTTAAAATTCACATTTTTTTAGCAAAAACAACACTTTTCCTTACCACATATTGATGACCAAGGCAAGCATTTTAATTTCTTTATTTATATAATTTTAATTTTTGATACACACGACCTATAAAATCAGAACATGGAAATGATATGAAAAACAACAATAAATGTTTACACCTTCCAAGGGAAAACTGGCTTACCCTGGCATCACTTCAACAGTTGCATATCCAGTTATTACTGCGTCTCCTGCCTCGCGAACAAAGAAACCACAAACTCTTCTGAAAACTGAACGGTTTGGCACTGGCCCTGCAATCTGTGTTGATGATGCTATAATTACTGGAATTCTTCGACTACCAACTTGTTTACAAGTTTTGAGGTGCATAATGTATCACTGCAATGTAGCAGCACACAGTGAGCGTCCAGGTTCTCTTGGTGCACCTTCTCGATTTACAACTGCCAAAATTGTGCTGAATCAAGTTACTGCTTTCTACGAAAAAGCAAACATTCCAATGGTGACAGAGAGGAGAGCTTGTGAGAAGATTGTTCAGCTTCTTGATGAATACAATAAACTTCGTTCAATTGATAAAAGTCGCCGAAACACACCAGACACCAAACGTAAATTGGAACAAATGAAATCTATGTTGGCAACAACTTTTCAACTGTGGCCACCAAATGTCGAGACTATTATCAAGAATGCAGAAGATTTAGCATTCTTTTAGGTCTATGAAAGGAGACAGGTCTTCCAGCTTTGGATCATTTGACAAAACACTTGCAAAAAAAGTCGCTCGACGCCATTCACGAAATGTCGCAACATTGGAACGTCAGAAACGCACAAGAGAAGAAAATGCAGCATGTTCAACGATATCAGTGCCTTCCAGCGAGGTTAGCAGTGACGAACCCGATGATTCTACTTCTAAATCTGAAGATAATATGAAGTTTGTTGATAACTGTTTGGATGATATAATGCCATTGCAAAAGCGAAGAAAGCCAACAGGAGCTTTGGTATTTGTACCTCCAGATGTTTTAAGCCGACCAAATCTTGTGTCACTAGCGACAAGATTAAAGATGACACCAACACAGCAGGCAGCTTTCACACAGGGCCTTATTAGCGAGTCTGGAGGTGATGTATCAATGGTGGCTTCTTCCTATGCCACTGCAGATCGTTCACGTCGCAAAGTTGTAAGTGAGATGTCTACAAAGATCCACGACTCCTGGGAACCACCCAAACTATGCACTCTCCAATGGGATGGCAAACTGACACCTTCTCTAAAAAATCATCGTGTCACTGAAGAACGCATAACAGTTGTTGTCGGTGATGCAAAGCAATTGAAACTTCTAGGAGTGCCAAATTATGCCAAGACAACAAAGAAACCCGTTGGTGAAATAATTGCAGAATTAACCATGAAGCTAATGACAGAGTGGCATTGTAATGATTGTATCGTTAATATGACATTCGACACAACAAGATCAAACACTGGTCATCAGACTGCTGCCTGCATTGCCATACAAAATTTGCTGCAACGTGCTCTTCTGTGGTCAGGTTGTCGCCATCACATTGGTGAAGTTAGCCTCTCGCATGTGTTTGCAGACATGAAAATAGAACTTTCCAAATCCCCGGATATAACTTTGTTCACCAAGCTGCGAAGTTATTGGGAGTTGGTGGCACATGATTGGTCTCACGTTTGTAGTTCGTTTACGTTAGCTGATCATGATCTGAAGGTTCAAGAGCGACTGACGATAATGAGAGATGCGGTAATTGCACATGCCAACTCTAGTAAACAAACCGAATTCTTGCGAGACGACTGCCACGAATTCCTTAAGCTGTCCCTTGTTTACCCGAATGCAACAAATAAGGAGGTTAAATTTAAAAGACCTGGTGCCCTGCACAAAGCACGATGGATGGCAAAGCTGATATATTGCCTCAAGATTGCACTGTGTGAGAAACAAATTTAATTATTGCCTCCAGGTACTATTACCACACGTGATCAAGTGCCAAAGATTCGTGCATTTGCTACATTTGTAACACATGTTTATGTCGTGTGGTGGCTCACTTTCAAAAAGAGTGTGGATGCACCATGGAATGATGTACAGCTCTACAAGGGACTTTTGGCTTACAACGATGTCAACAGAGACATATCCAAGTCAGCAATCCGTGCCCTGAATAGGCATCTGTGGTACCTCACTGCTGAAATGATCCCACTTGCTCTGTTCAGCAATGAAGTACCTGTGATGGAAAAGCGAGCTCTAGCAGATGCTCTGCTAAGGCTTCGACCAGTGGTTGCCCTCCAAACTCCACAGAATCGATTCGGAAATGGTTGGGGAATACCACGATTCCAATCAATTGATTCTAAAACTCGGTTGTGTGATCTGGCTGGAGTTGACTCGTGGTTTATTATATACATAATTCAACAGGACACAGGCTTCCTCCGACTGCCTGTTGATGATTGGTGCCAAACAGCTTCTTACATTGCCAGTGTAGAAAATGTTGATGCTATTAACGTTATTAACGATTGTGCCGAGAGAGGAGTGAAACTGGCATCTAACTTTGTTGAAGCAGCGCGAACGGATGAACATTTTCAAAACATTCTTCAGGTGGTAGAAATGGACCGCAAAAACATCTCAAATGTGCGTAAACCTTACAAACGTGCAACAAAGTGACACTGAATTAAATGCAACAGTAATAAATAGTTTAATACTTTAATGTAATTTTTATATAGGCTAGAATAAACTTTTTTTTTCTTTACATGTTTTGTGATGTCTTGGGCGGGGGGGGGGGGGAGGGGGGACCTCTAAATCAACTCTGGTTTGAAAAATATTTGACACAAGTTATTATTAATGACATTAGAACAAATTAGAAACATAGCTCAAAAACAAACAATCGATTTTTTCCTCTATTGTGGCGATGCACCCTACTGCCCACAGAATATAGGCTGACCCACATAACATAGTTTAGGTACCCATTGAAACCTGGGTGGATTTGAAGACTTTCACAAGAACTTTAAAAATTCCGAAGCTTTTCACTGAGGTGAGAACCCGGGACCCCATCGCAAGACTACCCGTCCCGTAAAACTCGATGTTTGATCATTTTTAGATGCGGGCTAGCGTTAAGGTGATTCATCTTTGCATGGAAAAAAAAACATTTTCTCCTATTCTAGTGCATTGTGTCTCATTTTTTTTCCTTTTGGCAAGCAAAAAAAAAACAAGCAATTTAAGTCTTTTCCGTTTCGGACAAAGGACATTTTAGAGCATTTTCGCCGAACGAAATCCGTATTTTTTTCCGTGTTTTGATAAATAGAGAGGGAAGTAATCATGTTGAATAACCCTTACAAAAATAATGATTACGCCCCTTTGATTAGCTTTTATTATTTATACTTAAAATATAAGCAAAAACGGTACCTAGGAAAGTCTTTTTTTCAGCCCTGAGATGTCAGATCGCGAAATGGACTTTTGATTTACACCTGGCAAGCCAAGACCTACAAAATGATATATACATCATGGGTCTAGGACTTATGGTTGCTGAACTCTAGGGCGCTCCTATGTTAATATAGCTTATATAGTAAAAAACGGTACTTTACAACCCTTCTTTTACGGCCCTCAGAAGTCAGATCGCAAAACGGACAAAAGTCATTTCTTGGCAGGCCAAGACCTACAAAATGATATATACATCACGGGTCTAGGACTTATGGTTGTTGAGATCTAGGGTGATGACGGACAGACAGACAGACAGACAAAACGGGGACAATAGAGCATTTTTTTTTAAAATGCTCTAAAAATCTAAATTTTATGAAAAAAATGACCACTTTTAGAGGTCGCTCAAGCGTCCCAAAGTTTCACTGTATGAGATAATGCGGCAGTTCTGATGTGTCGTGTCGCTTGCTTTTGCTATAGTGCAATTTTAGTTCATTGTAAAAATAAACGTAAACCGTGATATTTGAATTTTAGATTATAACTAATTTTATTATCCAAGTTTGTTGGGTAATAAAGTAGTTTTTGACTAACTACAAATTATTGAATTGATATGGCATCCACATCAAGTGGTAATTCACAAAGTGTATAGAAAAGACATATAAGTGAAGATTGGTTGATTAGACAATCGAATTCTTTTCTGTCTAGCGATGCCTTACTAACCTTGGGTCATCAGGCCCGGTTTAACCGCTAGGCAGGACTAGGCGGCCGCCTAGGGCGGCAAATATTCTGGGGCGGCAGCCGTGGTAGAAAAAGATACGTAAAAATAGAAATATTAAAAAAATTGACGTCCTTTAGTAATAAATGGATTGAATAATATTTTAGTGCTAAGAGTTTATTAATATTGAAATTCTTAATATATTTCACTAAATAAAAGGACAAAACGTCATATTAGAAATTAAAATAATCTGGTTTTATAAAAGAAATCAGAAAACAACGCGAGTTGTCGAACGTGGTTGAATACGTCATGCATGCTTTGACGTATTCGAGAAAACCACAAACGCAACACATCTATCTATAAATATATAGGATTGCATCTTGCAGGCTGCTGCTGTTGTTCAGCATGGTTGGGTGAAGAAGAGAACTTTATATATAGGTATTAAAAAATAAATTAAATAATTGAAAATTAATTGTCGTAGAGTTACTCGACTGCCAACTTATACTGCAGGTAAGATATTTATTTTTCTTACGTAAATAATATAGAACAGCGTTACATTTCAAATCATTTGATTTGGGGAGAAATTTGACAACGTCCTGTAACTGCTGTCTGTAATCTCCGCTTAAACAACGTGTTTTCAAATGCGACAATCTGTGTCTTTTGAACTTAAAAAAATAACGTCGGTGATCGATCTCATTTTAAAAGACGTTACTTAAGTGGACTGTGAAGATTAAAGTTATTTAATAGCAGGGGTTAACGCTTTGCCTTTTGCCCGAGTCCAGTTATTTAACATTGGAAGATATTTTGCAAATGGCCGACGTTCAAATGTGAACGATTATGTAAATATGTAAACGACCGTTAATGACGTCATGCCATTGTCATCGCTATTTGGAATAATGGGCGTGTTTCTATTGCATAAGCCAATAGAGAAACATTTCATCTAGTAATACTATATATAGACGTCATTGGTTAATTGTCATTGGAAAGTTTAGTCCTCAGATATTTAGTCCTAAATTTGTAAATGTAAATTGTAATTATTTTATTTTTCAAGAATGTATTACAAATTTTGAAAAATAATGAAACACAATTAAATTCGATCTTGCAGTTTCCATGGTTATTTTAACCCACCATGGCAAAGAGAAAACGATTGTCTGGTGCACAGTATCGTAAAAGACGGGTTGAAAAAGAAAAAAATGTAAAAAAAGCAAGGAGAATCGTTGTTAAGGTATCTATGTACATCGGACAGAGATAAAGATGGTCCAGATCGACCAGATGAGTTAAAGAATCAAACCGAAGAAGACAAGGAAGCGAAGGAATCCGAGATTACAGTATCAGAAGAGTTTGAATCACAAAACGAAATGCACGTTACGTACCAAGAAACAAAATCTGAAGGTCAAGAAATAGATAATTTCAATGGTGTATATGTTAACTTTGGCGATCCTGCTGCTTGGAACGAAATTGGTGATCATTTGAGACAAATTTTGATAGCACATGGACCAGAACAAGTTGAGCAGTTTGATTTTCCTAAAGATAGTTTGCAACGAAAATTCTCAAAAAATCATTACAACCGCAGGCTTGAAAATGGAGAAGAAATTCGCAGATGCTGGCTGCAGTATTCTGTAAGTAATGACTCTGTTTATTGCTTCTGCTGCAAGCTGTTTACCACTACCCGTAGCGTAGGTGCGTCATCTCTTTCTGATAAAGGTTCACATGATTGGAAAAACATGTCCGCAATTCTATCAGGGCATGAGAAAAGCAGTGAGCATCTAGCGAATTTTCATTCATGAACTTGAGCTGAGACTGCGACAAATGAAAACAATTGATGACGAACACATGCGTCTCACTAAAAAAGAAGAACAGTATTGGCAGCAAATCTTGAGACGGCTGATTGCTTTAGTTAGAGTTCTTGGTATGCAAAATCTTGCTTTTCGTGGAACACATGATAAACTTAACACTTCTGATAACGGTAACTTCCTGAAATTTGTGGAATTTCTAGCTTTGTTTGACCCACATATGGATGAGCATCTCCGAAAGATTAAAGACAATGAGACCCATGTACATTACCTAGGCAAAGACAAACAGAATGAATTGATTCAGCTTTTATCCAATGCAATCAAACAAAAAATTCTGGCTTCTGCTCGTGATGCTAAGTACTTTTCGATAATTCTAGATTGCACACCAGATGCTGGTCATGTTGAACAAATGACCATGATCATTCGCTTTGTGGATGTGATTTCAAATCCAGAAAATGACACTGCAGCACCATCATCTGTAAAGAAACATTTCTTGGGTTCTGTGCCTCTAAAAGAGACAACTGGTGCTGGCATGACTGAAACTATTCTTAAGCAGTTAGAAGAGATGTCTTTATCTATCGAAAATTTACGCGGTCAATGCTATGACAATGGCAGCAATATGAAGGGAAGAGCCAATGGTGTCCAAAGAAGAATTTTAGATGTCAATCCACGAGCATTGTTTGTACCTTGCTGTGCACATACCTTGAATTTGGCTGTAAATGCCGCAAAATGTTGCTTAGAAGCAACAACCTTCTTTGATCTAGTGCAACGTGGTTATACATTCTTTTCTGCATCAACTCGCCGTTGGGAAGTTTTAAATCGACATGTTTCTAATCTCACTGTTAAACCACTGAGTGAAACAAGATGGGAAAGTCGAATTGATGCTTTAAAACATCTTCGTTTTCAGCTTGGTGAAATCTACGATGCTCTGGCAGATATTGCGGATGACGAAAATTTTAGGAGCATCTTGTAATACATCACGAACCGATGCGCAGGTTATTGCAAAAGCCATTTTTAGTTTTAAGTTTGTCGTTTCTCTGGTTGTGTGGTATGATGTGTTGTTTGAGGTCAACATGAGGAGTAAAGAACTTCAAAAAAAGAATTAGATATACATGGCGCCATCAATCATCTGGCTGAAACAAAGAAGAAATGACACAGAGTATGAGAAAACACTGGTAGATGCAGCTGAAATCGCAGTCAATTTAGAGATACCAGCACTTTTCGAACCCGAACCAACCCGTATCAGAAGAAAGAAGAAGGAATTTCCATATGAAAGAGATGACGAAGAACCCATTCATGATCCAAAAGACAAATTCAAAGTAAACTTTTCGTTCGCTATTCTTGACACGGCCTTACAATCAGTTGATGAAAGGTTCACTCTGATACAAAAAATTAGTTCGGTGTTTGGTTTCCTGTAGATGTTCATAGTTTACAAAATAAAACTAGCACGGAAGTTACGGAACATTGTTTGAATCTTGAGAAAGCTTTGCGACATGGAGACTCCAAAGATATTGACGCATTTGATCTAAGCAGTGAACTGAAAGCCATTGCAAGACGAGTTGCAAGGTGTGCATCGCCACAGGATGTACTAAACTTTATATTGAAAAATAATCTAACAGATAGTGTGCCCAACACTGTTATAGCTCTCCGAATCCTCTTGACACTTCTAGTTTATGTGACCAGTGGTGAGCGAAGCTTCTCAAAACTCAAACTGATAGCGACATATCTGAGAACGTCCATGCTACAAGAAAGACTTGTTGGATTATCTACTGTGTCAATCGAACATGATATTGCTAGAGACATTGATCTGATGGAACTCGTTTCTACATTTTCTAAAGCAAAAGCACGAAAAATAAAGTTTTGAAATTTAATTATAGATTTATTTTATTGACCTACGATTGTAGCCTATAGCCATAAAACACAATTATACATGACATTGTATAGATTCTGTTGCAACTTAAATAGTTATTGAAACAAACGACATCATAGTTTTCCTTCATGAAAGTTATAATATTACTTTAAATATTAGTTCTTGCCTTTAGTAGGGGCGGAGTGCGACAGGTTCGTCTAGGGCGGCAAATACTCTGGCGCCGGCCCTGTGGGTCATGCTATGGAGATGGTTTTCTATAATCGCAAGGTACTAAAGAAGACAATATCCGAAAGCATTAATGTAACTGTTAACGATCTTCAAAAAGAAAAGCAGTCTAAGAGAATCAAAGAGTAGTTGAAGACGAAAGAAGACATCTGAAGGCTGCTGTTACTACTTGGTCTACAAACAACAGCGAAAGTGAGGATGAAGGTAAATATGACATTGATTTTGAAATTGAGATTCCTGTTACAAGAAGCTTCTATCAGAAGGTGCGATGCCAGACAAGAACTTTGAAATCAGAATTTCAATTTAGAAGTAAATGCCCATTGGTCATTCACTGGGACGGAAATATAATGGAGGAAACTACAGATTATCCAGAGCTGCAGTCACACGTAAACAGATTAGCTGTAGTTTTAACTGGGAAAGAAGTTGAAACGATTTTAGGTTTAGCTAAAATACCAACCGTGCTGGTAAAGCACAAGCCAATGCAACAATATAGCTTTTAAGACTTCGGGAGGTATCTGATGAGATTATTGGTATGTTTTTGGACACAATATCCGTCAACACTGGTGTTACTAAGGGGACATGTAAATTGTTGTTATAGGAGCTGTTACATTTTGCCTGTAAACATCATGTGCATGAACTGATCATTGGAGTTGTTTTTTCTATGTGGCTCCACAAGCAGCCCTAACATTTCACTGTTCAAATGTTTTAAACGATTTTGGCCTAAGGTTGATCAGCAGCTGTATAGTCCGCTATAGGATTCGAGACTAGATGATCCGTTTATGGTGGAACACAAACACAGTGTTGTGTCATTCCTGCAAGACAGTCTGTAAAATAACTCAGTTACATACCATAAGAAGTTTACAGAGGGATGATCAAAACCTGATTGTTGCAAGAATTCTGCTTGTTTGCCGCTCACATTTACGTCAAAGCTTGGATCTCATGTCCTGTGAGTCGTGATGCTTCGTTTAACGATCTATTGTTATTCAAGATCTCACGAAATTCTGTTTTATACATAACGGTGTCCGATGCTGCGAAAAGGAAATTTGAAAACCATCTTTGTTATAGTTGGTTTTCTTGCGTTGTTTTCTGAAAAAGTTTCTGCAGATGAACACTGCAGTATTGCTGAAGGGATGCTGAAGACTGGCGATGATTGGATGGATCGAACTGCACTAACTGCAACACTTTGTAGGTACCCCATCACTATCTGCATCCCTATCGGCATTCCGTTCAGTCGATATTGATACCAGCTTCGATGATATTGATCGAGTATCCCGTCATATGCTGAAGCTAAAAGTATTGTTGGTTCCTTTAAGGCGTCAATGATGCAGCCGAGCGGTCAGTTGCACTGATGTCATCATTTAATAAGTCAGTCACTTAAACGGAATCTGAGATAGCTGCAAATTGTAGAAGATCACAGACAGAGAGTGCCAAATTTGAAGAAAAGTAGACTGAAGTTTTAGAAGAAGCGTTGAACTGACGATCATTAGTAAAGTGTATTGTTTATAATACAATGTATACATGAATAAACAAGCAGTAACTGTTGCATATCATTATATTTTATGTTATTTAACATTTCAACATGTCTCATTCGCTGTAATTAATGTTTAATGTCGATGTTAAGATAATATTTATTTTTATGTTTAGATGATAAGAATTCATGCCATTAATGAAGACATTATAAACTTCAGTCTAGATGAGCGACCTCTAAATGTCATTCAATTTCAATGAAATTTGACATGAAAGTATAGGAATATAAAAGGAAAAAAATTAACAATGCAATATGAAATTACAATTTTTTAATCACCCTACCCTAGCGTAATCACCTGCCTACTTATATATAATGTGAATATCAGTTCTAGAAATATTTCAAATTCTAAAATGTTAAATTTCCTAAGAAGATTGTTTACATTTGTTTGAATTAAACGATGAATGGATCTGTTGTAAGATTTCAACAAACTATATATTCCAAGACCAGTGTCTGAAGATGAAAACATCTATCATACTGTGAATTTTTTTCAATGCTTAATAAGTAGGTCAAACGACAATCACATTGTTGTTGTTTTAAATCTCCATGTGAAATAATGGAAAGACGCAATGTCACATGACAAGGAACATCAAAGGCATCCATTTTATGATGTATTTTGAATAGTTTTTAGAGCATTTTCTAAAAAAAATACTCTATTGTCCCCGTTTTGTCTGTCTGTCATCACCCTAGATCTCAACAACCATAAGTCCTAGACCCATGATGTATATATCATTTTGTAGGTCTTGGCCTGCCAAGTGTACATCAAAAGTTCATTTCGCGATAGGACCTCTGAGGGCCGGGCTTCAGGGCTCCTAAGGGGCTTATATATTATATATACACCTTGTACGTTCAATAACCCATTCATTTGGTGCGAAATACTGCAGCACGTAGTTTCACCAAGATTTATTAAGAAACTCATCAAATGAAATAGTAAGCTGGTGTTCTGAGTTTAATTGAAAGTATCAGAGCTATGCAACAATTGACGGAGTTTTCGGACGATTAAATAACTACAATTTCGAATGTTTTCAATTATGAGTCCTATTTCAGTAACCATAAACCACTTGTAGTTAGATTTAAGAGACAATAATTTTTTTTCAAATATAAAGAAACGTCTTTATAATTTTTTTTTACAGATATATGCATTATACAATTGAATTTATAAACATTTCCAAAATTTACAAATATTTACTGAAAGCTAACAAACGTACTGATACATAACACGAAAATGCGCTAACACGTCCTGTGTCCAGAATGGAACAGGCTTAATTGCTTGTTTTTTTAAAGTACCTAAGCAGTAAGATCATATGACAGGTTTATGATGGGCCTAAAACAATTATTTAGTCTCGCTACTATTAATATATTAATAAAATCATTCAAAGCGAGGGCCTCTGATGTGTGGGAGCCAATCTATTTACCGGGGCCTAGTGCTGTCGCCCTAAACGTCTAACCTATGTTATGTGCTGGGGTATACATTTTAAGTATACTTTGTGTAAAAAAGCTTATAAAACGGCATGAAAAGGTACAAAAAAAACACAGAAAAATGTTTGATGTTTATATTTTTATATATTTGTATACATTTAGTTCGGTATCTAAGGCGTTTCGAAAAGAGTGGGGGACATGGGGGGCTGGGGGGGGTATTTAGTCTGGCATATACAGCACAATAGTTTTTTTTTAATAATATTGAATCAAAATACGACAGTTATCATAAGGCTAAAAAATATTTTTAACAGGTGCATCCATCTTAGAAGTTTTATAACGGTATAACTTAAACATTGCCGACGCCCGTCCCTACGATGGTAGTGTAGTTGATGTACACAAGTACAATAGATGGTAGTGTAGTTGATGTACACAAGTACAATAGATGGTAGTGTAGTTGATGTACACAAGTACAATAGATGGTAGTGTAGTTGATGTACACAAGTACAATAGATGGTAGTGTAGTTGATGTACACAAGTACAATAGATGGTAGTGTAGTTGATGTACACAAGTACAATAGATGGTAGTGTAGTTGATGTACACAAGTACAATAGATGGTAGTGTAGTTGATGTACACAAGTACAATAGATGGTAGTGTAGTTGATGTACACAAGTACAATAGATGGTAGTGTAGTTGATGTACACAAGTACAATAGATGGTAGTGTAGTTGATGTACACAAGTACAATAGATGGTAGTGTAGTTGATGTACACAAGTACAATAGATGGTAGTGTAGTTGATGTACACAAGTACAATAGATGGTAGTGTAGTTGATGTACACAAGTACAATAGATGGTAGTGTAGTTGATGTACACAAGTACAATAGATGGTAGTGTAGTTGATGTACACAAGTACAATAGAAGCCCCCATCCTCCGGTTGATGGCCACAAAATGTAAAATATCGACAGTTTGTGTGGATCCAGACACGTAGCTATACATTTTATAGATTGTATACACACACACACACGCAATTAAAGATTGAACGACTTGCTATGGAAACAATTTCAATACAAATTAAGTTCGTTTTCTGAGTTGTCATTGTGTTTAAGCGGTAGATGCCGTCTCCCCAGCCCATCCACATGCCGCCCTTTTCTTGGGTATAACGAATGTAAATAATCAAGATTTGGTAAGGAGCCAAAAATGTAAATAAAGCCAGCTATTGAAACATTGTGGTCTTTTTATTTGTTGTTGTTTTTTGTGGGAATTTATTAATTTAGTTTCATTTTTAACGGAAAAAGTATTTAAAATCGGAACGATTAGGAATTGGAAAAATATTAATTACGGATTAGGAATTGGAACAATTTATTAAGGATTAGGAATTGGAACAATTTATTAAGGATTAGGAGGGTTGGTGAATGATAAAATTTTAAAAATGGCGTTACATGGTCACAACGACGGGTACATTTAGTAAACAAACATAAATAGTTATTGTAACATAAATAGTTATTGTAACATATATAGCTATTGTAACATATATAGTTATTGTAACATAAATAGTTATTGTAACATATATAGTTATTGTAACATATGTAGGTATTGTAACATGTATAGTTATTGTAACATATATAGTTATTGTAACATATATAGCTATTGTAACATATATAGTTATTGTAGCATATATAGTTATTGTAACATATATAGTTATTGTAACATAAATAGTCATTGTGTAGCTCTTGTTTCTTTGGTGTTAGTTAAATCAATATATAATATACGACTAAATATTTATGTTAGTTTTGGTGAGTCAGATCAATTAATTCTGCTCAGTTGTAGATCTCAAATTACCTGTTATATTCGTTTTCCTGAGCTTAACATAGTAGGTAAATTTGGTCAGTGAGTCCATATTACCTAGACTATCAGGCATCCAGTTAGAAAACCTGTAAACAGATGGAACCAAAGAATCATCAATAATACGTGCTTGTGTAACATAACAACCAAAGAATCATCAATAATACGTGCTTGTGTAACATAACAACCAAAGAATCATCAATAATACGTGCTTGTGTAACATAACAACCAAAGAATCAACAATAATACGTGCTTGTGTAACATAACAACCATAGAATCATCAATAATACGTGATTGTGTAACATAACAACCAAATTGTCATCAATAATGAGGGCTTGTGTAACATAACAACCAAATTGTCATCAATAATGAGTGCTTGTGTAACATAACAACCAAATTGTCATCAATAATGAGTGCTTGTGTAACATAACAACCAAATTGTCATCAATAATGAGTGCTTGTGTAACATAACAACCAAATTGTCATTAATAATGAGTGCTTGTGTAACATAACAACCAAATTGTCATCAATAATGAGTGCCTGTGTGACATAACATAAATCTTGGCCAATAGTTCCGAATTATGATTTATATTTGTACGGCTGCCTAAGGTGTATTTTTTCCTCTTACTTATTTACGTTTGTTCCTAAATTGATGTGGGTGCAGTTGTGTAAAATAGTTCAGTTTCACTCTATAAAATAATACTCATCGGCGTTATGAGTGGGGTCACCTGACCTAGATAACCTAGATTACGATATAGTTGTTGAAAAAAAATGTTATTAAATGTCGCTGGAGTGAAATTAATATTTCAGCTACTAGTAGACCAATGATTTACATGTACACTTACATTATGTACGTTTGTCGTAAAAGAAGGTGGTGTCATTATTTTATCAAATGTTCACTTTAAACTAAGATCTGGGTTTAGTATCTATCAGGCTGATTTTAAGCCCTAGATTTGTGGCGTCAGTTCTCAGTAAGGGTTCATTTTAAACTTCGGATTTGTGGCGTCAATTCTCAGTAAGGGTTCATTTTAAACTTCAGATTTGTGGTGTCAGTTCTCAGTAAGGGTTCATTTTAAACTTCGGATTTGTGGCGTCAATTCTCAGTAAGGGTTCATTTTAAACTTCAGATTTGTGGTGTCAGTTCTCAGTAAGGGTTCATTTTAAACTTCGGATTTGTGGCGTCAATTTTCAGTAAGGGTTCATTTTAAACTTCAGATTTGTGGTGTCAGTTCTCAGTAAGGGTTCATTTTAAACTTCAGATTTGTGGTGTCAGTTCTCAGTAAGGGTTCATTTTAAACTTCGGATTTGTGGCGTCAATTCTCAGTAAGGGTTCATTTTAAACTTCAGATTTGTGGTGTCAGTTCTCAGTAAGGGTTCATTTTAAACTTCGGATTTGTGGCGTCAATTCTCAGTAAGGGTTCATTTTAAACTTCAGATTTGTGGTGTCAGTTCTCAGTAAGGGTTCATTTTAAACTTCAGATTTGTGGTGTCAGTTCTCAGTAAGGGTTCATTTTAAACTTCAGATTTGTGGTGTCAGTTCTCAGTAAGGGTTCATTTTAAACTTCGGATTTGTGGTGTAAGTACTCAGTAAGGGTTCATTTTAAACTTCAGATTTGTGGTGTAAGTACTCACCACGGGTTCATTTTAAACCTGTTGTCAGTGTAATTCAATCGACCAGCACCGTAGTCCACACCATGCACCACCTGCCTGGTTGGTTCACGCAGTAAATTGTCCTGGTCCCTGGAGTCATCCCATCGGTAAACTTTGGGACCAAACAGTGGGAGAGTTTTATTGAATGGTACTGTAGTATACCTGGCATTGAATAAAATAACAAGTAGCATGGAAATTAACTTCACACTTGAATATAACACGTAGCATGGAAATTAACTTCACACTTGAATATAACACGTAGCATGGAAATTAACTTCACACTTGAATATAACACGTAGCATGGAAATTAACTTCACACTTGAATATAACACGTAGCATGGAAATTAACTTCACACTTGAATATAACACGTAGCATGGAAATTAACTTCACACTTGAATATAACACGTAGCATGGAAATTAACTTCACACTTGAATATAACACGTAGCATCGAAATTAACTTCACACTTGAATATAACACGTAGCATGGAAATTAACTTCACTCTCACACATATCATTATATATTTAACTGAAACTGAATTTATTCAACCCTCGGGGGCTGACGATTTGTCTTGTATATAATGTATTGGCCAACACAGTGTCTCTTTAAATAAAATGTATTGGCCAACACAGTGTCTCTTTGAATATAATGTATTGGCCAACACAGTGTCTCTTTGAATAAAATGTATTGGCCAACACAGTGTCTCTTTGAATATAATGTATTGGCCAACACAGTGTCTCTTTGAATATAATGTATTGGCCAACACAGTGTCTCTTTGAATAAAATGTATTGGCCAACACGGTGTCTCTTTGAATAAAATGTATTGGTCAACACAGTGTCTCTTTGAATAAAATGTATTGGCCAACACAGTGTCTCTTTGAATAAAATGTATTGGCCAACACAGTGTCTCTTTGAATAAAATGTATTGGCCAACACAGTGTCTCTTTGAATAAAATGTATTGGCCAACACAGTGTCTCTTCGAATATAATGTACTTGCCAACACAGTGTCTCTTTGAATACAATGTATTGGCCAACACAGTGACTCTAACAGATAATATATTATACAGAGAGCTCATCACTAAATAAATAGTCTTCGGCTTTGTGTTTAAAACTCTAGCTCCATTGTTGTTATTCACGTTTGTTTCCAATGAAGCTTTACATTCATAAAAGCACAGACCTATTTACACTTCTTTATTTATTTTTTTTTGTCGAAACTTGAAATATGAATGAAAAAGCTTTCTGTTTGCTTTATAAATTTATAAAAATATAAATAAAGACATAAAATATTATTTAATTAATGAGTTCATGGGTTTTTAGGTTTTTAGGAGCTTTATCAACTTTTACAATGATAATTATCCAGCAATTTATATATATATATATATATATATATATATATATATACATATATATATATATATATATACTAGTTGCAAGTACCCGGCTTTGCCCGAGTTTAAAATAAGGTTTTCTGTTTACCTTTTGTTTTCTCCCTACCCCCTCTCTCCCATCTCCCTCTCTCCCCTCTCCCCCTCCTTCTCTCCCACCGTCCATCCTCCCTCCCTCCTCCTTCCTCTCTCTCTCCCTCCCTGCCCCCTCTTTCTCTTTATCTCTTCCTCCCCATTTCTTCCATCCTCTCCCTCTCTCCTTCCCTCCCTCTCTCCCTCCCTGCCCCCTCACTCTTTATCTCTCCCCTCCCTCTCTCACCCTTTCTCTCTCTCCATCTCCCTCTCCCCCTCCTTTTCTCCCCCCTGTCCATCCCCCTCCCTCCTCCCTCCTTTCCTCTCTCTCCTCCCTGCCCCCTCTCTCTTTATCTTCTCCATCCCTCTCTCTCTCTCTCTCTCTCTCTATATATATATATATATATATATATATACTTATAAGACGCATTTTTGTCTGTCTGTCTGTCTGTTCCCTTATAACTCAAGATCCAGAAAAACAGATAACATGAAATTTGTTACACATACACATAATTACATGGGGAAGGTTATAGGACAGGTTTCGTTTCATCTCGATGGGTAGTTTAATTGTAATTAATTTTTTTTTTATTTTAGTATATTACTATATTAAAGTAATCTCGACGGCGCCATAAATAAAATTCCTCTGTGACGTCATTTCCTTATGATCGAACAGAACTTGCGCGCTGGTGCTGTATTGTGCCTTTGTGATGCGAAGAATTGTTGATGTTTTTTCAGGCTCTCTGATTTGTACAGTTTGAGGAAGGTAAAGGAATGAAGAAGGATTTTAGAAGAAGTGTGAAGCCATAATAATAAGTAATATATATATATATATATATATATATATATATATATATTAGGGTGATTCAAAACAATAAGGTAAAAAATTAAATTTTGAATTTAACTTTGGGCACTCCCCAAAAATGTTCCAATATATGAAAAAAAAATTCAGTACAAATTTTAAATTTTTTGGACAATATTAAGAGGGTGCTACCGCCATGTTTAGTTTTAACAAATAATAATAATGAAAAAATCAGTATATTTATTACCAGTTAAACAAATCTTAAGTTTTTTTACTTGTTTAATAAAAAGTATACAAACAATTAAATTAATAGTTAAATTTTGGTTCAACTGCACCAATGTTGACTTGTTCCTGTCTGGGCAGTTCTGTCTATACTGTTTCACACCCTCAGCAGGTACTGTTTCTGTTCTTCATTGTTTGTGTGAAGTTTATTGTAATCTTACATAACAGCTACTCCAAGTTCTGCTATGTCATTCACAACTCTGAGAGAGGATAGTTCAGCATTTGCTTTTTTGAAGGTTTCATTGGTCTCCCAACTATCTGGATCACTGCTCAAAATTCAGATGACAGTCCAAAAATGGCAAAAATACGAAAGGTGTTATTTGAAACAAAATCATCAAGTTCTTTGAATACTATCAGAGATTGATCAATTGTTGTTTTTTTCAAAGAGCCAGGTAAGCCATTTGTTTTCAAACATCTCACCATTTTCTGTTTTATGTCAAGTGGTACTTCATCCTCAAAAAAAAGCCAATGCAACAAGTTCTTCTGATAAATGCCAGAGGTGTCTTAGAAATGTTTTCAAAGCCACCGCTGAAATCTGTGAATCAGGATAGCTGCAAGCAAATACTTAAATGATACAATAAGTTTTATAATATTAACAATTTCACTATTCACTTGGTACATTAAATTAATTAGTCCAACTAATATTAACCCTCACCCTAACCTTTGTAGGCTTTTGATAAGCCAAAGATCATTTCGAGGAGCTGAAATGGCTGATGGTGCTGTAAACCAGGCTGTAGTGTAAATTCTTGTGGCAAAAAATGCATATGTTTCTGAGACCCCGTTCTTCTTTTGCTGTGAGTCGAAATTGGGCCCGAAATAGTCATATTTTGATGGCATATATGGCTTTGGCCATCCACCTAGCACGATGAAGTCCAGCTGGTTGTTTAAATGATATACATTTTGCTGGAATTCCTCCAAGATAAAAAATGACTAAGTCAAGTAGCTTTCGGTAATCGTCACGAGGTTGAAAAGTTGTGAGCTGTTTTTGTGCAAATTTGATAATTTCTTCAGCAATGTCAACAACGACTGACGTACTAGACTCCTCTGTTAAAACAGTCTGAGATGTTGATTTATCACTTAGTGGCAAGTGTTGTTTAAATCGCTTAAAGATTGCTATGTCTGAACTTGTAGAAGGACCAAATGAATGCTTCACATCTGCTTCCAACATAATTTCAAGCATATGATGACGACAGGCCAGCCACAACATTTCCTTCTGCATATTTCGCTCCAGTAGGACACATTCTCCAGTGAATTTTGCTCTACTACTGGACATCTTTATTAAACTAGTTGAAACGATTTTAAGAGATAAAATACAAAAATCTGAGTGATATTATAATATTGATTTTGTGTAAACGTAGCCAAAGAAATTAGACAAAAAAATTTAACAAAGAATAATCAACAGCAAAGATTAAAATTGACTGAAATAAATAAGAATGTCATTGTATCTTCATCATTTCACACAATTAATAAAATGTTTTGGGCACAGTCAGTCAGGCAGTCACGTTATTACCAACAAGGAGTAAAATAATTGAAATTTGTAAAATTCACAATGTGGTAGCAACCATTAAACATGTGTCAAAATCAATAAAAATTTTACTGATTTATTTTTTCATATATTGGAACATTTTTAGATGGTGCCCCATGAAAAAATCAAAACTTCATTTTTTTGAATCACCCTAATATATATATATATATATATAGAGAGAGAGAGGGAGGGAGGGAGGGAGAGATAAAGAGAGAGAGAGGGGGAAGGGGGGAGAGAGAGGAAAGGAGGGTAGAAGGGAGGGAGGGAGGGGAGAGAGGGAGGGAGGGGGATGGACAGGGGGAGAGAAGGAGGGGAGAGGGGAGATGGGAGAGGGGAGGGAGGGAGAGAGAGAGAGAGGGTGGGAGAGAGGGAGGGAGAGAGATGAAGAGTGAGGGGGCAGGGAGGGAGAGAAGGAATGAGGGAGGGAGGAAGAGGGAGAGAGGTGGATAGGGGAGGGAGGGAGAAAGAAGGGAGGGAGAGAGAGGGGAGGGAAGGAGAGAGGGAGAGAGGGGATGGGAGAAATGGGAGGAAGAGATAAAGAGAGAGAGGGGGCAGGGAGGGAGAGAGGGAAGGAGGAAGGGGGAGAGAAGGAGGGAGGGGGGATGGACAGGGGGGAAGAGAAGGAGGGGGAGAGGGGAGATGGCAGAGGGAGGGTGGGAGGGAGAGAAATGGGAGAGAGAGGGAGGGAGAGGGAGGCAGAAGGAGGCAGGGAGAAAGGGAGGGAGAGAGAGGGAGGGAGAGAGAGAGGAAGGGAGAGAGGGGGTAGGGAGAAAACAGAAGGTAAACAGAAAACCTTATTTTAAACCCGGGCAAAGCCGGGTACTTGCAACTAGTATACTTATAAGACGCATTTGTTGTCTGTCTGTCTGTCTGTCTGTTCCCTTATAACTCAAGATCCAGATAACCAAATTACGTGAAATTTGTTACACATACACATAATTACATGGGGAAGGTTATAGGACAGGTTTCGTTTCATCTGGATGGGTAGTTTAATTGTAATTAATTTTTTTTTATTTTAGTATTTTACTATATTAAAGTAATCTGGACGGCGCCATAGATAAAATTCCTATGTGACGTCATTTCCCTATCATACATTTTTAAAAGAGGGGTAACTCCCGGAAACTCCAATTGTAAACATGATGAAATCAATAGTCATATCTATCGTTTTATGTATTCGGAAGATTAAAATTAAAGGTGCACTTTAATAAACCGAAATACGTTAATTAAAATGTTTCTGTGACATTATTAACATTATTAATACAATCTCAATACGTAGTTTAATTGTAATTAATTATTTTAGTATTTTACTATATTAAAATATTCACGGTATGGGATCGCCTTCACTATAAATAAAAATCGCGCACCAAGTGAATGTGTAATTGAACGGACGGTGAAGAAAGGGCTAGGGACGGGAAAAAAAAATATTGTTGTTGTTGTTTTTTTTCATGCTGCAAGTACCCGACTTTGCCCGGGATTAAAAAAAGGTTTTCTGTTTATTTAAGAAGCGTAATTTGACGTTTAATTGTACAGAGAGAGGGAGGGGGAGAGAGATAAAGAGAGAGGGGGCAGGGAGGGAGAGGGAAGGAGGGAGCAGAGAGGGGGAGAGAAGGAGGGAGGGAGAGAGGTGGTAGGGAGGGAGATTAAGGGAGAGGGAGGGTTGGAGAGAGAGGGAGAGAGAAAGGGTGGGAAAGAAAGAGAAAGGAAGGGGGGAGTAGGGAGGGAGATAGAGGGGAGGGAGGGAGAGAGAGATAAAGAGAGAGGGGGGCAGGAGAGAGAGAGAGGAAATGAGGGAGGGAGAGGGAGGGAGGGAGAGAGCGGGTAGGGAGGGAGAGAAAGGGAAGGAGAGAGGGAGAGAGAGGATGGGAGAAATTGGAGGGAGTGAAAGATAAAGAGAGAGAGGGAGCAGGGAGGGAGAGAGGGGGAGGGGGAAGGGAGGAAGGTGGAGAGAGAGGGAGATGGGAGAGTTAGGGAGGGAGAGAGAAAGGGACGGAGGGAGGGAAAGAGAAAGGGAGAGAGGGGGTAAGGAGGGAGAGAGAGGGGGAGGGAGGGAGGGAGAGAGGGGGTAGGGAGGTAGATTAAGGGGGAAGGGAGAGGGAGGGTTGGAGAGAGAAAGGGAGGTAAGAAAAGAGAAAGGAAGGAAGGGAGAGCGGGAGTAGGGAGGGAGATAGAGGGGAGGGAGTGAGAGAAAGGGGAGGGAAGGAGAGAGAGGATGGGAGGGAGTGAGAGATAAAGAGAGAGAGGGGGCAGGGAGGGAGAGAGGGGGAAGGAGGAAGGTGGAGAGAGGGGGGACGGGGTGAGAGAAGGAGGGAGGGATATAGGGAGAGAGAGGGAGATGGGAGAGTTAGGAAGGGAGGGAGAAAGGGAGGGAAAGAAAAAGGGAGAGAGGGGGTAAGGAGGGAGAGAGAGGGAGGGAGGGAGGGAGGGAGAGAGGGGGTAGGGAGACATCAAAAGGTAAACAGAAAACCTTATTTTAAACCCGGGCAAAGCCGGGTACTTGCAACAAGTATATATATCTCTATACTTATAAGACGCATTTGTTGTCTGTCTGTCTGTCTGTCTGTCTGTTCCCTTATAACTCAAGATCCAGACAAACAAATAACGTGAAATTTGTTACACATATACATAATTACATGGGGAAGGTTATAGGATAGGTTTCGTTTCATCTCGATGGGTAGTTTAATTGAAATTAATTTTTTTTTATTTTAATATTTTACTATATTAAAGTAATCTCGACGGCGCCATAAATAAATATCCTCTGTGACGTCATTTCCAGATGATCGAATAGAACTTGCGCGCTGGTGCTGTATTGTGCCTTTGTGATGCAAAGAATTGTTGATGTTTTTTCATGCTTCCTTTAATGGGTAAAATAAAATATAAATATTTTTTTTTCTTTTTTAATGAAACTGAAAACGGAATATTGATAGTTTGTATTTCTGTTTTAAAATATATTTTAATATACCATCTGGAGTATTTTGGAACTAATATTTCGACCCGTTTTAAATTGTTTTGGTCTTGGATGTGATAGCTTTTTAACGTTTTTTATTTGTTGGCTAAAATTTCAATGATTGAATTTCATTTTGAAAAATTCGTTAATATATATACTAATGTTAGTCCTTGTTAATCGTTAATTTTCAATTCATCGTGGTTTTTTTCCTTTGCCACATTTTCTTCTTCAGTAAGAGGTTTTTTTTTGGTCATGTGTATTATTGATCTATACAATCAGGACAGGAGAGTCAGAGTCGGAGTCGGCGGTTTTAGCACTTTTTACCCGGTGACGGTGTCGGCATATGTACTTTGTCCGAAATCGGTGTCGGTGTCAGCGAAAACCGTGAGGGAATAAATACTAGAACTTTAATTAAATAGTTCAGAACAACGTCAGACAATTCATATGCAATATTTACTACAAATTGTTCCTTTTTAAATAAATACTTGGAAATCAGTTTATCGGTTAATGTAATACTTTCCAAAGCAAGATTCTCTGCAGTAAAACTCCTAGTCAAAATTAACAGAATTGTAACTGAAAGCAGATATGAAGGTTCCTGGCTATGTTTACTTGTCATTCATTCAATCATTGTATATCGTAAGAAATGTTCACTTTGCATCTCTCTGTCTCGAAGAAAGACTACACACAAACATATTCAAGTATTTTAGACCCCCAACAACTGACCTGTTTCAAATGTTCCTACAAAATAACTCGCCACCGACACTCCCCTCCCACTTAATTTCTACCAGCCCTACTAAAATATTTCACAATCTACGTTACTATGGAACTACAAGAAAGTTCAGTCTGTAGCTAGCTATTGTGGTGCCATCTACGTTACTATGGCACTACATGAAAGTTCAGTCTGTAGCTAGCTATTGAGGTGCCATATACTTTACTATGGCACTACATGAAAGTTCAGTCTGTAGCTAGCTATTGAGGTGCCATCTACGTTACTATGGCACTACATGAAAGTTCAGTCTGCAGCTAGCTATTGAGGTGCCATATACTTTACTATGGCACTACATGAAAGTTCAGTCTGTAGCTAGCTATTGAGGTGCCATATACTTTACTATGGCACTACATGAAAGTTCAGTCTGCAGCTAGCTATTGAGGTGCCATATACTTTACTATGGCACTACATGAAAGTTCAGTCTGCAGCTAGCTATTGAGGTGCCATATACTTTACTATGGCACTACATGAAAGGCTGTTTACATCCATACAAGGTCCGATGGCAAGCTTTATAACATAGCCCGCCTCCGTGCAAAGACCAAAGTCACAAAGGTCCTAATCCGCGAGCTGCCCTTTGCTGATGACGCAGCCTTGACATCACACACTGAAGACGGACTGCAGCAGCTTGTCACCCGCCTCTCCCACGCATGTAAGGAGTTTGGACTGACTATCAGCCTGAAAAAGACGAATGTCATGGCACAGGGTACAGATACACCCCCAAGCATTGACATCGATGGGCACGCCCTAGAGGTCGTCGAGAACTTCACTTACCTCGGGTCCACCATCTCCAGCTCACTATCCATAGACCCGGAGATCGATTGCAGAATCGCTAGGGCAGCCACAGTCATGGCGAGACCAAAGCAACGTGTGTGGGAAAACCCCAGCCTCACCGAAAATACCAGATTGCGCGTCTACCAGGCCTGCATACTTAGTACCCTCCTCTATGGATGTGAGACGTGAACCACTTACGCGAGGCACGAAAGGAAGCTAAACAATTTCCACATGAGGTGCCTGCGACGTATACTGCAGATAAAGTAACAAGACAAGACCCCTAACACTGGGGTGCTGGAGAGGGCCAACATGAGCAGCTTGTTTGCAGTTCACAGCGAGAGACGCCTCAGATGGCTCGGTCATGTCAAAAGAATGGACGCAGGCCGCATCCCGAGAGACCTACTCTATGGCGAGCTAGTTACCGGCCAGAGGAAAACAGGGCGACCTAAAATGCGCTACAAAGACACCTGCAATAAAAATATGAAAGAGTGCTCCATTAACCCCAACTCCTGGGAGAGCCAAGCAGCCGACCGCCAGTCCTGGAGGCTCGCTGTCCGGCAGGGTTCATTGCGCGCAGAGGCTGAGCGACAGGATAATGCTGCCCTGAAAAGAACAAGACGGAAGCGGAAAAAAGAGCAGCTACAACATCAACTACAACAACCAACTATTTTCAAGTGTGACAAGTGCGGCAGGGATTGCCACTCCCGAGTCGGACTGCACAGCCATTCCCGGCGGTGTTTAGTAGACTCAACTTAGCTACACCATCGTCTCTCGAGACGGACGGATGCCGACGACGACGACATGAAAATCAGTCTGCAGCTAGCTATTGAGGTGCCATCTACGTTACTATGCAACTACATGAAAGTTCGGTCTGTAGCTAGCTATTGAGGTGCCATCTACGTTACTATGGCACTAAATGAAAGTTCAGTCTGCAGCTAGCTATTGAGGTGCCATCTACGTTACTATGCAACTACATGATAGTTCAGTCTGTAGCTAGCTATTGAGGTGCCATCTACGTTACTATGGCACTACATGAAAGTTCCGTCTGCAGCTAGCTATTGAGGTGCCATCTACGTTACTATGCAACTACATGAAAGTTCAGTCTGTAGCTAGCTATTGAGGTGCCATCTACGTTACTATGGCACTACATGAAAGTTCCGTCTGCAGGTAGCTATTGCGGCGCCATGTGCGATTATTTTCTTTGCGCCTTCCCCCCCCCCCCCCCAAACACATCGTTCTGAAAAGTGTAGAACTTTTAATAAAATATAACATTTTTTACTAAATATTTCAGGTTTAATTCGTGTTTAAAAGTTTAAAATAAGGCTTCTATAAGGACAATGAAAGTATATAAACAGACATAAATATATAGACAGACACATAGAGTGCACATTTCCCGGAGCCTTCCTATCCGCTTTCAGTCACAATTCTGTTAGATAGATAAACATATAGATAGATTGATAGATAAATAGATATACAATAAAGAATAGTGCCAATGTAGATGTTAGAGGGAATTCCCTGTGATAGCGCACCAAATGAATGTGGTATTGAACGGAGGTTAGAAAATAGAATGACGCACGGACGGTTAACGAGAAAAGAAATAGAGGATTGTTTTTCATACCCCCGGTATCATAAGTATGATTTCTATTGTGTTATATTAAATAAGATATCATATTTGAGTCAAACTGACTTCCAGTGTTTTATATTAGACTCAGTTATAGTGTATATATATACATAGAGTAATATAATAGTAGCACCATCGCCGTCTCTGACAGATTCCTTCCTCTATTATCTGTTAAGTAGGTAATGTCCTCGTACGTCTTTCTCTCTTCTATTAAAATAGGTCTTGAGCATCCATCTATTACCATGGTCTGTAGCCCTTGCCATGATTTCATTTCAGCATTCTGCATACTCTGAATGGCCGCTTATAAACTTCCAAGCATCATTGTTGTTGTGTTGTTGAATATGTCCGTACTTTGTAGTGACATGCTAACTTAGTCAATTGTTGACAATAATCTTGACCAATATTCCACCACAATCTATAAAAATCACATCGAGCATGCTCTGATATATCTTGAAGTAGACCATACACTTCAGTAACTTCAGTGTATTCACTGCAACTTCTCTTGATGTTCATCTCCAGTGTTTGTGTGATCTTTCAATGTTACACGTACACCTGATAATTTTTTTCATCTTAATTGGCATGCTATAAAATCACATCACAGATGTAGATTTCTAATTACTGAAAGGCCACAATGGGTTTTTAAATGTGATTGAAAGGCCGGACCCAGAGAAGATCAAAGGAGTGTTTCTAATACATATGGAGTGTTTCTAATACATATGGAGTGTTTCTAATACATATGGAGTGTTTCTAATACATCTGGAGTGTTTCTAATACATATGGAGTGTTTCTAATACATATGGAGTGTTTCTAATACATATGGAGTGTTTCTAATACATATTACCTAGACTATCAGGCATCCAGTTAGAAAACCTGTAAACAGATGGAACCAAAGAATCATCAATAATACGTGCTTGTGTAACATAACAACCAAAGAATCATCAATAATACGTGCTTGTGTAACATAACAACCAAAGAATCAACAATAATACGTGCTTGTGTAACATAACAACCATATGGAGTGTTTCTAATACATATGGAGTGTTTCTAATACATATGGAGTGTTTCTAATACATATGCGCTAACATGTAAATTAACGGAGGGGATTATACTGCGGTTGTAAAGTAAAAGTGCCGACAAAAGTTCAACATAGTACATTACAGGGACAATTTTGATTGTATTCAAGCAAAATAAAACCTAACGGTACTACAGACGTTTTGGTGTCAGGTGGTTCCTTGACAGCTGGCCAGTTTGGTTAATCTTTAATCTCTAAGGATCAGCGACTTCCAGATAATGAAAATGAAAGATGGAAATACGCTGCAACTGTACCGGTAAATCAAATGTGTATCAGAATTATTAGCTACATAATATTTGCATGAATACTACTGGTCCACTACTGATTTTTCTCTTAAGTATAGTATGACATATAAGCTAAAATATTAATAACAAAGTTGTTTCCCTTTGACTCACCCCCCCCACACACACACAATCCAGGAGTCGGTGGATGATAGAATTCCGACACCATTGTCGGCCAAACTTTCTGCCGATACCCCAGCCCTGTATACAACACTCCTGTTACTTGAGCTTGGTATTAATAGATCTCACCTCACAACCATAACATTTGCTGTTTCTATACCGACAACCGACCACCAGTTTCTATACCGACACACGACTACCAGTTTCTATACCGACACACGACTACCAGTTTCTATACCGACACACGACTACCAGTTTCTATACCGACACACGACTACCAGTTTTTAAATAGAACCCATTATTTTTTTTTTGTTGGTTACCACCGTTGAACGTATCAAATGTATATGAATTTTATTTTTTGAGTCAACTATTTTTAGTGTTATTTTACAGTTTGTCAATTTTTCAAGATGTACAAAATACCTAGCAGAATAGAATCAAAGAAAATAAATATTAAATATATGTTGAAGTATTCAACCAACAGTTTTAATTGTGGATTGGGATGAAATGTTTGTAAAAAAAAATGCAAAGAAAAGACAATAGAATAAAAATATCTCGACTTTTGAACACAGTAACATTCGGCAGCAAGGTGTGAAGACATGTCCTGACTACCGTTCTTGTTTGTGACACTTATGTTGTGTCATGCATTGTTACTAGAATGCATTGTTTAACCTTTGACATAGTGAAATCAATTAAACGTCTCGTTATGTAACACAAATAGCATGTAACCATGGCGAACGTAACTAATGTACACATCAAACTGTGGTCACGAAAAGGCTGGAGTTGCTATGACCGGCGACTCCATCAACGACAGCTGGAGGCTGACTAAAGTAACAGAAGTAGTATGCCAGTGATACGGACTAACAGAAGTAGTATGCCAGTGATACGGACCTGATTATATGTAGTGGAAGTAACATAAGCAGTATGCTAGTGATACGGACTAACAGAAGTAGTATGCCAGTGATACGGACTAACAGAAGTAGTATACGAGTGATACGGACAACATAAGTAGTATGCGAGTGATACGGACAACATAAGTAGTATGCCAGTGATACGGACTAACAGAAGTAGTATGCCAGTGATACGGACTAACAGAAGTAGTATGCGAGTGATACGGACAACATAAGTAGTATGCCAATGATACGGACTAACAGAAGTAGTATGCGAGTGATACGGACAACATAAGTAGTATGCCAGTGATACGGACTAACAGAAATAGTAGACGAGTGATACGGACCAACATAAGTAGTATGCCAGTGATACGGACTAACAGAAGTAGTATGCGAGTGATACGGACAACATAAGTAGTATGCCAGTGATACAGACCAACAGAAGTAGTATGCCAGTGATACGGACCAGCAGAAGTAGTATACCAGTGATACGGACCAGCAGAAGTAGTATGCCAGTGATACGGACCAGCAGAAGTAGTATGCCAGTGATACGGACTAACAGAAGTAGTATGCCAGTGATACGGACTAACAGAAGTAGTATGCGAGTGATACGGACCAACATAAGTAGTATGCCAGTGATACGGACCAGCAGAAGTAGTATGCCAGTGATACGGGCAGCAGAAGTAGTATGCCAGTGATACGGACCAGCAGAAGTAGTATGCCAGTGATACGGACCAGCAGAAGTAGTATGCCAGTGATACGGACCAGCAGAAGTAGTATGCCAGTGATACGGGCAACAGAAGTAGTATGCCAGTGATACGGACTAACAGAAGTAGTATGCGAGTGATACGGGCAACAGAAGTAGTATGCCAGTGATACGGGCAGCAGAAGTAGTATGCCAGTGATACGGGCAACAGAAGTAGTATGCCAGTGATACGGACTAACAGAAGTAGTATGCCAGTGATACGGGCAGCAGAAGTAGTATGCCAGTGATACGGACTAACAGAAGTAGTATGCCAGTGATACGGACCAGATTATATGTAGTTGCGTGGATTAACAAGGAAAAGTAGGTTGTGCATTATGTATCTCACCGTCCCATTGCAGATTGATAACACAAAGTTGACATGAATATTGGTTAGATATAGATTGCATAAAGTAAACCAATATGTTGGATATATTCTGCAATATTTTTATATAAATGAAAGTTAAAAATTGATATTTGTATGTCGGTATATAAAGTAGACATAGATTGATAACACAAAGTAAACACATATATCACACATTCATTGATAACACAAAGTAAGCACATATATTACACATACATTGATAACACAAAGTAAGCACATTTATTACACATACATTGATAACACAAAGTAAACAAATATATTGGATATTTATTGATAACACTCGTCCAAATAAAAATGAAAGAAGAAACCTTACACACGTACATTGTGCGTGTTGGAATGTATGACAAAAATATTTCCCACCAATACAAGACTAAACATACAAAGACTATGTTGGGAACAGCAACGAAATATTTATCCAAGGAAAGAAAATAAGACTGAATTCAAAACAAGAACTATGTCTATCATACTGTTAAAACAATAACTATGTCTGTCATTCTGTTAAAACAGTAAAATGCTGAGTTTCTCAAAGTTTAGTGAGGTAACCCTGTTGCTACATGATGAGTTTAGTGAGGGTACACGCAGAGAATCATAAGAACAAGAGAATATATGTGTAATGTAAAACCCTTTCATAATCAATTTAACTGTTGAATTTTTAAATACGATTGATTAGGCTAATTAGGTGCTGATTTATGCCACCTTCCTAATGTGCAGACATGATCTACATTTTATATGTTACAAATTAAGTTTTACCCGTCAATACTAACCAACCAAACCAAACCAAACAAACCAACCGAGCCAACCAATCAAACCAACCAAAACAAGTAACCAAACCAGCTAACCAATCAACCAAACAAACCAGCATAGCCAACCAACCAACCCAACCAACCAAACCAACCAAGCCAAACCCGTCACATATTACGTTTTACCCGTCAACGCTAACCAACCAAACAAACCAAACCCACCAATTCAACCAAAGCAAACCAACCAACTAAACCTAACCAAACTAAACACCATTAGAGAAAAAAATATGGATGTTAATTTATGTCATCTGTTACGTTTTACCCTTAATTCTCTCAAAGTTAAAATCAAAACGAAAGATTAAAAAAAGCTTTCATAAAAATGCACTGAAAAGTAAAAAATAATTACTTTATTATGCCATTTTGCAGCATAAAGGCAACTTGGTGTGGCACCCAAAGCAAACCAACTAACCCGACCAAACCAAACTAAACACCTTTAGGTAACGATATGGGTGCTAATTTATCTCACCCGTTACGTTTTGTCCATAATTCTATCAATGTTAAAATCAAAACAAAGCATTAAAAAAAAAGTTTTATAAGAATGCACTGAAAAGTAAAAAAATAACTACATTATTATGCATTTTGCAGGACGAAGGCACGATACAGCACCCATCGGGAAATGACGTCATAGAGGATTTTTAGAGAATTTTCTAAAAAAAATGCTCTATTGTCCCCGTTTTGTCTGTCTGTCATCACCCTAGATCTCAACAACCATAAATCCTAGACCCATGATGTATATATCATTTTGTAGGTCTTGGCCTGCCAAATGTACATCAAAAGTCCATTTCGCGATAGGACCTCTGAGGGCCGGGCTTCAGGGCTCCTTGTACGTTCAATAACCCATTCATTTGGTGCGAAATACTGCAGCACGTAGTTTCACCAAGATTTATTAAGAAACTCATCAAATGAAATAGTAAGCTTGTGTTCTGAGTTTAATTGAAAGTATCAGAGCTATGCAACAATTGACGGAGTTTTCGGACGATTAAATGACTACAATTTCGAATGTTTTCAATTATGAGTCCTATTTCAGTAACCACAAACCACTTGTAGTTAGATTTAAGAGACAATAATTTTTTTTACAAATATAAAGAAACGTCTTTATAATTTTTTTTTTACAGATATATGCATTACACAATTGAATTTATAAACATTTCCAAAATTTACAAATATTTACTGAAAGCTAACAAACGTACTGATACATAACACGAAAATGCGCTAACACGTCCTGTGTCCAGAATGGAACAGGCTTAATTGCTTGTTTTTTTATTTATTGCTACGGCGCTCCCAATCTGCAAAAAAAAATTGTATCAACGGGACGTCATAGATTATTTATAGCGACGGCTTTACCACACGCCGCCGCCCGGACGGACTACAAGATAGTTGCTTTATTAGTAGGATAAAATAAAAATAAATACATTTGGTGACATGTAAAGAATTATCAATTATGCTAAAGTTTTCCTATAGAAAATTAATGATCGGCGAAGTCCAGGAAAGGATGAGATTTGTACAAGAGATAAACCATTTTAAGAAATGTTTTCTTCTTTTATCCCCATTATTGCGATTACTGCAATGACCATGGAGGCACCACGGGAAACATCGAGGGAACATTCACAATGACCTGAAAATTTTAATAATTACGGCTATAAAACATCAATCGTTTTGTTCAGTAACTCAATAATAATAAAAACTTAAAAGTTTATATTTTTGAAATCATCCAGGCTATTTTACTAACATATTTAGCTTATCTAATTTTCGGCAATAAGAGATTCAATCTTATTGAAGTATACTTGTGGGTATTTTGGGCAGCATTGACATTTGGGACTTCAACAGCCGTGTGTGAGAAAAGTTTCTCAACCTTCACACGAATGCTCACCCCATATCGCAGATCAATGTTACAAAAGCGTCTAAGCAATCTTGTCTTGCTTGCATTTGAAAAAGATTAAACAGACAATCTGAATGCTGAAGCATTTTTAGATAAATTCATTGCTAAACCACGACGCTGGCAGATTTGAAACGTATAATAATATAAGTTCGCAACCTTGGAATAGTTTTATATATTGATATCTTCGGAGGCAACTATGAACTTAAATAACTTAATAAGTTAATAAAATAACATTGACTTCTGACTTCATTTAATACATATGTATAATACAATAATAAAGTACTAATTGTGTGAGTT
This sequence comes from Bulinus truncatus, assembly GCA_021962125.1. Classification (NCBI taxonomy): domain Eukaryota; kingdom Metazoa; phylum Mollusca; class Gastropoda; family Planorbidae; genus Bulinus; species Bulinus truncatus. The sequence goes on from JAGDYQ010000216.1 coordinate 1,329,080, forward strand.
CTGAGTGCTGTTATTTAATTTGCAAATTTACTTTTTAGCAGAATTAATTGTATGTCTAGCCGTGTGCTCGTATCAGTGCCGGCTTTAGGTATAGGCGATATAGGCAGCTGCCTAGAGCGGCATTATTTCATGGAGCGGCAAATTCCAGCAAAATAAAAAAAAAATTAAAAATTGAAAATAAAATAAATGAATTTGAGAAAGTGTAGAATTAAATAAGAGCACAAAATTGAGTAGAGTGGCGACAACAAATAAGTCACGTGGATTAACGCTCTATCTTAATTTATTATATCAATATTATGACATCACTATTTTCAAAATTATTTTCTTCTTTTGCATTTAACAAAATTAGATTCAGATATAATGGAGGATCCTGCTAAATGACCAGATATAAGTGATCATATTCGTTGTTTTCTTATTCAGCATGATCCAAAGCAGATCAAATTTGAGTCTGGTTATCCAAAAGATGAAAGTGGGAGACAATGTTTTTAATTACCACTATACACGCAAGCTTGCTAATGGAGAAACTTTAAAAAGGAAATGGTTGATGTATTCTACTAGACCAGGAGTTGAATAAATATTACATTACGTACCTAGAATTAATGTCTTACAAGCGTTTTGTGAAATTGTTTGGTAATAACTAGTAAGTTAACATAACGAGGATTAATGACACCCTTGTTTTGAATACCTAAATTGTGTTTAAATGCATTAAATAAATTTGTAAAAAAAAAGTCCTCTATATTCTATATAAAATACTGTCAGACATGTTAACAAAAGAAAGGCAGCTGCCAACTACAAGATTATTAAAAAAATACTGAAAGATAAGACGGTAACTTCAAAAACACTGAAGCCCAGCACTTAAAAGACATTACCAAAATTATTTAAACCAAATTTATGTTAGGGGGATAGCTACTCTTGGGGTCCATAGGGCCCTTTATCTCGTATAAATACGTATAAGGTGTAGAATGGGGCCCTGAAAATGACATAACTATTACTATAGCTTATATAGTAAAAACCTTTGGCTTCTGTATTAGGTTGCCACATTAAAGCTTCTGCTGCTGGCAGAACGAATGGGCAACTATCAGCTACATCTTGTCAGTATCAGGAGAATGGTGAATCTCTTCGCAGCATCTGGTCACAACAATTATGCCAAGTGTGCTCGTCTCTACCTGGAGATGATGATGGGCTTACCTAACTCACATCCAGATCTACACAAGCAGCTCATGTCAGGATCACATGTTGCACGGCGTAGTAGTAAACAGTGGGCCGGACTGTCAGTTGACCTTACCATAGAGCAGGCAATGATGCGGGCCATTAAAGGTAAGGGAGGATTAACTCATGGGAGAGGAGTGACTGAAAGTGTACGCACCACATGGACTTCCACAATTCATAGGACTGCAGCTGTAAGGACATCTTTAGCGCAGTTTGCTGCTTTTGACTACTGCCATGATGCAGTTCAGCATCCGGAAGAGGGGTAGTCCAGGATCAATAGAGATAATGACGATCTCACAAAAGTTCTCGAATTCTTGAAGTCACATAATCAATTTGATACTTCTGACACAAGACTCCACAGCATACCATCAGGTATTGCAGCATCTGAATCTGATAATATAAACTGTGACAATGCTGAAGAAGTTGGCGCTGATATTGTTCAGAACATGAGCGGTAAGAACTTCAAGGATGTTGTCCTTCAAAGAAAATCTCAAATAAGAACATTAGCACAAGTAAACAATGCTTCTTCATCAACTTCCAAGAAAGCTTTGACAGGTGTAGATCCCACAGTTCTATTTAATAGGCTTCTGGTCATAATGCAAAAAATCACCTGATATGGAGAAATATTTCAGCTATGAGCTGTCAACACTTCCTACTTCTCTGTTCAAAGATAACTACGTGCGGAAAGTTAATAAATCACAGCTCGGTAAAGAAATCTGCAAGGGTGTAGAACCATCATTAAAACCAAGCAGTTCGATTCATGTTGTAGACGGCGGTTACTTACTCCGTGCTGTTCAGTGGCTGGAAGGTGGAACATATCTTGATGTTGTTAAGCAATACTGAATCACACAGAATGGGGATGGAAGCTTCATGAGGAAAAGTACATCCATATTGCCACTGACTTAGATGTGGCTCCACCAGATGTTCTGAAGGTGGTTTGTTGCAAATGTACTTCCGGATCCAGGAAACAATGTGGGACACGTTTGTTTCGCTGCTTTGAGTATGGTGTGTCATGCATAACAGAGTTCAAAAATTGTAATGGAGAGTCATGTTTGAATGCCAAGGAGCTGGTCAATGTTGTGGAAATGATTGACGAAGATGAGTTACATGATAATGAGATGCTGGATGTAAAAGATGAAGAAATAATTGATGATGAATGCTTGGAATTCTTCATACCTTGGGCATTTGAAGAACGGGTGTACACCAACATGTGAACACTGCGATTATGGCACGGGGTAAAAGCAACTGCCAGTTTCACCAGCGGATTGATGCCTGCCCCACCAGGAGTCTGAAAGTCATACTACTCACCAGGCCCGTAGCGTGCGGGGGGGGGGGCAGGGGGGGCCGGCCCCCCTGCATTTTGTCTGGCCCCTTCTGTTTATTTGCTCTACTTAGTAAAATGTATTACCCGCCCCCCCCCCCGCTTATGCCTGGCCCCTGCTGTAGAATGCCTGGCCCCTGCTGTAGAATTTTCACTCTACGGGGCTGCTACTCACATCAGTTCAGAGTGTTGTATTATTTTTTTATTTATGGTTTGTTTTATGAAGTAGTTTTTATATAATGCAACAAACATAAAAATGTATGTATTACTTTAATGAAGCTAATGCTTCGTCAATACGGTTAAAACGTAGGTCTACTAATGGAAGCAGGCAGTGGCGCAACCAGCAAAAAATGTTGAAAAAGACAGTTTGACAGTCTTATTTGTAACTTTATAACTTAAATTATGTATTTCATGATTTTGCCGGGGAGGGGGGGGCTTGAGCGCCCCCCCCCTGCCCCCCTCCTGGTTGCGCCACTGGAAGCAGGTCATATTAGTTACACTTTATTTTGACCTTTCATTTTAAATACTTATATAACATAATCTGAAGTACGTTTGCTGACAGTTTGACCTGGATTAGGCCTACTTCAGATTTACCAAGGTTATTGACACTTACAGAACCGTGAATAGTGGAAAGTTAAGTGTAATTCGTGCAATTTTTGCAATGCTGTAGAAAAAATTCCAATGAGTTTCATTGGGTGTCATTCATACCAGTTAATATTCATATATATAATATATATATATATATATATATATATATATATATATATGTCAGATTCTGCATTTAAACCATTGTAAAGAATTTATTCTGGGTAGGTTGCTAAAACTCCTGGCCTATACGTCATTAGATAAGGTATATTGTTTTGGCTGCAGAATATATAACAGGAGTAAATCTGCCTTAGCAACACATGACAGTTGTGACTGGAAAAATATGTCAAGTATATTGCAGCATCATGAAAAATCTCCAGATCATTTAACCAGTTATAATGATTGGAAAGAACTAAAAATGAGGATAGCAAATAATAAAACTATTGATGACATGAATCAGCGCCTTATACATCGTGAAGCGAAACACTGGAAGGATGTATTAGAAAAAATAATATCTTTGGTCAGAGCACACGGAGTTCAAAATTTACCCCCGAGAGGGCAGTCTGATCGGTTATATACATCTCATAATGGAAACTTTTTTGAAATTTGTTGAAGTTATTGCTGACTTTGATCCGGTAATGAAAGAACATATAAGACGTATAAAATCAGATGAAATTAATGACCTTTAATTAGGAAAAGATATTCTGAATGAGATGATTCAACTGTTGAGTAAGAAGGTAAAACAGAAAGTGATAAATGATCTAAAAATGCAAAATATTACACTATAGTTCTTGATTACACACCAGACGTCAGTCACAAAGAACTGATGACAATGATTGTTAGATTTGTAATAGCAAATGAATCGACAAATGACAAACCTTCAGAAGTTTCTATAAATGAACTCTTCATTGAATTCGTAGAACTTGAAAAATCTTCAGGTGCAAGTATGGTGGAAATTTTACTTAAAGAACTGTCAGATTCGGGCATTGGTCTATATGATATGAGGGCACAAACTTAGTGATGAAACCATCAGGCAGTCACTAAAACATACACTGGAAGAACGCCTAGACTCGTTGAAGCTGAACAACCTGAGCGTGGAAGAAACCTGGGCCAAACTACGCGAAACCGTCTACAGCACCGCCGCTGAACTTCTGGGGCCTTCTCCCAGGCACCACCGGGATTGGTTTGACGACAACAGCGCGGAGATCAAGCTACTTCTTGATGAGAAATACCGCGCACACAAAACACACTTGGACGACGCTGGGTCTGTGGCCAAGAAAGTTGCTTTGAGCAACACGCGCAGAACTTGTCAACTCAAACTCCGCCAGATGCAAGACACATGGCTGAGCAACAGGGCAGATGAGATTCAGGCCTTTGCTGACAGGCACGACATGAAAAATTTCTATGCTGGTCTGAAAGAAATCTTCGGCCGACTTCAAACGGTTCGTTACCGCTGCTCAGCTTAGATGGGTCTCACCTGATTACATAAAAGGAAAAAATTTTGCAGAGATGGGCTGAACATTTCGACAACGTGCTCAATCGCCCGTCTACCATCAGCGACGAAGCTATCCAGCTTTTACCTCTGGTCGCCACTAATACCACACTTGCTGATCCACCCACCTTTGTTGAGATCACCACAGCAATTAGACAGCCTGTCCAACGGCAAAAGCGCCCTGGATCAGTGATGCCATCCCGGCAGAAATCTATAAGGAAGGTGGCCAAGCTTTGACAAAAAAATCTCCTTCAGCTCTTCATTCTAATATGGCAAACAGAGACACTACCCCAGGACTTCAAGGATGCCTCCATCATACATCTTTACAAGAAAAAAAGAAATCGCCTTGCCTGTGACAATCACCGCGGCATTTCCTTGCTATCCATAGCAGGGAAAGTCCTCGCCCGACTCCTCCTCAACAGACTCAACGTACACCTGGAACAACAAGGTCTCCTGCCTGAAAGTCAGTGTGGGTTCAGAAAAGAACGGGGAACAGTTGACATGGTGTTCGCTGCCAGGCAGCTCCAAGAGAAGTGTCAGGAACAGAACACTGATCTGTACTCTACTTATGTTGACCTCACCAAAGCATTTGACACCGTCAGCAGAGATGGCTTATGGAAGATCATGGCTAAATACGGATGTCCCTCAAAGTTCGTCTCCATCGTGCGACAGTTTCACGATGGCATGCAGGCCAGGGTGCAGGACAACGGTGAAGTATCCCAACCATTCGCAGTCACAAATGGAGTGAAACAGGGCTGCGTCCTAGCGCCGACCCTATTCAGTCTCATGTTCTCCGCAATGCTGACAGATGCCTTCAAAGGCAGTGAGATGGGCATTGGGCTGAGATACCGCACTGATGGTGGCCTATTCAACCTCAGAAGGCTCCAAGCCAAAACAAAGGTCCTGACAGACACCACGAGAGAATTCCTATTCGCCGACGACTGCGCTCTAAACGCAGATTCAGAAACCAACATGCAACACTGTGTCGACCAATTCTCACGTGCATGCCTCAACTTTGGTCTCACCATCAGCACACAGAAAACCGAAGTGATGTACCAACCAGCCCCAGGCAAACAATACATTGACCCCAACATCCACGTTAACGGCCAGAGACTTAACACGGTGGAGAAATTCACCTACCTTGGCAGCACTCTCTCTCGTTGTGTTGTAATGGACGACGAAGTTATCGCACGAATCGCCAAAGCCAGTGCAGCCTTTGGTAGACTTCACTCCAACGTCTGGAACAGAAGAGGTATCAGCCTACCCACCAAGTTGAAGGTGTATCACGCCATCGTCCTCCCAACACTACTGTACGCAAGCGAAACCTGGACAGTCTACCAGCGCCATGCCAAGAAACTCAACCACTTTCACACAACCTGCCTCAGGCGCATAATGAGGATCAGATGGCAAGACAAAGTTCCCGACACTGAAGTCCTTGCCAGAGCCAACCTGTCCAGCATCTACACCATACTAATGCGCTCTCAGCTTCGCTGGGCAGGCCACCTCGCTCGCATGCCAGACCACCGACTGCCTCGAAAGATCTTCTACGGAGAACTGCAGCAGGGAAAGCGCTCTCGCGGAGGCCAGAAAAAGCGCTACAAAGACACGCTGAAGTCCTCTTTGAAGGCTTTCAACATGGATCCTGATTGCTGGGAGGAAGATGCCCAGGACAGAGCTTTGTGGCGTCACTCTGTTCACATAGGCGCTGGGTTATGTGAGGCAAATAGAACTGTTGCTGCTGAAACGCGACGCCTGGTTCGCAAAGCTCGCACTGCCGACCACCATCTGACAGCCACCATTCCCTGTCCCCACTGTCATAGACATTTCCACGCAAGGATTGGACTAGTCAGCCATCTGCGCACACACCGACACCCACCAACCAACACTCCAACCTCTGATGACTAGATGGTCTTCATCGAATACGATGGACGAACACTAACGATAACGGAGCGAACATGCGGGGAATACATAATGGTGTCCAAGCAATAGTGTAAGAGCTAAATCAAAGAGCCTTTTATGTTCCATGCAATGCGCATTCGTTGAATTTGGTGTTAAATGATGCCGTAAAGTGTTGTTTGGAAGCAGTAAGGTTTTTTGAGGTAATTCAAAATATATACACCTTTTTTCTGCTGGAATGTATTGTTAGAATATGTCAAAAACAAAGAGGCAGCAGGTTTAACTGTTAAAAAGTTATGCGCCACACGCTGGGAAAGGCAATTCGATACCAAACAGTTGAAATTTACGATGCACTCGTTTCAATTGCTGATGACATTTCACTTTCTTGATCACGTTATTGAGATAACATATGTCTAGCCATGTACCTCAGATTGAGATAACATATGTCTAGCCATGTGCTCCATATTGAGATAACATATGTCTAGCCATGTGCTCCATATTGAGACAACATATGTCTAGCCATGTGTTCCATATTGATATATGTCTAGCCATGTGCTCCATATTGAGACAACATATGTCTAGCCATGTGCTCCATATTGAGATAACATATGTCTAGCCATGTGTACCATATTGATATATGTCTAGCTATGTGCTCCGTATTGAGATAATATATGTCTAGCCATGTGCTCCATATTGATATAATATATGTTAAGCTATGTGTGAAATATGCATACTCAGCTTGACCTACATACTGTAATAAAATACGAAATTGCACATATCTATGTTCGTTGGCTATCTATGAAAATTACAAACCGATTAATTCAACTTAGACATGTGGACTGAGAAACTGTGTACATGAGTGGGAAATGATCTGTAGATTTGCAAACGTAGATATGTTCTCTGTTTTGAATTGTTGCAAATCATTGTTGCAAGACAAAAAAGAAAAAAACAAGCAATTAAGCCTGTTCCATTCTGGACACAGGACGTGTTAGCGCATTTTCGTGTTATGATTCAGAACGTTTGTTAGCTTTCAGTAAATATTTGTAAATTTTGGAAATGTTTATACATTCAATTGTGTAATGCATATATCTGTAAAAAAATATTATAAAGACGTTTCTTTATATTTGAGAAAAAATTATTTTCTCTTAAATCTAAATACAAGTGGTTTGTGGTTACTGAAATAGGACTCATAATTGAAAACATTCCAAATTGTAGTCATTTAATCGTCCGAAAACTCCGTCAATTGTTGCATAGCTCTGATACTTTCAATTAAACTCAGAACACAAGCTTACTATTTCAATTGATGAGTTTCTTAATAAATCTTGGTGAAACTACGTGCTGCAGTATTTCGCACCAAATGAATGGGTTATTGAACGTACAAGGTGTAGAATGGGACCATATATATAATATATTAGCCCCTTATGAGCCCTGAATCCCGGCCCTCAGAGGTCCTGTCGCGAAATGAACTTTTGATGTACACATGGCAGGCCTAGACCTACAAAATGATATATATATCATGGGTCTAGGACTTATGGTTGCTGAGATATAGGGCGCTCCTTTGTTAATATAGCTTTTATAGTAAAAAACGGTACTTTATAAGGCCCCTTTTACGGCCCTCAGATGTCAGATCGCGAAATGGAAAAAAGTCATTTCTTGGCAGGCAAAGACCTACAAAAGATATATACATCTTGGGTCTAGGACTTATGGTTGTTGAGATCTAGGGTGATGACGGACAGACAGACTGACAGACAGACAGACAGACAGAAAAAACGGGGACAATAGAGCATTTTTTTTTTCGAAAATGCTCTAAAAACATTGTTTCGCGTTTAAGAACTCTGACATTACACTGTTTCATTTGTGGTATAAGAGAGTTGGTAATGAAAAGTAGACTACTTGCCCTCTGTTCGCGAGTTTATAAACTGGTAAAATAGTTGCAGATACTCTGAAATGTATATCACAGCAATTAGAGAATTGACAAGTGGGTTTGATAAACTATTTTCCTGATTCAAAAAGAAAATAAATAAGATATCAGTTGAACATAAATACAATATCCTTGCCAGAGGAATTATATAGCAAGGAGGAAGATATAATGTAAGTAACAGCTTCAGACTGATTCTGGCACATCATTCTGATTGCAAATTCAACATGTGTATCCAGTTCTTATAGATACATTAATAAAATACATCTTGCTGTTTCCAAATTCATATATTTGAGGTTACTTTCTCAGCAACAGGATTTGGATGTGGATCGGCATTTCTGATCCACTAGAGAACTAAATTTTGATTCCATCCTTTTCATTGATTACTATAAATCTCATTTATAATACAAAGGGGGGGGGGTACTCCGTTTTATAAAATTAAAGAAGGGGGTACACAGATGTGGAAAGTTTAGGAAACACTGCTGCAATGTATAATTTTAAAATGTAGCTAGAAATCCCTTATTGGCTGCTTCTGTATAGAACCTATGAATAGTTTTCGCATAAAAATGTAGCGTTGAACTATTTGGTTCAATTGTGCGCTGTAATGTGCTGAGGTCTCATATAGACCAGAAAGAGCAAAAGTTATAAAATTATTGAGTTGAAGCTATGGACATTTAACATGACATTGGTTTGATAACACAAGAACGTCTAAAACATTTGAAGACAAAAATAGACTGCTTAACCTGGAAACATAATAATCTGAACATTGCAACAAATATTATTGACATTCCATGTATAGGCATTGACATGTGTTACTTGCATATTAAACCAACATAGTAATTGTACATTTTACGCCACGAATGTACCTAAATACTGACATGTACATATTGCAAAACATAACCAACTCATGTCCACTGATATACTGACACTCACCAGTTCGGATAATGGCAGTGACTGTCAAAATAAATAGCACTGCCATTTAGTACATTTGGGTTAGAGTTGACATCTGCCGTGGCACTGAAGTAAAAATATGCCCAGCCTGGTTGTTTTGCGAAGTTGGTTGAAGTGTTCATCTTCTGTAGTACGTAGCTGAAAACAGAATAACAGTTGATAATGTAGTTAATAGTATCCAGGGTTGTTAAAAGTACTCTTAAATTATATCGTCAATACCAATACCAATACCAATACTTCACGAAAAGAGTATCTCCAATACCAATACCTATATTCAAGTAAAAATGTATTGCCAAAATCGATACTAATACAATACCAATACTTTTGAGAACAACAAAATATTTGTATTTAAAATATAATGAGTGCAAGTTTTTCAAGTTTAAAGAAAAAAGTAAAAATAATAAATACAATATCAAAATACAATTTTAATGTTAATCACTTCAGCACTTGACGGATGGCAGAGTGGTGTGGATACTCGTCTGTCGACTTGAGAGTCATGGGTTCAATCCTCGGTGAAAACAATGGGAATTTGTCCACATGTCCACCAAGCTTTAAATAGGTACCCGACTTTAAGCTGAGGAAACAAAGGCGACTGGGTGTTGTGCTAACCACACAATCCCGTCATGTGACGAGGTTATAGAAACAGATGAATCCCCGATGGGCCATCAGGGCTAATGGAACTTTTCTTTACTATTTCACCACTTGGCAGCACCGGACCATAATTTTAAAACGATCATTGCTTAGCTTAAAACGTAATGGCGTAAAATCACGACAAATGAAAACAGGCTCTCAACTCAGCACTAGCCGATCAACTGACTAATATAGTTTCTTAATGCTTGGGTAGGTTGGGTAGGGTGCTAATGGCAGCATTTCTGATGAGTTATCTTCAAGATATCTGTCTACTTCAGCAGAACTGTTACTATTAAACCGGTTCTGCCACCGTGCAGTAAAACTGTACTGCTGGCTGTATTGAAGCTGCACCATCCTTACGAGAAAGTTGAGTGGAAACTGCACTCAGTGCACTGCAGGCACGCTTTAAGGTTTGTACAACTTCAGCCTTGTGATCCTAATTGTCTTGGTGGGAAGGTGGGTGGTGTTAATAGTGGTAGGGTTGATGGTTATGATTGCAAGTAGTGATTGAATTTTTGAAGATTACGTTTAAAACAATGTATTAAAATCGTTATTGTTTTTCTGCAAATAGCTAATAGTGGCAATAGAAAAGTATTGGTATCGAATCTCGAAAATTTTTCGTCTAAAATGTATCGGCGATAGACAAATCAATTCTTTATACAAAATACAGCAATCAATACTAAACAAAGTATCTCCAATACTGTATTGGCCGATGCCGATGCTTCGATACAAACTACCCTGATAGTATCTCATTGTAACTAGATTACTAGATGGACACTGACTTGTATGTAGCTTTATAGAAAAAGTTGATTTGAAACGATTCTGCCTCAATCAATATTCAGCCAAAGTAATATTTTTTGACTCCAGAAATGATCAATATTTGGTTTGTTTGAAATAAGTAGTAACTTTTTATCTTTAGGTTTAAACCATAGATGTCTCTATGTTTAAATCTCAATGTACTATCACATTATTTCTTTCACTATTCAAACTGCTGTAGAGTGAAGGTTTGTTGGCCAACGTCAAATATGTCTTTATACAGAAATAATTTATATCATATGTTGTGATTAAACCGTGTTTCTACATTGAACTAATTCTGTTCTAATGATTAAATGTAGTGACTAGTTTGATAATCTCACATCAGTGGCATACTTTATGTCAGCAAAGGAAACGAACTATATGTACTGTTATCATATAAATATATGAAGATAAGTTTGTTGAAGATATATATACGTTATTTATTTTCAATTAAATATAACACTAGAAGTACATTTCTTAGCTGACAGTAGTATTAAATTACCTGTAAAAGAAGGCTCTGTTCAGTGCCATATTGTGCAGGTGTATCAGAGACGACCTGTTCCTATACCAGGTTCTGGACAGTAAAGTGTTGAAGTAAGGCAGCTGGGTCAGAACGTCCTTTCTTAGTGTTAGTTGATCCTTACTTTTTGACCGACAGTTTCTGGCCGTGACAGAGTCCAAGTGAGAGATGATTGCGTCATAACGGTCAGGTTCCATCCAGGTCAATTTGGATTGAGCCTGAGTCTCCATCAGAAAACATACCACACCTAGGGCTAACCAGGTGAGCACCTTGATAGATGTATTTTTATTGAGATTTATGGTCCTGCATGATAACATCATAATGTCCCTCTCTACTGGATACATCAGTTTTATACTATACAGCATCCAGGAAATACTATCTGCAAGCTCTTAATTTAAAAATACCTATTGAAATATCAACATTTTTGTTATAATATGGGTCATGAAATTAATTGTTTATTGAATTGGCTAACGAATTGTTTATTTTAGAGCCCATTGTACCGATGTACAATGATGGGTAAACAACCATTTCAATAATTGTATAGCAACGATGGGGGTAAACAACAATTTCAATAATTTTATAGTAATTATTATGGGGTAAACAACTATTTCAAAAATTTTATAGTAATTATTATGGGGTAAACAACTATTTCAATAATATTATAGAAATTATGGGGTAAACAACAATTTCAATAATATTATAGAAATTATGGGGTAAACAACAATTTCAATAATATTATAGAAATTATGGGGTAAACAACAATTTCAATAATATTATAGAAATTATGGGGTAAACAACAATTTCAATAATATTATAGAAATTATGCGGTAAAACAACAATTTCAATAATATTATAACAATGATGGGGTTAACGACTATTTAAATAGACCGTTGTATAACATTCAGAGAGTCAAAAGTAAGAATTATCATATTAAAAGTAATCTGCAGTACATTTATCTTGCATTAATGTTTTCAGCAATCAACCAATTAGTAATTAAAGTTATCACTTTCATACGATATTGATCAAATAGTCATTGTCAATGATAACATGACGAATGTGGCTGGCTCAAGCCAGATATTGTCCAATGTGAATCGTTCATTTATTAAGTAACACAAATGAGAGATGATGAATGCCGAAGTATGGCAGGATAAGATGATGAATGGTTAAAAAAACGAAATCTCCAAAAAGTTATAGTTCTTATATGGCTGCTGGTCATCATACTACACATTCAACATGTTCTGTGTGTGGCTGATGGTCATCATACTAGTCATTCAACATGTTCTGTGTGTGGCTGATGGTCATCATACTAGACATTCAACATATTTTGTGTGTGGCTGCTGGTCATCATACTACACATTCAACATGTTCTGTGTGTGGCTGATGGTCATCATACTAGACATTCAACATATTCTGTGTGTGGCTGCTGGTCATCATACTACACATACAACATGTTCTGTGTGTGGCTGTTGGTCATCATACTAGACATTCAACATATTCTGTGTGTGGCTGCTGGTCCTCATACTAGATATTCAACATGTTCTGTGTGTGGCTGACGGTCATCATACTAGACATTCAACATGTTCTTGTGTGGCTGTTGGTCATCATATTAGACATTCAACATGTTTTGTTTGTTGCTGCTGGCCATCTTACTACACATTCAACATGTTCTGTGTATGTGGCAGCTGATTATCATACTAGACTTTCAACATGTTCTTTGTGTGGGATTTGGTCATCATACTAGACATTCAACATGTTTTGTATGTGGCTGTTGGTCATCAAACTACACATTCAACATGTTCTGTGTGTGACTGCTGGTCATTAAACTAGACATTCAACATGTTCTGTGTGTGGCTGCTTGTCATCATACTAGACATTCAACATGTTCTTTGTGTGGCTGATGGTCATCCTACTAGACATTCAACATGTTCTTTGTGTGGCTTTTGGTCATCATACTAGACATTCAACATATATTGTGTGTGGCTGCTGGTCATCATACTACACATTCAACATGTTTTGTTTGTGGCTGCTGGCAATCTTACTACACATTCAACATGTTCTGTGTATGTGGCTGCTGATCATTAAACTAGACATTCAACATGTTATGTGTATGTGGCTGCTGATTAACATACTAGACTTTCAACATGTTCTGTGTGTGGGTGCTTGTCATCATACTAGACATTAAACATGTTCTATTTCTGGCTGCTTGTCCTCATACTAGACATTAAACATGTTCTATTTCTGGCTACTTGTCATCATACTAGACATTAAACATGTTATGTGTGTGGCTGTTGGTCATCATACTAGACATTCAACATGTTATGTGTGTGGCTGCTGGTCATCATACTAGACATTCAACATATTCAGTGTGTGGCTGATGGTCATCATACTAGTCATTCAACATGTTCTGTGTGTGGCTGATGGTCATCATACTAGACATTCAACATATATTGTGTGTGGCTGCTGGTCATCATACTACACATTCAACATGTTCTGTGTGTGGCTGATGGTCATCATACTAGACATTCAACATATTCTGTGTGTGGCTGCTGGTCATCATACTACACATACAACATGTTCTGTGTGTGGCTGTTGGTCATCATACTAGACATTCAACATATTCTGTGTGTGGCTGCTGGTCATCATACTAGATATTCAACATGTTCTGTGTGTGGCTGATGGTCATCATACTAGACATTCAACATGTTCTTGTGTGGCTGTTGGTCATCATACTAGACATTCAACATGTTTTGTTTGTTGCTGCTGGCCATCTTACTACACATTTAACATGTTCTGTGTATGTGGCTGCTGATCATCAAACTAGACATTTAACATGTTCTGTGTATGTGGCAGCTGATTATCATACTAGACTTTCAACATGTTCTGTGTGTGGGTGCTTGTCATCATACTAGACATTCAACATGTTCTTTGTGTGGGATTTGGTCATCATACTAGACATTCAACATGTTTTGTGTGTGGCTGTTGGTCATCAAACTACACATTCAACATGTTCTGTGTGTGACTGCTGGTCATTAAACTAGACATTCAACATGTTCTGTGTGTGGCTGCTTGTCATCATACTAGACATTCAACATGTTCTTTGTGTGGCTGTTGGTCATCATACAAGACATTTAACATGTTATGTGTGTGGCTTTTGGTCATCATACTAGACATTCAACATGTTTTGTTTGTGGCTGCTGGCAATCTTACTACACATTCAACATGTTCTGTGTATGTGGCTGCTGATCATTAAACTAGACATTCAACATGTTATGTGTATGTGGCTGCTGATTAACATACTAGACTTTCAACATGTTCTGTGTGTGGGTGCTTGTCATCATACTAGACATTAAACATGTTCTATTTCTGGCTGCTTGTCCTCATACTAGACATTAAACATGTTCTATTTCTGGCTACTTGTCATCATACTAGACATTAAACATGTTATGTGTGTGGCTGTTGGTCATCATACTAGACATTCAACATGTTATGTGTGTGGCTGCTGGTCATCATACTAGACATTCAACATGTTCTTTGTGTGGCTGTTGGTCATCATACAATACATTCAATATGTTATGTGTGTGGCTGTTGGTCATTATACTAGACATTCAACATGTTCTGTGTGTGGCTGCTGGTCATCATACTAGACATTTAACATGTTATGTGTGTGGCTGTTGGTCATCATACTAGACATTCAACATGTTCTTTGTGTGGCTGTTGGTCATCATACTAGACATTTAACATGTTCTGTGTGTGGCTGCTGGTCATCATACTAGACATTTAACATGTTCTGTGTGTGGCTGCTGGTCATCATACTAGACATTTAACATGTTCTTTCTGAAATAAATCATTCTGAAATAGATCATTCTGAAATAAATCATTCTGAAATAGATCATTCTGAAATAAATCATTCTGAAATAAATCATTCTGAAATAGATCATTCTACAATAAATCATTCTACAATAAATCATTCTGAAATAGATCATTCTGAAATAGATCATTCTACAATAAATCATTCTACAATAAATCATTCTATAATAAATCATTCTGAAATAAATCATTCTGAAAAAGATCATTCTGAAATAGATCATTCTGAAATAGATCATTCTGAAATAAATCATTCTTAAATAGATCATTCTGAAATAGATCATTCTGAAATAGATCATTCTGAAATAGATCATTCTGAAATAAATCATTCTTAAATAGATCATTCTGAAATAGATCATTCTGAAATAGATCATTCTACAATAAATCAATCAACAATAAATCATTCTATAATAAATCATTCTGAAATAGATCATTCTGAAATAGATCATTCTACAATAAATCATTCTACAATAAATCATTCTATTATAAATCATTCTGAAATAAATCATTCTGAAATAGATCATTCTGAAATAGATCATTCTGAAATAAATCATTCTGCAATAAAGCAATCTAAAATATATTATTTTATAATAAGTCATAAAAAAATTACGAAAAAAATCGGATTGTAAAAAAATAAATTTTGGAATATAAAAGAAAAAAATATTAACGATAACAAACTATGATGAAAAAATATATCGATATTAGGAAACTAATTCTGGGTACAATAATTCAAAAGCTAATGTTAATTTGGAAAAATTTTAGAGAATTATAAGTCAAAAGCTTATGTTATTTTTGCCTTTGTTTTTTTTTTTTTTGTTGTTGTTGTTTGAATAATGAGATATTTATATTGTAAATGTATAAAACAAAATAATTTTATCGCAATCTTCAATAAATTATAAATATAAATACAAATGCAAATCAGACATGCCTTTCTTTATATTGAAATTTAGATTTTAACGATTGAATTATAAAGCTATTCATATTATTTTAAATCTTAATAAATTCCAATATAAAAAAAAAAGATTGTGCGGTTTGCCCGTCATCATTTTCCAGCCCTATTAGTCATTTCCATGGTAACAAAAAGTGCAACATTGACTTACATGAACACTTTTATTTGCAGAGTAAATGCCAGAAGCACTTGGAATAACCACAATTTATTGAACCGACTCTGAAAAATGAATACTTCTCTTTAAGTGCGTCTTAATTCCATGTAATCAAAAAAAAAACATCATAACCTACTAGCAGGATTGGCCCTAATCAGATTTGACCAGTTCCATCCAGTAACATTTTCTTTATTTCACAAATGTTACAAGCATACACATGTATTCCGAATTATTTCATTGCATTGTAAATCTATCAATGAAAATTTACTTGAAATTGGATTTTTTTAATTACCTTATTCTTACAAAACGTTAATAAATTTATAAATAAGATTCCATTGATGTTTCATCTTATTGAAAAAAAATATATTTAAAAAAAAAACACTCCTTGTTACACACAATGAACCTGCACTAAGTTGGAATGAAGTTCCCTGAAGATGACGTGAAAATTTCGAGTCAGTTTTTATTGTTTTTTCCCATAGGCAAGTTCAAAGGTCAACTATGTCAGAAGCTCCGCCCACTTCTCTAATTTGTGCAGTGAAGGAAGAAATAAGAGAAACATTTCATACACCTAATTGAACAGAGGGTTCTCAAAATGTTAAAAAAATTTAGATGTTTTATTTCTAAGAAGTTAAATTATTTGTTAAACAAAAAATAGACTCAATGACATGATTATATGATATGTTATAGCACACACAACAAATAAACACAATGACATGATTATATATTATGTTATAGCACACACAACAAATAAACACAATGACATGATTATAAGATATGTTATAGCACACACATCAAATAAACACAATGACATGATTATATATTATGTTATAGCACACACAACAAATAAACACAATGACATGATTATATGATATGTTATAGCACACACAACAAATAAACACAATGACATGATTATATGATATGTTATAGCACACACAACAAATAAGCACAATGACATGATTATATGATATGTTATAGCACACACAACAAATAAACACAATGACATGATTATATGATATGTTATAGCACACACAACAAATAAACACAATGACATGATTATATGATATGTTATAGCACACACAACAAATAAACACAATGACATGATTATATGATATGTTATAGCACACACAACAAATAAACACAATGACATGATTATATGATATGTTATAGCACACACAACAAATAAACACAATGACATGATTATATGATATGTTATAGCACACACAACAAATAAACACAATGACATGATTATATGATATGTTATAGCACACACAACAAATAAACACAATGACATAATTATATGATATGTTATAGCACACACAACAAATAAACACAATGACATGATTATATGATATGTTATAGCACACACAACAAATAAACACAATGACATGATTATATGATATGTTATAGCACACACAACAAATAAACACAATGACATGATTATATGATATGTTAAAGCACACACAACAAATAAACACAATGACATGATTATATGATATGTTATAGCACACACAACAAATAAACACAATGACATGATTATATGATATGTTATAGCACACACAACAAATAAACACAATGACATGATTATATGATATGTTATAGCACACACAACAACAAATCTTAGTACACCCCATTGTACTAAAATCACCCTTGTACTTAAAGGCAATATATTGTACTATTACTTAAGACTGTTTAGTGGTTCATTGAGATATGGAAAAAAATGAAATCTGTGCTATAGAGCAAGACACCCTCCAATTTTTTACATCTGCTAATAGTAATGTTTTGGTAAAGTTTTAGCTTTAAATTCTAACTACAAGACGGTGCTCAAGATGAATATAATATCCAAATTTTACAAAATTCGAGCAAAATGAAGCACTACACTTATGTTGAATGTTTTAAAATAACAATCAGCAATAGCTTTATACTATCAACAGTTCACCACTCTTTTGCAAATTAACCACTAAGCTTAATCATATGGTTATTGGCATTAGTCATAATTAAAAGGTCAAACTGTGCTGTTCCATTAAAAAACTTGAAAATTTAACCAACTCAAATTAAAGTCACAAATGCATGCGTCATCAGTCAATGTTATTGTCATTCTGACATTAAGACCTGAACAGCATACTTTTTGGTGATTTGTGTTGGAACAGCCTTGCAGTAAGCTTCCACTACTTGAAATAAGAGTTGTTTTTCTTCTATGTCTTTAGTAAGCAATGTGTTGTATTCTTCAAAAAGCTTCACTGCTTACTCTACAGTGTCGTTCACAACACGTAATGACTTGAATCGTGCCTGGCCATATCGATACTGTTCACTTGCAGGCAAATCTTGTGATAGCAAATCAAGAAAGGTGTTGAGGACCCCTTTGAGGGTATCCTTGGCTTGTTGCTAAGAGTATGAGGGCTGACTCAACGGTGACCCGTATTTGTATTTGTGTTTCTACCACACACAGTCTCACCAACAATTAAACGTACAACAAGTGACGATAATCAATCCAACAAGTGTAAACAGTGACACAATATATTTATTTACAGAGACACCAGTCCGTAACAGAGATCTGGTGGTCTTTAAAATCATACGCAAAAGTAATCCGAAAATGCCAAAGATTAATCCAGTATCAATGCATAGAATCAAAGGGACGTTCTCTCGATAGATCACCCTTCTCTCTCTCTCTGTCTCTCTTTCTCTCACACAACAATCGACCCTCTCCTTCCGAGAGCCCTCAGTCGAATGTCTATAAATCTATCTTACATTACTCAAACACTTTCTTCCACGTGACCCCTAGCCAATCAATTATAATATATGTTTCTTTTAAATCAGGGGGTGGAGCCTAGATGAGGGGGGTGGGAGAAGTACGTCATACCGACATAGACAGGAGTAACTGGCCATCGAGCGGGTCTCTGTCCCTTTGAAGAAGCCGACCGGAGAATAGTAGTCCGGTGGTCAGAGAGAATTCCCCGTGGAATGTAACGTGTTTCTGTTAACTGCGGCCTCGTTCACCGTCCGCTGTCCACCTGGCCGATGACGCAATTACGGGGGTGGCGTAAAAAGGGTGGGGAACTTGAGAACGGGAACGTATATTATTATACAGGGAATAATATACATCTTAACGTTAGTAATACTACTAAGTTAAGGGTCGGAGTAAGGGGATGGTTTCGACAGATTAGTCACAACCCGTGACAAAAGGCACTGTCAATGTTATAACAACAAAGAAGGTTCCCCGTTCTGGTAGTTGCAAAGTCACCTAAACATACATCTGGTTTTATTAGAATTGATGAATCTCCACCCACTTTTTGTTCGCCAGCCTCACGGGTCATTCACTGCACAATTCTCATCTTTGCTGTCACATGATTTGAGAACAGGGTTAATCCAACAAGTTCGTCTGAAAGATACCAGAGATGATTTTCTAGGACCTTTCTTGCATTTGTACTGATGTCAGGAACGATGATCTGGTAACTGCTGTAAATCACTGGATGGAGCTTCAGTTGCACAAGGAGCAGTTACCCAATACTTTGTGTAAATTACTGCACCAAACTTATCAAAGCGCTCAACTTGGGCTTCTTCTTTCTTTGCAAGCTTGAATACATCTGTTTGGTTATGGAAGAGATATATTTTCATGGCATAAATTAATTTTACCATTCAGCGAGCACGATGTACTTGTCCTGGAGCCCTCCAGTGGACTGTACACGGTGGATGTTCCAAACAATTAGCGTCAACCCAATAAGCTCCATGTAATCATCTCTGACTTGTTCCTTTCGGTACTCTTTGGTCAGGACTGCAATGGTTGCATCTGGTATACTGGAAGCTTCAGGTGTCATCTAATATTCTGAAAAATTCTGCCTGGTGATTACACTCCAACAGCCTTTGAATCGTTTTAAAAGCGGGATATCTGAGGAGCTGAAGGTCCACAGCAGATATTGAAAAACTATAAGAAGATGATCTTCATTACATGATGACGACAGGCTAACCAATTAGGTTCACGACCTAGCCTGTTTTCAAGGTCAACACATACTCCATTTATTCTGCCGGTATTGACTGAGGTTATGTCAAAGCACATAGCCCAAACCTTCTCAACCAGTTGCCAATCCACCAATAATTTGTGAACAGCATTTGCTTCATTCTCACCAGTTCCAGAGCTCACCTTTGGCACACCTAACAGTTTGACTATCCCATCACCTGAAACTAAAACTGGTAGCCTGTCAACTGAGCCTTCCCCAAATATCGCTGGAAGTATCTTTCCATGCCAATGGATTACTAATTGGCAAGTTGGCTTAAAATAATCTTTTATTGCTTTAGAAATTACATACCTAGCACTTGACTCGTTGAATAATGCAAGGTAAAAAAGGAAGTGCATTTGGATCGTGACCAAGGACTGCAGCAATTGGAATAAATAGTCGAACAGCTTCACAATCAGATGTTTTATTACGGCCAAAGGCAATTGTTACACTTGGATTGGTCTCGAGAGGTTTCCTTTACTTGAGTTATCTTGTCTTGCAGTTTACCTGATTTGCTAATTTTGGTCGGTATGTACTCATCGTCATATTCAGTTTAATCATCAAGAACACTTCTTGCAAATGCACGGTCATCAACAACAGGATGTTAAGACATAGAATAGTTAAACAGCCAACCCTAAGTAAGTAAAATATAACACAAAAAACATGAAACGGTAAGTAAATATGCAAAATGTAAATTACATGAAAGTTCGATAATTTTCGATGAAATTTTGAAAATCCATGGTCGCTGAGCATCACCTTGCAGTTGGCACAAGAGGGTGAAACTCTGCCCTAATTAAAGGTTTGCAGTACGGAAAAAAGTTAGAGGGTGTCTTTCTCTATAGATAAAAGTTGAGTTTTTCGGGCCACCCTAGTGTTCTCATTATATCACAAAATAGCTATATACAGTCTGCAACATCACACTAAATATACATTTTCCTTTTTACTTAAATAATGATTTACTTTTTTTCTGAAGTAGGCAAATGTGTTTCTTCCATTTGTCAATTTATGATATTCCTGAGGGGTTAGTTATTATGTGATATAATTGTTCAAATCAAACTGAATAATATTACTTTATACTTTACATCAACCTAATTCATACATTTCTAGACAGAGATAATACCTCGCTAGACAGAGATTATACTTCTTGTGGTAAAGAAAATATCTCTCTTGAACACTAAATACCAATCGATGTTCACGTTATTTCATTCGAGCCACTCTGCCTGTATTCTTACCTAGAAATATATTTTGTAAGATTGTTTGATCCAAACAAAAATTAGATATTATCTAACCGGTTAATTAAAAAAATACTTTATTAACTGAAATGTTTATCAGCTAAGTAATATTACAATCAGTACAGTATGTAAATATCTTAACTAACAATGACGTATTAAACATGTTTGTTTTGTGCTAAGAGAAAATACTTTCTTGTCAATAACAATAAGCTGTGTACTAGTTGAATTGAACTGATACAATTCCTGTTGTTGTTTTTATATAAAACATAAACTATAACAAAGAGACTTGGCTTTAAAGATAGTAGTAAAACTTCTTCCCACCCTAAATCCTAACGATAACAATATTAGCTTCGTAAGGAAAGAGTTGATTCAAAGGAACCGACGGGTAACCACGGGATGCTGTCAATATGGGTTGTGTTACCAGTTCTAAACATGTTGTAGTGTAACGAATTTGCTACATTGGCTACCAACTATAAATTGCAGAATGAGCTGCATACATTTTATTGAAAAATAGAAGATGTAATTATTTCATGTGTAGTGTATGTAACCAGCTGGAGTGAGGATAGGCCAATGTCCTGTGGTCAGCAACGCTCAGAGAGGGGCCACCAAGCCCCACGCGTTCTTCTTCTTCTTTCTTCTTTATCCCTTAACACGTGGGTGATTCGTTGGGGCACCGTTGTTGACTGAAAACCAGTTCCCGCCATTTTTTCCGGTCCTGAGCTGCCTTTTAAAAGTCGACGAACGACAGGCCGGTTCATTCTTTGATGTTGTCTTCCCATTTCTTCTTTTGTCTTCCTCTTTTCCTTCTTCCGTTGGTTGTACCTTGCATGATTGTCTTTGCAAGACCTTCACATATCGCAACGTGTCCGTACCATCGCAGTTTCCTCTTCTTGACTATAGTGAGAAGGTCTTCGTGAGGGCCGATGGCAGTCGATATTTTATTGCGCACCTCTTCTTTTGTTATGTGTTCTGTGTATGAGATGTTCAATAGTTTGCGGAAACATCTAATCTCCAGCGCACTTATTCTTCTTTGGAAGTCTGCAGTAAGCGTCCAAGTTTCACATCCATACAGGAAGACCGATGTCACCAGAGAGCGCATTAGTCGAGTTTTGGATCTCAGCGATAGTTTGTTGCCTTGCCAAATGTGTTTAAGTTTGCTCAGAGCTGCTGTTGTCTGGCCAAACTGGCAAGAATTTCTGGCTTTGATCCTTCGTCGGATATAATGGCCCCTAGGTATTTAAAGGAGGAGATAACTTCAAGTTTTTGCCCATTTATCCGAGTGTCGTTTTTGAAGGCTCTATTTGTCATGACTTTAGTTTTTTCGGCATTAATTTCCATACCATACGCCTCTGCTGTTTTATTTAGTTTTGCAGTGAGTTCTCGCAGTTCTTCCTCGCTGCCAGCTATGCCGTCTATGTCGTCGGCGAAGCGCAAGTTGGTTATGGTTCTCCCTCCGATACTGACTGTTACGGTGTGGTCTTCTAGCACATCCGTCATAATCCTTTCAAGGAAGAGGTTGAAGAGAATGGGGGAAAGTAGACAACCTTGTCTGACACCAACAGTAGTTTTAAACCAATCTCCCAGTTTACTATTGAAGAGTACCGCGCTAGTTGCTTTGTCGTACAATTTTTTGATAACTTTAATAAGGTTTGCATTAATGTTGAATGTGTGCATGGTTGCCCACAGTGCTGCATACCACACTCTGTCGAAACCTTTTTTAAAGTCGATGAAGACGTGATACAGACCGCTTTGATGTTGCAGATATTTTTCACAGAGTATTCGCAGGTTAAAGATTTGTTCTGTTGTGCTTCTTCCTGCTCTGAAGCCAGCTTGCTCTTCTGAGATGATTAGCTCTGCCTGTCGTTTCAGTCTATTAATATAATCATGAGCACGACTTTGTTTGGATGGCTAATCAAGCTTATTGTCCGGTAGTTTTGACACAACTGTAGGTTACCCTTCTTTGGGAGCGTGATAACTAGTGATTGAGTCCAGGGAGTTGGCCCTTCTCCTGTTTGTCATACTTTGTTGCATATGTTGGTTAGTATGTCTATAACAGGGTCGCCTCCTGCTTGGATCAGTTTACCTGGAATGTTGTCTGCTCCCGCTGATTTCCCATTTTTCAATTTTTGTACAGCAAACTCCACCTCTGTGCGGAGGATAGATTGTTTATCTGTGTTGGTTGACATTGGGCAGTTGAGCACTGAAATGTCGCCTTTTGCGTCTTTATTGTATAATTCAGAGCAGTATTCGGTCCATCTTGTGAGAATTTCTTGTTCATCTGTGATACATTTGGCGGATTTATCCTGTAAGGTTGAGACATGACTTTGTTGGATGTTAAATCCTTGACAATTTTATACGCCTTTTTTGAGTTGTTCTTTTGTAAATTGTCATCGATGTTTGAGCATTGTTGTTCTATCCATTCCTCTTTTGCTTCCTTCGTGTCTTTTCTTATCTTCTTGTTGAATTCTTTGTATTTGAGTGCTCCTTCTGTAGTATTTTTCGCGCTCTTAAGTTTCCTTCTTTCATCACATAGCCTAAGAATGTTACTAGTAACCCATGGTTTTTTTTATTGTTTGCTTTTTACCAAATATTTCTTTTGCTGTTTCAATTACTTTGGAATTGAAGGTATCAGTGACTGCGTCTATGCCTGTCTTTGAGTCATATAGACCGGTCAGTGGAGCAAGTTTTCTCTAATGGTTGTTCTGAGCATCTCTGCGATTTCCGGGTCTTTTAGTTTGTCAAGATCAAAGCGTAATCGAGAATTGCCTTTTTTGTTATCTTTTTCAAGTGGAGATGGAAAGTCATCAGCACAAGATTGTGATCACTACCGATATCTGCTCCAGGGAAACTTCTAGTTTTAGATGTTTTAATGCATGATTTGTATCGTTTTTCGACCATTATGTAACTATCTTCGTCGCTCTAAACCGCCTGCAGGCCCTCGCCTCCCGAGTCTACCCAGAGTCACAGTGTGGCTTCAGGGCTGGCCGATCAACAGTGGACATGATCTTCTCACTACGTCAACTTCAAGAGAAGTGTCAGGAACAGCATGTGCCACTCTACATCGCCTTCGTCGACCTCACAAAGGCGTTTGATCTAGTAAGTCGAAGCGGACTCTTCAGCTTGCTGCAAAAGATTGGCTGCCCCCACACCTGCTTGCAGTGGTCATGTCCTTCCACGACAACATGCATAGCACGGTTTGCTACAACGGCGCAATCTCCGAGGCCTTCCCAGTCAGCAGTGGAGTAAAACAGGGCTACGTCCTTGCACCTACACTCTTCTGCATTTTCTTTTCCATGCTTCTCCAATACGCCTTCCAGGATTGCAGCGAGGGTGTTTACAAGGTCCGATGGCAAGCTTTATAACATAGCCCGCCTCCGTGCAAAGACCAAAGTCACAAAGGTCCTAATCCGCGAGCTGCTCTTTGCTGATGACACAGCCTTGACATCACACACTGAAGACGGACTGCAGCAGCTTGTCACCCGCCTCTCCCATGCATGTAAGGAGTTTGGACTGACTATCAGCCTGAAAAAGACGAATGTCATGGCACGGGAGTATGCAGATACACCCCCAAGCATTGACATCGATGGGCACACCCTAGAGGTCGTCGAGAACTTCACTTACCTCGGGTCCACCATCTCCAGCTCGCTATCCATAGACCCGGAGATCGATTGCAGAATCGCTAGGGCAGCCACAGTCATGGCGAGACTAAAGCTACGTGTGTGGGAAAACCCCAGTCTCACCGAAAATACCAGATTGCGCATCTACCTGGCCTGCATACTTAGTACCCTCCTCTATGGATGCGAGACGTGGACCACTTACGCAAGGCACGAAAGGAAGCTAAACAATTTCCACATGAGGTGCCTGCGACGTATACTGCAGATAAAGTGGCAAGACAAGATCCCCAACACTGGGGTGCTGGAGAGGGCCAACATGAGCAGCTTGTTTGCAGTTCTCAGCGAGAGACGCCTCAGATGGCTCGGTCATGTCAAATGAATGGACGCAGGCCGCATCCCGAAGGACCTACTCTATGGCGAGCTAGTTACCGGCCAGAGGAAAACAGGGCGACCTAAAATGCGCTACAAAGACACCTGCAAAAAGGATATGAAACAGTGCTCCATTAACCCCAACTCCTGGGAGGCTCGCTGTCCGGCAGGGTTCATTGCGCGCAGAGGCTGAGCGACAGGATAATGCTGCCCTGAAAAGAACAAGACGGAAGCGGACAAAAGAACAGCTACAACAACAACTACAACAACCAACTATTTTCAAGTGTGACATGTGCGGCAGGGATTGCCACTCCCGAGTCGGACTGCACAGCCACTCCCGGCTGTGTTTTGTAGACTCAACTTAGCTACACCATCGTCTAACGAGACGGACGGATGCCGACGACGACGACGACGATGATGTAATCTATCTGATTACTATGTTCTCCTTTCGGGCTCTGCCAGGTCCATCTTCTGGACTTTTTATGCTGTCCAAGTGTATTTGCTAGCAGGAGGTTGTTGTATCTGGTAAACTCCAACAGCCGAAGCCCTCTGTCATTGGTCATGTCATTGCAAGAGTGTCCACAAGCATCTGCCCAGTTGGTACATGCATCTTCTCCAACCTTCGCGTTGCAGTCTCCTTGGACGACAATTATGTTCTTCTTTGGTGTTTGGTCCACGATATCCTGTACTTGGTCATAGAAGGCCTCCACTTCTCTGTCTTCGTAGCTAGATGTAGGAGCATATACCTGTATTATTGTGATATTGAAGGGTGTGGCTTTAAGTCGCATGGTTATGATGCGGTCAGAGACAGGCTGGCATCCCATGACGCATTTCGTAGTGTTTTTGTGAATGAGGAGTCCAACTCAATGTTCATGTTTGTCCTCTTTGCCGCTGAAGTAGATCTTGTGTCCCTCATCTGTTGAGAATTCCCCAAAGTTTTTTCATCTGGTCTCACATAGTCCAATGACATTCCACTGGTAGCGCTCCATTTCGTGGGTCAGTTCTTTTACTTTTCCTGTCGCATGTAGGGTTCTTACATTCCTTTTGCCAATAATTATGTCATCTTTTCTTTTCAGCTTTAAAATAAGTTTTAATTTCTATGTAATATTTGTTTACGATATTATAATAATGGGCTATCATTGACAAAAAAAAAAGATATTGTACTGAAAGGAGGCACAATGTACTGATGGGAGATATAGTGTACTGATGGGTGATATAGTGTACGGATGGGAGATATAGTGTACTGATGGCAGATTTAGTGTACGGATAGGAGATATAGTGTATTGATGGGTGATATACTGTATTGATGGGAGATATAGTATATGGATTGGAGATATATTGTACTGAAAGGAGAGATAATTTACTAATGGTTGATATAGTGTATTGATAGGAGTGATAGTGTATTGATGGGTGATATAGTGTATTGATGGGAGATATAGTGTATTGATGGGATATATAGTGTACGGATAGGAGAGCTACTTATGGTAAACGACGAGCGTAAACAAACAACAAATATGTTCATCTACAGGGGCGTGACGTTGTGACATCAACAGGGGCGTGCCGATGTGACATCTACAGGTGCGTGACGATGTGACATCGACAGGGGCGTGACGATGTGACATCGACAGGGGCGTGACGATGTGACATCTACAGGGGCGTGACGATGTGACATCTACAGGGGCGTGACGAGGTGATATTTACAGGTGCGTGACGATGTGACATCAACAGGTGCGTGACGATGTGACATCAACAGGGGCTTGACGATGTGACATCTACAGGTGCGTGACGATGTGACATCTACAGGGGCGTGACGATGTGACATCTACAGAGGCTAGACGATGTGACATCTACAGGGGCGTGACGATGTGACATCTACAGGGGCGTGACGATGTGATATCTACAGGTGCGTGACGATGTGACATCTACAGGGGCGTGACGATGTGACATCAACAGGGGCGTGTCGATGTGACATCTACAGGGGCGTGACGATGTGACATCTACAGGGGCGTGACGATGTGACATCAACAGGGGCGTGACGATATGACATCAACAGGGGCGTGCCGATGTGACATCTACAGGGGCGTGACGATGTGACAACCGCGACACATAGAGCCGTATATAAGTAAATTAGTGTGCTGCTGCTGTTGTTGCTGCTGTTGTTGCTGCTGTTGTTGCTGCTGTTGTTGCTGCTGTTGCAGCTGCTGGTAGGTGATCCCATTATATTGCATCAACATTTCATGCTTTTTTTATTCGCCCTAACTAAAAAAAAATCAAGTTCCATACATTTTATTATGGACAAATATGGATGTGTTCCACATTTTGGAAGGTGTACCTAGTTCACAATCAGGAATGTCACGACAAAGGAATTCATCAATTGCACTGTACGGTAGTATTCATCACTTGCACTGTACGGTAGTATTCATCACTTGCACTGTACGGTAGTATTCATTACTAGCACTGTACGATAGTATTCATCACTTGCACTGTACGGTAGTTTTCATCACTTGCACTGTACTGTAGTATTCATCACTTGCACTGTACGGTA
The DNA here is from genome assembly GCA_021962125.1 of Bulinus truncatus. NCBI lineage: Eukaryota > Metazoa > Mollusca > Gastropoda > Planorbidae > Bulinus > Bulinus truncatus. The sequence continues at coordinate 1,357,113 of JAGDYQ010000216.1, forward strand.
ATATTCATCACTTGCACTGTACGGTAGTATTCATCACTTGCACTGTACGGTAGTATTCATCACTTGCACTGTACGGTAGTATTCATCACTTGCACTATTGTGTGTACGTTTGTCATCAGCATAGAATGATTTTAAACAGTTTATTTTAATAATTTAAAATTATCTATAATTCATATTGTGTGGGACGGATGTCTGATTGGTGTAGATACTCGACTATCGACCTGAGAGTCATGGGTTTGATCCTTGGTGAGAATCATGGAATTTTTCAGGTTTTATTTGGTGCAAAGTCGTCCCACCAGTCCACCCAGCTTTAAATGGTTACCTGCTAGCCACACTATCGTTTTATATGCCGAGGTTATAGAAACAGATCAATTATACACTTCATCTGCCCCGATTGCCGAGTAGGTCTAAGGGAACTATACTTATAACTTAATAAATTGAATAGTAAATTTGGCACGTGCTTATATTGCTAATTGGTTAATCAGGACTGTTCAGTAATTCAGGACTGGTCAGTCTGCGTATTTTCTAAATGATTCATGTGTCAAAGCGCTCATTCAACTAGCTAGAGCTTGTAAAATATGTCACAACCGCTTATAGTGGACTTGGCAAGTCTGATATGAACTAGCTAAACAGTTTACTTTGATCATAAAATTCAGAGTCTCACTCGCCATAGAAAACACACATTTTATTTTTTTTTTCATGTACTAGCTGTACTCTGCCATATCTTTGACTATAGCCTACTTCAGCTTAAAAAGATCAATGTAATCACAAAGTCTAGAGTTTACAGAAAAACCGGTTTTCGAAGGTCAATTTCTCAAAAAAACGGCGAAAAACGGATTTCGGTTTTACTAAAAAAAATTAGTAAAATAACGGCATTCTAGCTATAATTATTTTCAATGTGTGTCATATTTAATTAAAGGAGCGGCTAATCAACTTCAGTAAAAGAATAAAGTCTAATGTAATTATGACAATCAATTGTTTACGTAAAACAATACATACAAGAAAAACATTATCAATATGACAGTAAAAATACTATTACTGTCTACTGGGTGCATATATGTTCATTTAAACTGTTTTATAGCTAAACATATTTCTATCATAAACTTTGAACTGTTTAACTTAATTTGGCAGTCATGAAAAAGACTTAATTCTTTCCTGTGTTTCATTTATATTATACTGCCAAAGACATGAGGTTTTGTTTGCCGATCACAGACCATTTCTGAAATCATCCGTTGTGATGTAGACCTCAGTATAGAGCTTATTGATATATAGTCTGTAGATATTACGGTTCTTTTTGTACTCATGGTATTCACTTTCCGTCTTTCCCCCTCTCTCTCTCATTCTCTAAGTTTCTAACGTTATCTACACAGTACACAAACACCTCTGCACCTCCATGGACCCACATTGAATGCCCATTTCAAAACATTCCTCCGCTGAACTAAATTCACATCTCGCCCCTTCATACAATTATTTCCTTGCCTAACCCCTCAATCCCTGAGGTGTATTAGTTACAATAGTCATTACAGCGGATTACGACGGTCCTGCCTTTTTTAGGTTAGAAGAAAGGTTGGCGGTGTTTGGAGATGTTGAATGACGAACATAAATTTAGTCCACTTGAACAAAAATAACCTAATGCTGTCTATTGTTTAGTAATGAGTTAAGAAGATACAGATTATTCATTTTCTCTCCCCCCCCCTCCTCCCTTTCCATGGGATGCCCGCAAGTCAACAAAAAAAACCATCGGTTGTTCTGTGGAATTAGTAAACGACTTGAATTTAGCCCTCTTTTCAGGTCGAAAAAACAACGGATGCAATAACTATCTGTATGTGTATATACCCTCCCCTCCCCCTCCATGCAATCCCCAAATTACCAGTGAACCCAGGCCCGGTTTAACCACTAGGCAGGACTAGGCGGCCGCCTAGGGCGGCAAAAAATTCCGGGGCGGCAGCCGTGGTAGTAAAAGACGTAAAAATAGAAATATTAAAACAATTGAAGTCCTTTAGTTATAAATGGATTGAATTATATTTTAGTGCTAAGAGTTTATTAATATTGAATTTCTTAATATATTTCACTAAATAAAAGGACAAAACGTCATATTAGAAATTAAAATAATCTGGTTTTATATAAGAAATCAGAAAACAACGCTTTCTATGACGTATTTGGGAATTCCACAAACGCGACACATCTATCTATATTTATGTTGTCCCGCATGGTTGGGCAAGGAAGAGAATTAATTATACATATAGATATTTAAAAAATTTAACTTAAATAACTGAAAATTAATTGTCGTAGAGTTACTCGGCTGCCAACTTATACTGTAGGTAAGATATTTAGTTTTCTTATGTAAATACTATATAACAGCGTTATATTTCAAATCATTTGATTTGGGGCGAAATTTGACATCAAGTATCTGCTGTCTTTAATCTCCGCTTAAACAACATGTTTTCAAATCCAGCCAATCTGTGTCTTTTGAACTTAAGAAGCACTTAAAAATAACGTCATTGATCGGCCTCATTTAAAAGACGTTATTTAAGTGGACTGTGAAGATTAAAGTTACTTAATAGCAGGGGTTTAACGCTTCGCCTTTTGCCCGAGTCCAATTATTTAACATTGGAAGATATTTTGCAAATGGCCGACATTCAAATGTGAACGATTATTCGGAAAAATGTGCCTGTTTCTATTTCATAGGCCAATATAGGAGCATTTCATCTAGTAATACTATATATAGACATTATTGGTTAATTGTCATTTGAAAGTTTAGTCCTCAGATATTTAGGCTTAAATTTGTAAATGTAAATTGTAATTATTTTATTTTTCAAGAATGTATTACACATTTTGAAAAATAATGAACCACAATAAAATTCGATCTTGCAGTTTCCATGGTTATTGTAACCCACCATGGCCATGGCAGAGAGAAAACGATTGTCTGGTTCACAGTATCGTAAAAGACGGGTTGAAAAATAAAAAAAAATGTAACAAAACAAGGAGAATCATTTTAAAGTATCTATGTACAGCGCACAGAGATGAAGATGGTCCAGATCGACCAGATGAGTTAAAAAATCAAACCGAAGCAGGCAAAGAAGCGGAGGAATCCGAGATTACAGTATCAGAAGAGTTTGAATCACAAAATGAAATGCACGTTACGTACCAAGAAACACAATCTGGTCAAGAAATAGATAATTTCAATGGCTTATATGTTAACTATGGCGATCCTGCTGCTTGGACCGAACTTGATGATCATATGAGACAAATTTTGATAGCACATGGACCAGAACAAGTTGAGCAGTTTGATTTTCCTAAAGATAGTTTGGAACGAAAATTCTCAAAAAATCATTACAACCGCAGGCTTGAAAATGGAGAAGAAATTCGCAGATGCTGGCTGCAGTATTCTGTAAGTAACGACTCTGTTTATTGCTTCTGCTGCAAGCGTAGGTGCAAGCGTAGGTGCGTCATCTCTTTCTGATAAAGGTTCACATGGAAAAACATGTCCGTGATTCTATCAGGGCATGAGAAAAACAGTGAACATCTAGCGAATTTTCAGTCATGGAAGGAAATTGAGCTGAGACGGCGACAAATGAAAACAATTGATGCCGAACACATGCGTCTCATTAAAAAGGAACAGTTTTGGCAGCAAATCTTGAGACGGCTGATTGCTTTAGTTCTTGGTATGCAAAATCTTGCTTTTCGTGGAACACATGATAAACTTAACACTTCTGATAACGGTAACTTCCTGAAATTTGTGGAATTTCTAGCTTTGTTTGACCCACTTATGGATGATTATCTCCGAAAGAAAGACAATGAGACCCATGTACATTACCTAGGCAAAGACATACAGAATGAATTGATTCAGCTTTTATCCAATGCAATCAAACAAAAATTCTGGCTTCTGCTCGTGATGTTAAGTACTTTTCAATAATTCTAGATTGCACACCAGATGCTGGTCATGTTGAACAAATGGCCATGATCATTCGCTTTGTGGATGCAGTGGTGTTATTTCACCAAAATGTTAAGGGGGGGGGGGACAATAGCATCTGGTTTTCATTTTTCCATCAATTAAGTCATCAAAATCCATTGATTTAACCAATTAATTTAATTATTTTAAGAATCTTGGAAGTGGGGGAGAACACGGCCACCCCAGCCCCCACCCCTCCCAAATGACGCCACTGTGTGGATGTGATTTCAAGTCCAGAAAGTGACACTGCAGCACCATAATCTGTAAAGGAATATTTCTTGGGTTTTGTGCCTCTAAAAGAGACAACTGGTGCTGGCATGACTGAAACTATTCTTAAGCAGTTAGAAGAGATGTCTTTATCTATCGAAAATTTACGCGGTCAAGGCTATGACAATAGCAGCAATTTGAAAGGAAAAGCCAATGGTATCCAAAGAAGAATTTTAGATGTCAATCCACGAGCATTGTTTGTTCCTTGCTGTGCACATACCATGAATTTGGCTTTAAATGATGCCGCAAAATGTTGCTTAGAAGCAGCAACCTTCTTTCCAAAAGACAAATTCAAAGTAAACTTTTACTTCGCTGTTCTTGACACGGCCATACAATCGGTTGATGAAAGGTTCACCCTGATGCAAAAAAATTAGTTCGGTGTTTGGTTTCCTGTAGATGTTCATACTTTACAAAATAAAACTAGCAGGGAAATTACGGAACATTGTTTGAATCTTGAGAAAGCTTTGCGACATGGAGACTCCAAAGATATTGACGCATTTGATCTAAGCAGTGAACTGAAAGCCTTTTCAAGACGAGTTGCAAGGTTGCATCGCCACAGGATGTAAACTAAACTTTATATTGAAAAATAATCTAACAGACAGTGTGCCCAACACTGTTATAGCTCTCTGAATCCTCTTGACACTTTCAGTTTCTGTGGCCAGTGGTGAGCGAAGCTTCTCAAAACTCAAACTGATAAAGACATATTTGAGAACGTCCATGCTACAAGAAAGACTTGTTGAATTAGCTACTGTGTCAATCGAACATGATATTGCTAGAGACATTGATCTGATGGAACTCGTTTCTACATTTTCTAAAGCAAAAGCGCGAAAAATAAAGCTTTAAAATTGAATTATTGATTTATTTTATTGGCCTACGATTGTAGCCTATAGCCATAAAACACAATTATACATGACATTGTAGAGATTGTAGCCTATAGCCATAAAACACTATTATACATGACATTGTAGAGATTGTAGCCTATAGCCATAAAACACAATTATACATGACATTGTATAGATTCTGTTGCAACTTAAATAGTTATTGAAACAAACGACAGCATAGTTTTCCTTCATGAAAGTTATAATATTACTTTAAATATTAGTTCTTGCCTTTAGTAGGGGGCGGAGTGCGACAGGTTCGCCTAGGGCGGCAAATACTCTGGCGCCGGCCCTGCCTGAACCACCTGGTCACGCCTTCTCTCTTGTATCGCTCAACAATTACTTTCTATCAATGACAATGTACACGTGTTGGACTGAGGGGGGAACTCATTGGAAAGTCACAATTTCCCAGATTTCTCTGTAATTCTGCGAGATGTATCAACATTTTTTGCTAATGTTTAGTTCTCGGCTAAAACCGGCTTTTAAAGCCCAAAAAACCGGTTGTTGGAAAAAACGGTTTTTCGCCGCCGGTATTTAAAAACCGTCAATTTCTAACCGAAAACATTGGACGGATGGCACTTGGCAGTTTAAAGAAACCGGCAAAAATTGCCATATTACATTTTACCTGTCTATAATCAGTTGTCATAAATAGTTTTAAAATTAACAGCAATTGTTTTTCTCATAGTTAAAAAAAGGTTTATATGATTACATTACTAATGTTTGTGTGTCTTAATTCTAGTTTATTATTAAGCCAGTTTTACTACCTTAAATACACCACCCATAGTATCACATTTAGTACTAATTGCAAGTTTAGGTTTTTATAAGTTTAACAGACAGATGCCATTTAGTCCAAGAAAGAGCTTACAAATACAGGAGGCAAAAATATATACAGACCAATGTCCGACCCGTGTAGGCCTACTTGAAAATTGTTAGACATTAAAGGTACGAATCCACCAAGACAAAACACTTTAGCGCAGAAAGTTCCGCGCGGAAGTTTTCACTTTGCGAAACTCTTGTATATACACTTGAACGAAACGGTGAGCGCCGAAACAACTCATTGGAAAGAAGATTATATGATTACTTAGCACTTTCTTCCTGCTAGTGAAAAAAAAAAAAGATAAAAAAACAACAATTCTTAAAAAGCAGAAATTGCTGCATCCCGTGTGCCTTTTTGTTCTTATTACAAATAAATTGTCTAGCTGGAAATGGAAAACTTGGTTTTTTTTTACTTTTTATTATTCGATCGGTAGCCGAAATTTTTTTTTTTCGTTTTCATGAAAAGTTAAACATTTATTTAGACAGCCCTACGGTCGAAAGAAATATCATTTTGTAGATTATGTATGTAGACGATGTATATTTTCCTTTCAGAAATTAATATACAGAGACTGTTGCCGGCCAAAACTTATTCATGTAATTCATGTTTTTCTGTCAAAGTTCACTTTGTTGTTGTTTGTTAATGAATAAATACTAATTTGAAACATTTTTTCTATTCGAATCAACGTCTCTAATCTGCCATTTTATTTGTTTATCCTGGCGGAAAATTTAGCTCTCCGGAAAAAACTCTGCAAGCAGCGAAACAGAGACGGAATCCGCAATACCCTTAGATACCGGAATTTCGTCTTGGTGGATACGCACCTTAATTGTTGAGCGATACAGGACAGTAGGCGTGACCAAGTGGTTCAGGGGTCATTTGAGGATCGGGGAAGTGGGGGTAGGGTATATACACATAGAAAGATTTATTGCATCCGTTTCCTCAACCTAAAAAGATGGCTAGATCCAAGACATTTACTAATTCCACAGAACAACCGATGTTTTTTTTTTAAGCGCACGAATTTATTGTTGACTTGTGGGATGTATACACCTTGAAATGGGCACCTCATTGAGACGGTAGGGGGGAGGGGGATAAATAACTGGTATCTTTTTAGTTCATTACTAAACAATAAACAGAATGAGGCTATTTTTCAAGTTGACTAAATTTATGTTCGTCATCCAACACCTCCACCACCACCAACCTGTCTAACTTTAACAAGGGAGGATCGTCGTACATCCGCTGTAATGACTAGTGTAACAAATACATCTCAGTTATGAGAGGTGGTAAAATGGGGAGATAATTGTATGAAGGGAGGGGCGAGGAATTAATTTAGAGTGCAACAGTGGAAGAATGTTTAGAAATGATCACTCAATGTGGGTCCATAGAGGTGCAGGGGTGTTTGTGTACTGTGTCACATATATAGATAACTTAGAAATTTAAACAGATGATATATATATATATAAATAAGTGCAATATACTGAGGTGTACATAACAACAGCTGATTTCAGAGCTTGTCTGTGATCGGCAAACCCAACCTCGTGTCTTTGACAGCCACGTATATTTATAGCATGATAAAAATTATATAAATGAAACACTGGAAATAATTAAGTCTTATTCGTGACTGCCAAATAAAGTTGATCAGATCAAAGGTTATGATAGAAATATATTATTCATAATGCGATTGAAATGAATATATTTGTACCCAGTAGTAGTATTTTTTTTTTGGTCATGTTGATAATTTTTCTTGTATTTATTTTGACGTAAAATTTTGTTCACATAATTAAATTATACTTTATTCTTTATCATGAACGTTAATAATATACAACAATTGAAAATACTTATTGATTAAATGCTTTAAATATCCGTTGTTTCACTTATTTTTTGGTAAAATCGACAACCGGTTTTGAGAAATTGACATTCGTCAGCCGGTTTTTTTAAGTCGGTTTATGAATAAACCCTAGTGTCGGTTAGAAATGTTACCAGTGTTCAGAGGTAAACGGCAAGCTGTGAATTAATTATATATATATATATATATATATATATATATATATATATATATATATATATATATATATATATATATATATTGGAATTCATTTATTTATAAACATGTTTATTATACTTTCTAAGATATCTTACCCATTTCTTTGATTGTAATAGAAATCAAGTTAAATTAGGTACAGCTTTATTAAAAAAAATTAAAACAAAGAACCTGTTATTTTGACAGAGTTATATTTCTTAACTCAAGATTGGGGAAGGGGTTTTAGTCTCATTCTTCAAGATCTAAATGGTTCATACTGTTTTTTTGCTATCTTGAACTTATTTTTATTCTATTTTTCATTCTTATATCTTTTTTTTATGTTAGGCGAGAACTTACTACTTCGTTCGGAAGAGTTACTATTTACTTTGGTAAAATCCGGTTCCTGTTCCGATTCCGGCTGGATTCAACTATTAAATCCGATTCCGGTTCCGATTCCTGCAGGATCTAAAAATTACAATCCGGTACAGCCCTAGTTATAACACATGTAAAAACTCATAAAACTATTGGTCGTGATAAGATAAATACAATTTAAAGCTATATTGACTATAGAGCACTCTATTTGTGCAAGGCAGAATTTAGCCTAAATTATGGACCTACATTTCGAGACAAGCATAGACCTACAAAGGGGCGCCTTCCTTAAGTTAAAACCAAGAATAGGACCAGATAAATGATGAACTTAATTTATATCAGAAGAAAACAAATTTATTGATAGCATTTTAAGCGGTAGTCAAATGTATGGTCATATTGACATTAATTGTTGATATTTATGTAGGACAATATTTTAACATTAGATAAATGCCGTGTAAACAAAGCAGTTTCTTATAGTTTCTTGAAGACGTTTCTTATAGGGGGCTGTATATTAATTATGTAAACAAAATAGGGGGGGGGGTCTAAAAAAAATTTGACAATTGTTACAAGGGGGAGGGGGGAGGTCAAGAAAAGTCGAGGTCAACAATGTTACTTTTTTGATAAATTTAATTACCTAACAAAGGAAAATTAGGCAGCGGTTGTAGTTCTGTGTTACATACTCGCCCAACCTTTAGTATATCACTTAAGCTAATTATATTCCTACTAGCTGTACCCTGCAAAGCCTTTGCATAGAGATAGACTATTGTGAAGCCAGTGCCAAACATAGGGATTTGGGGGCCCGAGGGCTGGGCCTCTTTTGGGGCCACTGCATTTTGACGTTCGATACCATGACATGAGATTATGTACTTAATATTTAATGTAAAAAATAATTTTGGTGGGCTCCCCTCAAGCTGGGGCCCGGCTGGACTTTCGATTTTGGACCCCCCCTCACCCCACCATAGGTACGCCTCTGTGTTCAGCTTTCATACATATTCTCAAAATAATTTTGTTTTTTTTAGTTATGAAATAATAAAAATCTAACTAATTGTTGTTTCTTTTTCTTACAATATCCTAAAAGATATCTAATTAGTTACTTTTCATTAAAACAACTAAAAGGATACATTCTGGGGAAAAAAATGTCTCTGAGAGGAATCGAACCTGGGTAGTCAGAATAAAAAAATAAAACCTTAAGCTGCTTACCCATTCAGCAAACTCATCACACGAACGAAGTGATAATTTTAATGTACTTAGTTTTAGGCATTTTGTAATTTAAAATTAATAAAAGCCCTATTTATTTAAAAAAAATATTATAATAGCTGAGAACTATATTTGATTAGAAATTTACAGACTTTCTTTGTTTTATATTATATTGACTTTAAAAAAATATTTTTATTTGCGAAATTAGATACGAAAACGTGTCATCGTCGAGGATTTTCGATTATTACTATTGTTTACGTTTGACGATGTTAAAATGATATCTGTTACTATAAAAACTATAATAATTTGAATGATATTATATGTTAATTATTACCTTTTAATATCTAGAACTTTTACATTTCATAATAAAAACCACAGAAACTATTTTAAACTGTAGATTTTTCAAAAAGAAATATCGAATTGAGACGCGGGCAAGACGCCATTTTAAATTCTTGTTTTCCGCTTTCGATTTAATGCAGAGTGGAAATGAATAATATGTATATAGAAGTTAAAAGTTTATTAAACTTTTTATCTAACATTTTACTTTTATGCACTTTTTTTGTTGTAGTTGTAAACTAGTCTATTTTAAAATATTGTTTTTTTTTTCTTTTTTATTTATATTTTGGGGCTGGGGGGGGGGGACAAATGTTGACATAATTTTATAGGGGGGAGGGGGGTTCTCTGGGGGGTTTGACAATCTTTAACAGGGGGGAGTAAAAATCGCCAAAAATTTTGTTGACATAATTAACGGACAGCCCCTAGTTTTTTTGTTGTTGTTTTTTTTATTATTATTTTGAAACTTTGACGTATCACTTTAACCGAATAAATAAGCATTAAATATCGATTAATTTGCTATTTAACAATTACTCATTCATATAACTCGAGTGAATTAAAAACAACAGCTAATTAAGGGCTATGTGCATGTCGTGTAACTGGGATTCGTATCGCCACAAATATCAAAGAGGATCTTCAGTTAAAAGTTTGTGTTATGAACAGTGAGTGGTTTCTTGTTTACATTGTTGATCCAGAAGGTTCTCATTTTTGAGTCAGACCTATAACAAAAAAAAGTTTCAAGTTCAAGGTCGTTGAGAAGGCTTTATTGTCCATAGTAAATACAACATCCAGAGTGGGTGGGGGTAGAGCAAAACCATCTTGGGGTAGGGGTTAACACTGCACGAAAACAAGGGGAAACGATCCAGTATCAATTAGTTCAACATAGCCATTCTCGCCCCTTTATTTCGTTCACCCACTTATCTCTAAATACAACTAGGGCACTATGACTTCAAGTTAGGAAATAAAGCATTTGACGTTTTCACAGTGTAAAAATTAGAAAGCTATTTTATTATAGACTTTTACTTAGTTGGAGTTTGTCCTAAATTCTCGCATATCAATTGTTAACATGTTCTCGTTTGGTACTAGAGTTAGGGTACTTGCAGGGCCACCGAAAGAAATTCTGGGTCCCGGGTTGAAGAAGGCTAGTGGGCCCCGACACATTATGTATGTGCAGTGCAGTGCACATATTATAGGCCAACATGAGCTTTTAACATCGTGATTGCCCGGTCTCCTCACTATCCACTAAAGTTAAAAAATTTTACTGTAAAAAAATCAATAACGATATAATGTTGTTATAGTGGTTTCTTGTTTACTTGAAAAAAAAACACTATTGTACAGAATATAGAATTTTAGTAATAAAAAGGGAGGTCCACATTCATAATAAAGGTATTTTCCAGGTTGTGCGTATCTTTAATTTTTATGATCAAAATGAAATGTTTTGCTACATCAGATCAGACTTGCCATAAAATGCCCAAAATCGAATTTAAATATTAGAGCACAAACGAAGACTCACAGAGAAAATTAAACTAATAAAAAGCTTATTAAAAAAAGTATGTCGTTACCCATCTTCGACCCTCAAACATTTTTTAACAATGCGACTTCATCAACAATGAGTTTTGTTATTCTTTAACTGAACTAGTTGTTGGTATCATTTTAATTATTTTGTCAATGATGACCTCCCCTTATTTAGACTTCAAGGGTGCTGTCTTATTTGATGATTTCCCAGCTGCTTGCTGGATGCCTTCGTACATTCTTTTTATATTGCCAGTGTCCGACGCTTGCTGGATGCTATTCGCCAGTTGAAGCCAGTAGTCGTTTGCGCAGCGACGAGCTGTCCGCTGGGCCTTTCTCCGAGCAGCCTTCAGCTCCAGAAGATTGTGTTGACTTGGGTCACGTTTGTAGCTCATTAGTGCTTTTCTCTTGGTGTCGATGACGAGCTCTAGTTCTAAAATGTTTGCCTCGCACCAGTCGGTATTCTTGTGCTCCATTGTACCATACGTCAGAACAGCAGCTCTGTAGATGGTGTTCCGGAGAGAATTCCATATATCTTCTGCGTTTGGCTCTTGGTTGCAGCTTTGCAGTTCCCCCAGCCGTGCTATGAACTCCTGGTTTTTGGCTCAGTTGGTTGTCTGACTGGTGTTGATTTTTGTCTGCCATTTCTTTTTGGAGTGTTGGAGTCTCTTGGGGCGTAGCTTTATCCTAGAAGCAATGAGGGAGTGGTCTGTATCGTAATCGGCGCTACTGTAGGCTCTGGTGTTTCAAACTTTATTCAGAGAGTCGCGTCTGGTAATGATCAGGTCCAACTGATGCCATTAATTTGATCTAGTGACATGTCTAGTTCTGAAAGTAGGCACGCATAGGCCGTGATAGCAGCAGAGTTCGAGTAATCTCTGGCCGTTTTCGTTCATTTTCCCTATGCCATGGTGACCCAGCACACTTGACCAAGAGTCATGGTCAGAACCAACACGAGCGTTAAAATCCCCCAGAAGGTAGAGGTGTTCCGAAGCAGGGTCTGTGGCAATGACGCTGTTTAGTAGCTCGTAGAACTGGTCTTTAGTCTCCGTGCTGGCTTGCATGGTTGGTGCATACATGCAAAGGTAGTTGGCGGTACCACATGCTGTGAAAAGACGCAGGGTGAGGATTATCTCCGTGCCGTGGGAAGGAGGTTCAATCATTTGGAGCAGGGTGCTCTTGCTGGCGTAGCCGACTCCGTGTTCTCTGGATTCCTCGACATCTTTCCCCTGCCAAAAAAAGTGTAGTGTTCTTCCCTCAGAGATCCAGTCTCTGGGAGGCGCGTTTCTTGTAAGGCTGCCACATCGATGTTATGTCTGTGCAGCTCGAGGTCAATGATTGCGGTCTTGCGGAAGTCATCGATCTTCTGTAAGTCATCGGTCAGTCCAGTGCGCATAGTGCACACGTTCCAGCTTGCACTACGGAGAGCTGGAGACTCCGTCTTTATCTTTGAATGTCTTCTTGGTGCATGTGGTAACGGTCTGCCTGTTGAGCTGCGCTCTAAGCTCCAGCCACCCACTGAAGTAGGCAGGCCGTGGCGGGTCAACACCTTATTGGCCGGGGGCTGCCCAGCTTGAGGCGGACGGTAGTTGGCCAGTGGGACTTCTGGTTTGTGCTCTCGCCGTGAAGCGAGACTGGAGTAACGTCTCCAGAGCGCAAGCAAATGGGCAGTTTGGTGGAACACTATCTAGAGTTGTACTCCAGTAAAAACTCTATCACACTCAGAGAGCACTGGGCGCCATAGAAGACTTGACCGTCCTGAAGGAGCTGGATGTTGAACCTACCATGGACAAACTCAGCAAAGCCATTGATGCCCTGAACAGTGGTAAATCGCCGGTTGAGGATGGCATCCCGCCTGAGATCATAAAATGCGGAAAACCTGCCTTATTAGAGCCACTCCACGAGCTCCTCTGCCTATGTTGGAAGGAAGGCAGAGTTCCGCAAGACATGCGCAACGCCAAGATAGTCACTCTATACAAGAATAAGGGAGACCGCAGCGACTGCAACAACTACAGGGGTATTTCATTGCTGAGCATTGTAGGCAAAGCCTTTGCACGCGTGGTTCTCAACCGTCTTCAGGTTCTCGCAAACCGCGTGACTCCGAATCACAATGCGGCTTCCGGCAAGAAAGATCCTCTGTCGACATGATATTTTCAGTGCGTCAGTTCCAGGAAAAGTGCAGAGAACAGCAGATGCCACTGTACATCGCCTTCATCAACCTAACCAAGGCGTTTGACTTTGTAAGCAATAGCGGCCTGTTCCGGCTACTGAAGAAGATCGGCTGCCCACCTCAGTTGCTCAACATTATAACCTCCTTTCATGATAATATGCAGGGAGTAGTCAGCTACGATAGGGACACTTCGGAACCTTTCATAATCAAAAGCGGAGTCAAACAAGGATGTGTTCTAGCGCCTACACTATTCGGCATATTTTTCTCTATGATGCTGACTCTGCAGAAGGTGTCTACCTACACACCAGAAGTGACGGGAAGCTGCTGAACATGGCCCGCCTAAGTGAAAAAACCAAGATTCGCACTATTCTTGTCAGAGACATGATGTTTACTGATGACGCGGCTCTGACGGCACACACAGAGGAACACCTACAGCTGCTGATGGATCGCTTCGCTCAAGCATGCAGAGTATTCGGATTGACCATCAGCATCAAGAAAACCAACGTCATGGGTCAAGACATCCCAGCTCCACCCTCAATCACCATCGACAACGAAGTTCTGGAGGTCACCGACAAGTTCACATACCTGGGCTCCACCATCACCAGCAGTTTGTCCCTGGACGACGAGATTGACAAGAGGCTTGCCAAAGCAGCCAGCGTCATGGCCAGACTAAGCAAACGTGTATGGTACAACAACCAACTGACACTGAACACCAAGTTCAAAGTATACCAGGCATGTGTTCTCAGCACTCTACTGTATGGTAGCGAAACCTGGACTACCTATACCAAACAGGACAATCGTCTCGAGAGCTACCACCTTCGCTGTCTCCGACGCATCCTTGGCATCAGATGGCAAGACAAAATCACCAACTCTGTCGTAATCAATTAAGCCAGCTCACTGAGCATACATCTCCTTCTGTGCCAAAGACGTCTACGCTGGCTGGGTCATGTGCATCGAATGTAAGATGGTTGCATACCAAAGGACATCCTATATGGCGAGCTGACCACGGGGCATCGCCCCGTTGTTCACCCGCAACTGCTCTTCAAGGATGTCTGCAAATGCGACCTCAAATTGACTGGCATCAGCCTCGACAATTGGGAGCAGCTCGCCGATGACCGGAGCGGGTGACGACAGGCCGTTCACAAAGGCATCCTAAATGGAGAACAACTACGCAACCAACAGCTGGAAATAAAAAGACAAAAAAGGAAGATTGTACAGCAGAAACAGGCCCTCAACCCTACATCCAGCTTCAACTGTGGCTGTGGTCACTACGGTGTGTGAAGTCCCTGTAAGGATGAGATGAAATCTCTTAGATCCTATAAACCACTAATGGGACGGTTTTTATGGTGCCCTACTTTCATCCCCACCATAGCCGATAGTCTACTGTTTTGCGATGGCGGTCCTACCGCCCCCTAATTATCTATCGAGGCATGTTTAGGTGCTGCTCAGACCCGCGTTATTTCTTTTCGATTTCCTATTCATGTGTGCTTTTCGGGTGCCCCGGGGGGGGGGCGGGTTGGGTTGTCTGGCAAATAAGCAGAGCAGATCAAATGCCTACCTTGCCTCAACCCAGGTATGTACCAGTGCTGGGGCGCTTACCGCCGGACATGAATGATCTCACGTAGTGATGGTGGGTTGACGTAACTTTTTCCTCGAAACCCCGATCTGCCATCGAGGGGCTGGCTCCGTGCAATACCAGCTTTCGGTCAGTGTATCGATTACACCGGGGCTCACTTCCCGCGCACGTCATGCAGCGGGGGTGCTTTTAGCAGTTCCCTTACGGATTTTCCCACCACTGTTCCTGAGAGCATCAGGTACCCCCATAGCAGGGGAGGGGGGGGGCTAGTGATGTAGGTAGCGGCAAGTACCTAAGAGATATTTTCAGCTTGTCACACTGTTCAGAGCAGGGAGCCTCCCAGAGCAAGGATATCCAGTGTTACTTACTGGCAAGATCTGTCAGTTATCAATAAAGGTTTTAGTAGTTTTATTATCCAGGCGCCCACCGGAGACCACCGCCAGCCCTCTCTACCCGGACATGATTCCAGCCGTTGTTGGGTGGGACCTCAGAAGTTCCAGACGAACGGCTGCATCAACACAGTGCAAAACGCCGGGCGCCACGCATACTGTAAAACTCCGATGTGTTGGTCCACGTTATGGGACGATGCCACCATATTTTGTTATGCTAACCCCGGAGCCCATTCCAAGGGCCGGGGTTTTTCAAGACCAGTGGTCGAGTTTTCCGTGCCGCACGGATCTCTTTTTTACGTAACTTTCGATTTTCAAGCGGCAACCTACGGTCACCGAAGCAGGTCCTCGTCTCCAAAGAGCAGTAGGGGTCTAAGACCATATCTCGCATACATTGATTATCCTGTACTGGGAAACCGGGGGTACCGGCCACACACAGTTGTGGATCGTCGTTTATCGCTGTTTGTTTCTCCATTAAGCCACCGTTCCCATAGGGAGACAGTGTTTAAACCCGGACCGCGAGGAGTTATGGAGTTTTAAGGGTTTTAGGTCAACGCATGAAAGACTCTATGACTGGCTCAGTGCACTTCAATAATACAAAGTCAGCATTTTTTTGCGGTGTACATTAATTTTTCAATTGCCACCGAAGTAACAAAAATGCTTCTTTTAAAAAAAATACAATGTATACTATAAACTAAACCAATTTTATAATATACGGTAATTATATTATAATAAATTGTATAAGCTTAAATTTTCTAAGAATATCCAAATGTAGGTCTTTTATATATATGCTTTGTAAAAATATAATTTTTCTATTAAAATTTTAATATGGAATGTTTTTATTCATTTAAATAAACTTGCTAAAGGTGATATTAAAAAAAAAAAACTGAGGAAAACCAATGATGACAACAGGAAGGTGAATTGATCAGCCAATCATATTTAGGATCCATCCGTATTCTCCCTCTTTTGAAAAAAAATAGTGGTGCCCCAGTGAAGTAAAGTAAAAATAGGGACCAAGATTGGATATCATAATAAAATGCGGCAATCATTCTGACTAAAAACAGATCAAAAGTTTCAATAGGACAACATATCTTTAATATCCCAGAAAATAGAAATGTGTGGTTATGGTAGCATAATAATAACCATAGTTGCATTACTCACTGGGAATAGTATAGAGCAGTGGTTGCGAACTTATGGCCTCATCGCGACTAATAAATCAATTCCTTTAATTTTCAAAGGCTCGCCACCTCTGATATAGATTATCAGATTAACTCCCCATGATGCCCAAACGTATGCTCAAGTATACCTTAGAGCTCAACAAATTTTATAACTTTTAGACCCCCACACACACCCCATCCAGTTATCAATAAGTTTCAAACTTTCGGTACCCCCCCCCCCCCAAGTAAATTACGTCAATTTACCCCGCCCCTAAAAAAAATACAAACTTAACTAAAAAAAAAAAGGAAAACATACCCCCCCCCTTCAAAATACAGAGTTAAATAACAAAATTCAAAATGCGCCGCCCTCCCCCCCCCCCCACAAGTGCAATAATTGAAATATAATTTGACTAATACAACGAGTATTCTTTCCTAAATAAGAAGATTTAACAAAACTGGAATCCATCTCCAACAATCAAATAATATATACCAGTATGCAGCTCCTCAGTTAGTCTTGATTACACAGTAATGACTATTCAGTTCGAAATTATCCGGGCACAGTAACGAGGGTTTATGTTACCCGTGTTGCCTGCGGCAACAGTCTTACAAACAACTACAAAAGCAGTGAAAAAACAAAACAAACAAAAATAAAAAAGTGGGCATTTAAAGCATTTTTAGTTGCTCAACAATATTTATATTTAATATTTATTATAATAAGATCACTACTTTTGCCTTTTCACATAAAGTTAAATGATAATTTGACATAAAAGGAAAGATGTTGCCTATCTGAATTCGGGTTACACGTTTACTTTTTATTGGCTGAACTAAGGGGAAAAAACCTCACATGAATAAGTTTATACTGTTGACAACGGAGAGAGAGATAGAGCAGTAACCACTGCCAACTTTCTGACCGAAAAAAATATTTACAACTATATTATAATTAGCCAGAAGTAAAAAAAAATAAATTAGGATATAATCTAAATTTATATCTGACTGAACAAAAAATTCTAAATCTATTATGGAAACAGAAATTTAGATTGATTAAAATTATATAGAACTGGCAATAAAATATCTCAGTTGGCAGCTCTGCAGAGATTAAAAAAAAAAAAAAAAAAAACTTCAGCAATCGAGAATGTTTGTTTAGTCTAGTCACCTGTCAACCCTCTCCCGCCCATTCCTCCCCACCTTTCATTTTCCGTGACTCGTAGATTTTTACGCGTTAACACAAGGGGAGTTAATTAACTTGTTGTTTTTTTTAATTGCTGGCTACTGCTACTGAATTGTTGAATTGCTCAGCATAGCAATATAACGTTTTATTTTATTGTTGTAAATTTCTCTACTCTTTATCTGGTGTATTTGAATGTTGTAAAACAACATCAGTATGAACGTTTAATTACAATATTCCAAATGTAGCAAGACTATGTATATATAATGAATTTAAATCATCAGGTCTTATATCGATATCACCACCTCTCTCTTATTTATACAAGCACTACCCCTTTCTCAGGTCGACAGTCGGGCACTCTACACCGCACGACCACCCGTACATGTGCAATTTTAATAATAATTTTATAAATTCAATTATACTGAATATTTTGTCAAAAAATAGTACATTTCTATAGATAGATTTTTAAATAAATTTTAATTTGGTACTAAATTTAAAATATTTCTTTTAGAATTGTCAAAATTAGGATAGCTTACGTGTCATGCAGTCAATATGTGACTCAATAATTATTCTTTGTCTATTGTAAAAAAAAAGTCGCCCACTAAAAGCTTTACAACTTTTTTTAAAGGTAACTGACTGTCAAGTTATTTATATCAATGTAAAGCTCTACCAAAGCTCTTTCCGTTGATGTATAATAACACATGATTTATATAATATACAATTTTCATGTCACATACCTGCTATAAGTAGTCTACATAGTATATTTAAGTTATCATGTAATGTTTAAGTTAACGGTAGAAGAAATGTATGTAAAAGAAAGTTGTTATATCGAAAATTAAATTGACCGGTAACACCCTTGTGTAAGTCACGCTTCGTCCCTGTCCGGGCACAATACTTTCCACAAAGCCGTAATTAGCTATTGGTGCGGCCTGCGCGAGTTATTTAAATATAAAATTCCGCCCGTCTTTCGACGGGCTTAAAATACTTATTTAATAAAACGGTATTTTAAAGTAAATAGTAAATAAATTAGTATTTTTAAGTAAATATTTAATAAAATGAAGGAACTAAAACTGTTTATTAAACGTAATCTCACACACGTGGACTATCAGTACTAGTCACAGTTGTCAACACTTTACAAATCTAGTAACTCTAAACTGGTTTTGGATTACAGAGTTAAAGTTTACTTACAGACTTCCAGTTAACTGTTCACCTGAGTGAAGTGATTTACTGATATAATTAAGTGTTTTTAATTTTTCAAACTTTTTTTTAAAATCAGCAACAAGTAAATTCTGTAAAAATTACAAAGATTAAACAAGAAAATTATTTTAATTTCATCACAATTTTCACAAGTTAGTGAAGTTACAATTAACAATTAATATATTTTTACTTTTTTTTATTTTGACATTAATTATTTACAACTTTATCTTACTTTTCTGTTTGTGTACAAGTAAAAAGTAAAAACAACAAATTGTTTGTTATAAGTTTAATTTTAAACAATAAACATGCATATTTCTGAGATTGTGCAGGCATGGTTTGAGTTTCTGACTTCGGTCTTCCGGTCTGTCTTTTCAAATCTTTTGTCTTCTAATCTTCTTCATCTGCAAGACACCCTTCGGTATCCGCAAAAATGCGGAGGGAAAATATCGGTATCGGACTATCGGTAAAAAGGCATATCGGTCGCTCCCTAGTCCAAACCAACGTAAAAAAAAAAACAGCTTATCGCGCTTGACAGGTCATTTTAGGACTATATTCACTAAAAGATTTTCTCGTTTAGAATGTTACAATTTTTTTAATAAAATATATCATTTTTAAGGCATATTTTCAAAGAACCAATTTTTAAAATCTATTGTAGATATCATAAAATGAATTTGCACAAATGTTAATGAGTGTGTTTCAAATAAAAGTCCAATTTTTTTTTGAAAAAAATGGAAAATAATAAAACTGTGAATATTTTTTATTTCGGTACACACAAAAGAGTTATATTGGGGGGGGGGGGGGGGTTGGTAAGAAATAAAATTATAAAAAAAATTCTTTTTAATATTTCCAAAAAAAATAATTGGACAACTGTCAACAATAGATATAAGAAAAAGCATGCAAAATCGTAGGCTTATATCTGAAGTAGTTTTTGTGAAAGTGTCGAAAAGGTACAAGATTTTTTTTTTAAAAAGCGATTTTCAGAAAACAGCAAAAAAAAAAAAAAAAGTGAAAAACCTCTATTAAACAAAATACAGGGCCTAAAAAAGATTGTTAATGATTGGACCGTGATATTAAGCCATATTTCAATATGTATAAAATCATAGTGTTAAATTTGTTTATTCATATTGAAATATGGCTTACTATCACTTAATAGAATATAAGTGTATTCAGTATTTTAAAAAGAGCTCAAACGATTAAGATAATGATTAAGCTTCAATATGCTTCACGTTGATGTTATTATTATCTCTGTAAGTGATTCAGTTATTTTTTTGTGAATTTTTCAAAATGGTCAATTTTTGTGATTTTATCTCCCTTGACAATTCTGACGAAAAGCTATGTTTAATCCCAAAAAATTATATGTTACTATTAGTTTAGAGCAGTGAAAAAAATTGAGAGCTGTCTATGGCAGCATTATGTGTATTAGGGTGGAGTGAAAAAAACATTTTTTTTATTCTTTATTCTAATAGCTTAAAATGGTTGCCAAATGGTCTAAGTAGTTATGGTCTAAAATATGTTTTATGTAGTGTAACGTTTACCGGTGCCCCAAAGACCTTCAAAATTTGAAGGATACAAACGTTAAAGCATTATAACAATTTTTAATGAAATCAACATCATCTCATTAGTGAAATTCGTAATGTTAATGTGCAAACATGAACTGCTGAACTAAATTATGTTTATGAATTAACAATTTAACAATTTACAATAAGTCAGGATAGTCGATTTTTCTTAAGGCATGAGACAAATAACATGACAGGAAGATGGTCTTCCACAAATGCCTGTCACCATCTTTGCACAATGGTTTTGTTTTAATGTCAAACCAAACAGGGCCATAAACCCTCACAATATAAGTTGAAGTTCTTGTTGGTCAAATGACTGAGACATCGTTGCAATATACAAACGAAGAATCCTGTTCGTCTTTGTCAACCAGCGTGCATGAGGCAATTAGCCAGGATCGAGGCGAGCGAGGTCATTGTAACAGTTGCCTCTAATTACAGTTTGACAGATTTTCAGAAGATATGCTTCATCTGTGCTTAAATCATCGCACGCGATTTTCGGGAAGTCAGCATATATCCTCTTGAAAGCAACAGGTGGGAGAGTTTCACAACTCTGAATTGCATCTTTAATAGAAACTAAAAATCTGCGCAGACCAGTTGTTGGACCATCGAGGTGTTTGATTAAAATGCCGAAGTGGCAATTCATTCGCAACTGACATACTAGCCATTAAACAGGCTTATTAAATTTTTCTTCTATAAGCCGTATCACGCCACCTTTGGAACCTGTATTGCTTGCTGTACCATAGCAACCAATAACCAATAACGTCTCTGTGCTGATTGTGTTTTGGACAAAAAAAAAACTCAATCATACTTTTGACAACAGCTGCAGCAGCACCAGATGAAGGTGAAATGTGTCCAACATACTCTGATCCTGGCTCGTGAATTTGTGCAATATGTTATTCCAAAACTGTTTTACAATAATTCTTTGATTCCATTTGCTTTGTTACAATCGTTTGTCTTTTCATCCATCGAAAAATAATCCTTAAAGGTTATCCAGTGTTTTGGTAAGCTCATTTCTTTTTCTTTCTCTTCTCAGCTTGTAAATCTATTATAGTTGTTGCAATTTGTTCTGTAACAAAACCAAAATCTTCTACACTTGCTGTTGCTATTGTGGCACCTCTTTGTCTGAAATTCCATATCTGTCGCAAGTCTATGCAACATTTGGCAGCATTATATGCATTTGTTTCTTTTTTGTGTGAGTGATTGAAGTTGATTGCACTAGATTAGTGCTAGATTGGGTTATAATCATCTTCTTCATCTTCCACCATAGAATCGGATGCTGTCGAAGAAACATCTGATTACAAATGTCCCTTTAAACTACATGCAGCCGATTGTTCACTTTCATAGCGCATATGTCTGGCTCCTATTGCTTCTATCCTTGCAATGCATTTTTCCCTCTTCCTTGATGTTTGTACATCTATTTTACCGATGTACGCCATTTTTAATGTTCTTTGGTCAACATGGAAGTCTTTTTCTTCCAATGGAACTTCATGCTGCAGTGGGAATTGGCAAGGACACATTTCTGTCAAACTATTTGAGGCAACTGTTCCAATGATCTTGCTCGCCGCGATCCTGGCAAATTGTCTCATGCACGCTGGTTGATAAAGGCGAACAGTATACTCCGTTTGTATATTGTAACGTTGTCTCAGTCACTTTAGCTACAAGAATTCTCAACTTATATTGTGAGGGTTTACGGCCATGTTTGGTTTGACAAAGATGGTGACAGGCATTTGTGGAAGACATCTTCCTGTCACGTTATTTGTCTCATGCCTTAAGAAAAATCGACGATCCTGACTTATTGTAAATTGTTAATTCATAAACATAATTTAGTTCAGCGGTTCATATTTGCACATTAACATTACGAATATCACTAATGAGATGATGTTGATTCCATTCAAAATTTGGGGCACCGGTAAACGTTACACTACATAAAAGATATTTTAGACCATAACTACTTAGACCATTTGGCAACCATTTTAAGCTATTAGAAAAAAAATTTTTTTAAAGTTTTTTTTACTCCACCCTAATGTGTATGTGATATACGTTTGATGCATGTATGTATGGGCGTCGCTAGGAATTTTTCCAGAGAGGGGGGGCAAAAATACGTTTTTTTTTATTTTAACTGACAATGCCATACAGGTTTATTTCTTAATTAAATCCAAGTTAAGTATACCATTAATTATTTATATTGACATAAATAAATGTATTTGAAAATTCAAGCATTTTGACTACAAGCACAAGCATGTTCCGATTTTAATTTATTTTTTTTTTTTGCATTCGGTAGCTTGATTTGACCTTCGAAAATGTTTTTTGCATTCAGGTTTTTTTTAATCTGGCAACTCTTGTTAGTTTATAATCGTCTGCCACTGAGTGAGTTTTTAAATTTATCATAAATTAATATGAAAAGATGGATATCAGAAATCGTTGTACAGGCTCAAAAAAACGAAAAGTAGAGCAATCGCGGGATTCCGAAAAGCCGTTATTAGATGATTTTAGGGCGTTACAGCATCTGAATTTTCATATCCATTGAGGACAACAGTACAAGTTCAGCAGCCAGATAGCCTACAACTGAAGAAACTATTTCTTATTTGATTGTTGCTGTCAATTCTTCATTTCCTAAATTGGATATAGGAAGGTATGTCTTGACATACGATCTTTCAAATGAGTTGAAATTGCTGCTGATCCTTGATTGTTGGACCCCTGATAAAAAATATGATTTTTAAAGCTGACAGTGGTGGAAACAGAGGTTTTAGATATGCTTGGTTATCAGATTATTCAACGTGGGTTGTACACTCGCAAATGCTAAAAGGTGCCTTTTGCAAATTTTACGTGTTGTTTCCACATAAAGTAAAGAGTTCAGGGGGCATTTGTCACCAAACCATGCACACAATTTAAAGATTTCATCGAAGATGCATGTAGTCACATGCAAAGCACATAGCACAAAGGCCCTTATTACGGATGCAAGCTATTTATTTGCAGTATTAAAAGCCAAAGCAGTTTCTATAGATGAGCAGTTGAACTCATCATTTAGAAGACAAATTCAAGAAAATTGCAACAAACTGAGTCCCACCATTTCTACAAGTAGCATTTGTACATTGCAGTTTACATACATTAAATCTTGTCGTTAACAATTTAAATAATGTGAATGCTGTACGAAACACAATAGGAAAAATTAAGTTAATTGTAGTATTTTTCTGAGAAATTAATCAGCGAAGAAAACTAATTCCAAAAGTTCCTTTGCTATGTGAAACTAGATGAACACATAAATATAAAAGCTTGCGGAATTTCGCTGAAAATGTGACAGAAAATCTTAAACAACTGGAATATTTAGAATAATCTGGAAAAAGTAAGCAAGTTGCACATCGGTTACTTTGTGTTTAAGAGGTTAGGGTTGGAGTACATTTGTTGTTTGATTAGTTATTATACAAAAATATTCATCAAACCTAGAAGCTGTGAACCAAAAATTACATTAAGTGCATTGAGATTTACTGGCAGTTCAAAAATACATCGAAGAATTGTTGATTACATTGGCTGTTGATCGACAGAATTGTGATGAGAGGTCTACGGAAATTTTTAATTACAAAAGATGTTGTAGATGACATGGGTGTCGACATTCAACCTCCACGACAAGTTGGAAGACAAATGAACAGGAAAAATGCAAAAGTTGATTTGCCTAAGGATTATTTTAGAATAACTGATTTTACACCCTACCTAGATTCTATTAACTGGAAACTCGTTTTTGTGTAGAAAATAAACCACCATTTTTCCTTTTAGTTTTACATCCCTTTTTGATGACAAAACTAGAAAGACTCGCGTTTATGGATCAAGCCGGGGCTATCGCTGAATATTACGCATTTGACAATTTAATTGAGGAGATTGAAACCTTGTATGATATATGGAAATGTAAAACTAGTAAAGAAGAAAAACAATGACTCTTTGTGAGGTTTTTGATAAAACCAATTTTTTCCCCATGTTTAAAATGGCTTTTATGACAGCATTGACTTTTCCAGTAACAACATGCACAATCGAGAGACCAGTAAAAACGTGGCTACAGTGGCTACGCTTAAAAACAGGTGATGATCAAATATCTGGTCTTTGTATGATGAGTTTCCGCAGAAAAAGAATTTCTCAAAACAAGGAAACAATTAAAGATGTTATCAATCGATTTGAACAAATACCAAAACGTTTACAATGTTTGTTCCAGAATAAATAGTTTAAAATTACAATATTACTGCTGTATCAGTGCAATTTATAATTTTATACTCTATTTTATTAGTATAGTAACTGTTTGATACTGAAACCATTCTTTTAAAAATTACAATAATGTAATAATTTATACTTGCGGATATAATTCTTTTTATGTTTGATATATGTACATGTTCTTCAATGTAATAAACTTTCAGGAAATTTTTCCAAAATGTAGGGAGAGGGGAGCAAATGCCCCCCCCCCCCCTTGAATACGCCCATGCATGTATGTGCTGTAGTTTTTCAGATAACGGCATCCGAAAATAAGACTTTTCGAGGTTTTTTTACGAGCTCATAACTTTTTTTTATTTTGTAAGATATACTGATAAATTTAGTACACACATTCTTAGAACAACAACTTATTTTCAATAAAACACATTTTTTAAAATGATAAATCAGTTTGAAAAATCAGTTTAGACCACTTAATTCTATTAGACATTTCCTTACTTTTCAGTGACTTGCTGCGCGTCAGGAACTTAGGTAAATAAATAAAATTCAAAGCTGCCCGGATCAATCTTAAGTTATTTCAAACGCACTAAAATGACGTAGGCCTATGTAATCATGTTATTTCATGAAATTGTAGATGTTATTTACAAACGCAGTAACAGTTAGTAATACTATCGTTTTTAATCACTAAAGTCTTAAGTATTTTAAAATAATATATGATAGGATATACATTTTATATACATGATGTCATGTTTGTCTGCTACTCTTATTGTCGCACTACAAAAATCCATATTAAAGATGCCCTGATGTAATAATAACATATAATATCATTCAAATGATTGCAGTCTTTATTACAACAGACAGCATTTTAATATCGTCAAACATAAACAATCGTAATAATCGAAAATTCTCCGACGATAAGACTAGCGAGCGCGTTTGTCGTATCTAATTTCGTTAATAAAGTTCTTTTTAAAAAGTCGATATAACATATATATAAAAAAAAAAAAGAAACTCTGCAAATTTCTATACAAATTAAGTTCTCAGCTATTATAATATTTAATTTTTTTTAAATAAATCGGGCTTTGATTTATTTTAAATTACAAAATAAGATTATATAGGCCTAAAACTAAGTCAAGTGGAAGTGAAAAATAACCGAGCAATTTTTTTTTAAATAATACATTAACAATTTCATTACGATCGTTTGACATAGTGGCTGAATGGACAAGCAACTTGGGGGTTTTCTTTTCTTTTTAAGCTGACTATCCAGGTTCAATTCCTCTCAGGGACCTTTTTTTTAATTTTTTTTTTTTTTTTTTAGAATTTATCCTTTTGGTTGTTTTAATGAAAAGAAACAACAGCTAATTATATTTTTAACTATTTCATAACTTAAAAAAAAAAAAAAAATTAAAAATATGTATCAAAGCTGAACACAGAGGCGTACCTAGGGTTGGGGAGCCCCCAAAATTATTTTTTACATTGAATATTAAGTACATAATCTCATGTCATGGTATCGAATGTCAAAATGCAGGGGCCCCAAAAGAGGCCAAGCCACTGGGCCCCCAAATTCCTAGGTTCGGCACTGGTTTTACAATAGTCTATATCTAGGTTTTGCAGGGTACAACTACAGGCCCGTAGCCAGCTCAAAGTAAGCCTGGGGGCACCAATACCCATCAAGGGGGCACCTTCTCATTTTAGTTACTTTTTCTTAATTTTTTCCTCTTTTTCTTCTTTTTTACGCGGGGAGCTACGGGGCTGTACAGCTAGTCTAATATAATAATAGCGATTTTAGGTTCTGCGTTAAATCGAAAGTAAAGAATTAATACAACAGTATTCCATACTATCATGAAAAAATCGGATCTGCCCGAAACGAAAAATAACCTCGCATACCGATCAAGCCTAAGGGGATATAACTCTATGCAAAGGTTTTGCAGTGTAGGTCTGTAAAACATAAATATAGATCAGTGATCTTCGACTGTGATCTGTTTACATTATGTCTATGTCAGTGATACAACCCATCTTTTTCTGATTTAAAGTAAAAATGGTTTAATTAACTAATCGTTTGAAACGAAACAATGCAAGAAACTAATATTAAACGACACACACTTGTGATCATACGTATTGGGTAATATTATATTTTAGAGGCAGACAATATTTTCATAATATTATTGGTACTTTTACCAGTAATTGTTCATTTTTATTACTTTATTAAAGTGTCTTTATCGCAAAAATTTGCAACTTATCACACTTTTCTTGACTTTTTTCTCCGAAAAGTATCTATGCAGTTAGTATACATTTTAAAATGATTAACCAGAACACTTATATTACTAAGCAATTAGACACTTAACTCGGAAGTTTTAGTTTAATGTTAAGTATAGTATAGTTAGTAATTAATTATAACTTCATCCCGTAAAAAACTGCATTATAATTATTAATTTAAAGACTTTAAAGACGAGTAAATACACCAAAGATATTCTTTATTTCTATTATAGTCTATGAAATACACAAAAAGCTAAATGTAATTTAATATTTTTTTTAGGCACTTGCTACGGCTACGTAATTACGTGCTCCGTATTTGTTTTGGCCCGGGGCACGTAAATAGATGTGCACATGCGCGACTTTCGGGACTCCGTATTTTTAGCGATATGATGTTAAAAAAAAAAAGAAATTTCGCAATTTTATAAACAAATTAAGTTCTCAGCTTTTATAATATTTTTTTAAAAAGAAATACGGCTTTGAATTATTTTAAATTACAAAATAAGAATATAGGCCTAAACTAGATCAGAAGAAAGTGAAAACACATTTTTTTTTTCAAAAGTACATAAAGAGAGACATTTTTTTAATTTTTTAGCGATATGATGCTATCCCTAACCTAACCCCCTATCCCTAACCCCCATCCCTAACCCTGATCCCCTAATCCTAACCCCCTATCCCTAACCCTATCCCTAACCCCCTATCCCTAACCCTAACCACCTATCCCTAACCCCCTATCCCTAACCCTAACCCCCTATCCCTAACCCCCTATCCCTTTTTTTTTTCATAATGTAATAAAACAAAAAAATATGCTCTAAATTAGTATCTATTATTCTGAAAAAAAAAATTGAAAAAAAAAAAAAATTCTAATGGGATTTGAACCCACACATAGTCAGCCAAAATCGGGTCCCGGCCAAGTGTGCAACTGACTGTGCTAGCGAGCCACACAGACATTTTCCAATTTCTAATATGTTATGTTTTCAATTCCCGAAAGTCGCGCATGCGCACATCTATTTACGTGCCCCGGGCCAAAACAAATACGGAGCACGTAATTACGTATCCGTAGCAAGTGCGTTTTTTTAAAATAAAACATGGATCAACTTTGGCAAGTAATCAATACATTCGTAAGTCTTAATAAGATAAGGCAAGGGAAACAATTTGTCTATTGCATTGCTAAATTGCTTCCAAGACAAAATCAAGCAATGACATAATCATAGACTGATAGAATATGGTTTAAATTCAACATCAAGCTATCTTAGACGTCTTTGTTAGAAAATAATGAATAGTCTGCTAACTAAACTCAAGCCTAGCTCCAGGACCAGGACTATCAATGAAGTTGAAAAACAAAAGACTTCAGAACAAGCTGCAGAAGAGAATGCTTTAGGAGAAGAACATGATGTAGTTACTGGAGATATCACTGGGACTTTGGCCATTTCAGACTTGAAAACACCAACTGAATCAAACAAAGGTAAATCTTGTTTACTTTTGCTACTTGATACTATTTTTTAAATGTTTCTTTTTTAATTTATGAAGTTTAAAGACCAATGCTATGCGGATGCCTATGGCCCTATGGCATGAATTTCATGGGCACAAATCATAAAAAGACTATGTTTATGAAATGGCAGTGGCTACGGGACCATCAAGAGGGACTCCGTATTTTTTTTTTCCAGGGACCAGCAATATATGTGCGCATGCGCGACTTTATTATTTTTTTCCATTTCCGGGGTCTGGATTTTATAGATTTTATATTTAGATTTATATAGTTGTGTAGGGCCTACGTCATAATCAACCTTTGTTCAAATTTTAAGAGTAAGACATCAACATTTTAAAAAAGTCATTTTTTTCTTTGATTTATAAATGAGTAACAAAGCTTTTAATTTAACCTAGTAGTTGTATAGCTTAGTTGTTTGTTAAATAAGTCCGAATATGTCCACAAAATATTTAGAAATTTATAGTTTTGTTGATTTTTTTATTAATACATGTTTGATAAATGAAGTATAAGTGCAGTAAATAATATTTGCCCTAAATTCGTCTATGTAGCCTTTTGCTTCAAAAATTTTAACTCAGTTTTAGCGTATTTATCAGTTCAGTGTTCCTATTTCCCTTTGGTTTCTATTAAATAAAATATTTTTAGTTGAATACAGTTTTAACTTTAATAAATCAAAATTAATAGTTAAAATTATGAAAAAATAATCATGTAGTCAAATTATGACGTTTGAATACGAATTTCTTCAACTTCGTATATCTAGTGCTGGCAGTATTTATATTGTTTACAATCCTGTTTTGTGACTAGCTAGATGACATTAATGACAAATTAATAAAAATAAATAGTCAGAGACATTGCATTCATACATTTTTAAATATTTTTTTTTCAAAGAAAATAACACTGAAACATTTGTATATAAGATAAAAGACTTATAAAAGCATGCTAATGGAAGCAACTCTTCTCAAAGTAAACATATGAACCATGATGATGGCCAGAAGTATCTAGTCATGGACATCTCTTTTTTGTACGCTTATTTTACTTTTAAAATGGAATTCTTAGCAAATTTTTCTCAATGCACCCAGTGTTGATTAAAATAATATCAATATGACATATGTTCAGTAAACTTAACCTGTATTATTTCAACTTAAACAGAAATTTCAATAAAAGATGTTATTATTAGCTTACTCTTTACCCCAGTACTTTCCTCTCTTGACAGCGACATTACTTAAGCAAACTTTTTCTCAATGCACCATCATTTATTAGATATAGTGTCATAACTTAAGATTTAAACTATCTCATTTTTATTGGACATATTTTTTTTAAATAATTATCTTCACATGAATATGATATTGATGAAAAAGTGTTATAACAAAATTAGCTCAGATTTTGTATAAACGATAAAGGTTGGTTCTTAAAACAACATGAAAAATTAAACTACTAACTTATGTCATCAATATTTAAAAAAAACGAATTATAATACACGTGAAATGTAATTTTTAACCCATTCTGAACAACATGTCATTTTCAAATTTCAAACAAAATGAATGAGAAATAAGCAATAAAGATTCCATAAAAGAAATGCATTAAGGTCCCTGACCTTAATTGTGTCCTTGTAAGGATGAGAGGAAATCTCTTATACTGTTTTTATGGTGCCTGTCTTTAAACTCCACCGTAGCCAATAATGCAATGGCCTTGAATGCTCCCTAGGATTTTAGCTGGGATTTTAATCATGACTTGAAATATCCATTGATTCTACCAGAGGTCAAACCAGGGTCCCTAAGATGGACAGTTAGGCATTTTACCACACAACCATCTGTCCCTCATGGTCTCAAGTTTAAAAAAAACAAACTTGAAAATGTAAATTTGTTCTGTGGCAGGATCACATGATAATATGTGATTTTAAAAAATTAAATAAAAAAAAATCTGGCTAACATTATGTATAAACGAAACAAATATTAGTACAATCTTAAAAGTAGAATACAATATATAATTGAGTTTCAAGTTCTGAACAGTAAACAGCATATCAGAATTCTAAATATTTAATAGAGTCAAAAATAAAAACTATCAGACAAAAAACTAATAGTTTCCTGTGCCAAGATTTGTTATTCCCTCAATAGCATTTGTCGGTTAGTAAAAAATTCGATAAATATGTACTAATAAAATTTTAGTTTAAAAACAATATGACTCAGCATCATTATTATAAAAGTATAATTAATATAAAACTGGAAAACCTTAAAAGATTAAATGTTATATTAGATATTTATTTTCAAACATTAATAGATGTTTTTACAGCCATGAATGTAAGGGTTATTTGAGCCACAAAATGTGATACAGGCATGGAAGAGTTAATATCTTAGAAGATAATATAGATGTAAAAAAGAAAAACATTTAGTGTGTCAGCCTGTCAAACGCAGAAGATAACGTGAAGCATTTTTAGCCAGACTAGCCTAACCACATCTTGGGTTAGTCTAGTATGACTTAAAATGCTTCTTGCATAAAAATATATAAACATATGAAGCAATTAAACCTTGTACTAGCTAACCCAACCACTTCTAACTAGGGGTTATACAAAAACCGACTTTTAAAAAAACCGGTTGTCGAACGTCAATTTCTCAAGAAACCGGCGAAAACCGGTTTTCGGTTTTACAATAAAATAAGTGAAATAAACGATTTTTTAAGCATTCTAGCAACAATTATTTTCAATGTATGCCATATTTAATTGACGGGCATGAAAATGAATAAAGTTTAATGTAATTATGTCAACCAATTTTTTAAAGTAAAATATTAAATACAAGTAAACAAGCAATTAAGCCTGTTCCATTCTGGACACAGGACGTGTTAGCGCATTTTCAGTACGTTTGTTATCTTTCAGTAAATATTTGTAAATTTTGGAAATGTTTATAAATTCAATTGTGTAATGCATATATCTGAAAAAAGATATTAAAAGGACAAGTAAGTCATGTTGAATAACTGTTACAAAAATAAATAATGATTACGCCCCTTTGATTAGCTTTTATTATTTATATTTAAAATATAAGCAAAACGGTACATAACAATCTCTTATATTTTGGCCCTGAGAGGTCAAATCGCGAAATGGACTTTTGATGTACACTTGGCAGGCCAAGACCTACACAATGATATATACATCATGGGTCTAGGACTTGTGGTTGCTGAGATATAGGGCGGTCCATTATTAATATAGCTTATATAGTAAAAAACAGCACTTTATAAGGCCCCTTTTACGACCCTGAGAGGTCAGATCGCGAAATGGAAAAAAAGTCATTTCTTGGTAGGCCAAGACCTACAAAATGATATATACATCATGGGTCTAGGACTTATAGTTGCTGAGATATAGCGTTCCTTTATTAATATAGCTTATATAGTAAAAAACGGTACTAAGGCCCCTTTTACGGCCCTGAGAGGTCAGATCGCGAAATGGAAAAAAGCTATTTCTTGGCAGGCCAAGACCTACAAAATGATATATACATCATGGGTCTAGGACTTATGGTTATTGAGATCTAGGGTGATGACAGACAGACAAAACGGGGACAATAGAGCATTTTTTTTCGAAAATGCTCTAAAAATTATCAATATGACAGTAAAAACATTACTACTGCCTACTGGGTACATATATTAATATTCCTTTAAATTGCATATTGACTTATTATATTTCTATCATGGCCTTTGAACTGCTAAACTTTGTTTGGCAGTCACGAATGAGACTTAATTATTTCCTGTGTTTCATTCATATTGAGCTAATATACGTGGCTGTCAAAGACGGTTTGGTTTGCCACTTACAGACAAGTTCAGAATCAGCCGTTGTGATGTAGACCTCAGTTTAGTACTTATTTATATATAGTCTATAGATATTATGGTTCTTTTTTTACTCTTGGTATTATCTTTGTCTTTTTCTTTCTCCCTCCCTACCTCCCTTCCTCTCTCTCTTTCTCTCTCACATCCTCTCTCTAAGTTTCTAATGTTATCTATATATGTGACACAGTACACAGACACCTCTGTACCTCTATGGACCCACGGGCCACGGCCACATTGAATGTCCATTTCAAAAAAATTTCTCCACTGAACTCTAAATTCACTCCTCGACCCTCCCTTCATACAATTATCTCCTCACCTACCCCACTCCCATCCCTGAGACGTATCAGTTACACCAGTCATTACAGCGGCTGTACGACGGTTCTGCCTTGTTGGCGGTGGTGAAGGTGTTGGATGACGAACATAAATTTAGTCAACTTGAAAAAAATATCCTCTGTCTATTGTTTAGTAACGAACTAAGAAGATACCAATCTCCCAATCCCCTCTCCCGTCTCAATGATATGCCAGTTTCAAGTTGTATACTTTACGCAAGTAAACACTAAATTCTTGCGCTAAAAAAATCGTTTTTTCTGTGGAATTAGTAAACGACCTGAGCTTAGCCCTCTTTCCAGGTCGAGGAAACAACGGATACAATAAATCTCTCTATATGTATATACCCTCCCACCCCCTCAAGTTAACACTGAACCACTGGTCACGCCTTCTCTCTTGTATCGCTCAACAATTACTTTCTAACAATGACACTGTACAAGGGTCAGACTGACGTGGGAGTTCATTGGAAAGTCAACGTTTCCCAGATTTCTCTGCAATTTATCTGAATGTAACAACATTTTTTTCTAATTGTTAAGTGCTAGGCTAAAACCCACTTTTTAAAGCCCTAAAAACCGGTTGTCGAATGCTTCGAGATTTGTCGAAAAAACGGTTTTTCGCTGCCGGTTTTTAAAAACCGACAACCCCTACTTCTAACGCTATGGCTACAGAAAAATTTCATCGTTTCTTATGGCTCCAAAGGCTTAGGGAACTATTCTTACTGTACGCTACCATATGAAGCCATTTAGAGCCTTTAGTCTTGCTTACATTCTATAACTAATAAAACTTAGAAAATAATTGCCTGTCAAAAAAAGTAATTTAATAACATTTGATAAAGAAGAAGATACTGAGATAAATTTTATAGTAGTATTTATTAAAATGTAATACCAAAGGATTGTTTATTTAATTTACTTTTTCCAGAATTTCATTATGATGTCCCATGTGATGGAACTTACACTATAGTGGCCAATAACATCAGCTTTGAAGTGATATCTGCAGAAGTTATTAAAGAAGGGAGGTCAGGCCATGTGGTTGGTATTACTTTAAAAATGTTTTTACAGCATATTGTAAATTTATAATCAAATTGTTGCAGTCAAGTATATTTCCTTGTTCATGTATGTCAGTTTTTTAATTGACAAAATATATATACATATTTCATATCCTTAGTATAAGATACATGTTAGATTATTATTGTGTATTTCTCTGTATTTTTCTACCTACATATAAATATTTCACTCAAATAAATGTTTCCTTTCTTGTTTAATTAAACCTTCAACATTTTATTTTGGATGACATCATTGACCTAAAGTCCTAAGGATGTTTCTATTACAAACAAAATAAATATGTTTTTAAGTTAACTTTTTTCATGGATTCAATGACAGTAGATTGTGGAAAGAGAGATAAGATAAAGGCAAACACAGTTAGAATTTATGTCACATAATAATGTTTCAAAAAGAAATTTTAATATGCATACATAATTCCACATAATAAACGAAAAAAATAATCAAATACACACGATCCTCCCTATACAAACGCTTTTTAAATAATATCACAGTTTTAAATTATGGCCGACAATGTTTATGGCCTTTAGCAACGCACAGTGAACCAAATTTGGAAAAAAAATCTGGCCAGAATGCATAAAAACCAATAAACCTGAAGTTAATTCTATTTCTGAAATTCAACAAAAAATACTTAACTTAGCAAGCCTTCTTGGTTTGGAGGATTTGGAAGAAGATGATTTGATAGACCTCCTATATGCAGACAGAGACCAATTTCATACTGGATTAAACTAATTCAGTTAGAAACAGAACGAGTAAACAAAAAAGAACCAAAGCCGGCTGTGTGCTAACAGCAAAGAATTAGTCAAATATCCTTTCATTTTTTAAGCAGGCTTCACAATGATCCTGACAAATAACACAGTGCTTAAGATTAAACTCAGCCACAACATGTTACAAAACACATCTACTAAAAACAAAGCAAGGCGAAGCCAACAACCTATTACTAATTTAAAACATGTTCAATCTACAACAGCAGATATAGGTTGGCAGAATATAATAGCTTTGTGATTCTTTTTGTTAATGTTTGTCATCATATTAAAACAGTTTCAAAACATTTTATTAAACTACTGTTTATTAATTTTTTTAATTGAAGTTAATGCATAAGCAAAATTTTAATTAGAATTAAGCACTTTTAATTGACACAATTATCTAATTTATTATTTGTTTTCAAATAGATCTGTCAATAGTTGCCAAATGTGACTTTTAGAGCAGCATGCAGCTTTATATCAGTTTTATTTGGCTCCCAAAGAGTTATATTCTTTACTTGGTTTTTTTCTTTTTATAGTGATGATATTTTGTAATCATTTTCTGTTAATAGAATTTAGTTATATACTGATATTTTCTTTTATTTTTTGCATCTCTGAAGTGATAGCATTTAGTAATAATTAATCCATTTATAAGCTGCGTTCAAATTTTTTATCACATACAGCCCTAGTTTTTTATTATATACATAAATACACAAATGCATATAATTTCTTTTTGTTTTTTATTGCATATTTTTATTTTTTAATTTCTACATTGGTTTGGTTTTTATTTTTTGAGTAGGCTCAGCATTTTTATTGGAAACAAAAAAATTGGAACTGACTCATTTTAATTTTTATGGGCATGTATCAAGATTATTGATTTATTAAACAAGTTTTCTATACAGCTAAAGCAAGGTATAGGTGTAAATTAAAAACAAAAATTTTACTTTCCCTCCAATATATATTAAGATGATCTTTAGTGCTATTCATTTTAGCTCTTAAAATGTTCCCATCCTAACTGAATACTTGTATATGTTACCGTTAAAGTATATAATGCAGTTATTAATACCTAGTTATTCCATGAAATAACTGATCATGTCCGTTAAAGTGTGTCATATGTTATTAATTTGACACTTTAACTAGTTATTCTATGAAATAACTAGGTATTCTATAAATTAACTAATGAGAGACAGTTAAAGTGTAAAATAAACAATTTATCTCAAATGAAATAACAAGGCATTCTATAAATAAACTAATGATAGACAATTAAAATGAAAAAGAATCAATTTATCTAATTTATGCGGCGTATAAATAGTATATATGGAAACGTACCATAAAATCATTTGTTACAACAAGGATTACTAAAATGACACTTGGAATTACAAAGAACAGTATTTCTAAAAAAAACATTTTTTGTTGACACACTGGGTTTTACACGAACATTTTTTAAATCCCTGACCAGTACCTAAACTTTGAGCTGTAGCAACCAACCGGAGCAATATTTTTACATCCGGTACTTCTTCGATTTTAATTAATTTTTTTTCGCAGACACTGAACTGGGATTGGGAATATAATTGTTTTATGCAGCCATTTCTTGTGCCCAATTGGAAACATCCTTCTTCTGTTATTTTTATGATAGCTAAAATAGATTTGGCATCACCTTTTCCTCGGTCTACTTCGGGCACTGGGATTCGGATGGTAAACCCCACAGAGGCTTCTGAATGAGATTTATTTGACATTAATTTCATCTTTTTCGCTTAAATTTCCTAACATTTTTGAGACTTTCCTCTTTCTCTTTGAACATTAAGCTCATTAAAACACAATTTGCAGATTTTCTGCTCAACTTCATCTTCTGAAAAATAATCTTCTGAACATGATATATGGACAGGCTCCGCACATTTAAAGCGAACTTTATCTTCACTGCATTCTTTTAAACAGACAACACATACTTTCGTAACGGGACTATTTAATATAGTTTTTTCAACTACTTTTTGACAGTCCAACTGTACCTGCGCAACCAAACATAGCCTCATAGGGGAACTTTAAATACCAGAATGGAACGCTCTGTTCTTCATAAACTGGATAAATTTGTCGTGGGAGATATATGATATAGATTATTTTACACTTTAATGGGCTGCAGATCGTTATTCTATGAAATAACTAGTAACCCATGAAATACAAGAGAGTTTTACACTTAAACGGACACGATCAGTTATTTCATGGAATAACTAGGTATTCTATAAAATAACGGATTTCATACTTTAACGGTAACATGTACATTTCAGATAAAAATCTTTTTTATGAAAAAGTTTTATTTGTCTGAAACTTTTTGAACATCTGCTTTTGTATGTAAAAACCATTCCTTAGTTTTCATAAATGTTTAATTTTTAGACCACTTTAAATTTTTTTTCAATATTTTGAGATTTTCCATATCTTTGGTTAATTAATTGTTTTAAGTACAATTTTAAGTGAGTTGAACTCTTTCTTGTCACAGGAACTCTAATTATTTACTTTCTCTTGATTAGATTTCTGCTTTAAGTTGAGAGGGTTTGTACAAGCTTTTAGACTATTATCTTCTGTTGCTGGTGTTGAGTTTTACATTCAGTATTTTGTAGCATGTATGCCAAGTAGACCATTTATTCAAACTTACCCTGTATTCTTACATTTTATCACTTTATTCAGAAAATAATTTTTTAAAAACTTCTTTTTCAATATTTCAGAATTACACAATTCTTATTAGTCCACATAAAGATATCACAAGATCCATTTCTACTGTCATCAAGAGAAGATACACTGACTTTGAGCTGCTTCACATACAGTTAAAAAAGAAATTTCCTTCCACAATGGCCAACATCTCCTTTCCTCGTAAAGTGCTCCTGGGAAATTTCACCAGTGAAACAATTGCTAAAAGAAGTACAGCCTTTGAGCAGTACTTGTCTGATTTGTCCTCGTGTCTTGAAATAAGATTCTGTAGTGAATTTTTGTATTTTTTTCTTCAGGATGATTTCACTGATGCTGTGCAATATTTTCTTCAAAAAGATTATAGCAATGCTGTATTGTACTTTGAAAAAATTCTACCAGTGATAGAGAAGCTTTATGGGGACTCGCATCCTTATGTCTTCAATTGTCTCTGTGGATTGATTATCTCATACCTGAAACTGGAGAAATACTCTGTAGCTGAAGCTTGTTCTCAGGTTGCCTTAAAGTGCCTGGGTGCCATCTGCGATGAAACGATGGCAGCATTGCTAATGACAAGCATTCGCCTCTGCTGGACACTGGGTAAAGACAAACAAGATCTGGAAAGAAGACTTCAAGATCTGAAATTAAAGGGAGTAAATGTAGTCCGAGACTTGAGTGATATTTTACAGGATACATTCCAGCATTGGTCTAAATGAACCATTAAAAAATCATACACCTT
This sequence comes from Bulinus truncatus, assembly GCA_021962125.1. Lineage (NCBI taxonomy): Eukaryota > Metazoa > Mollusca > Gastropoda > Planorbidae > Bulinus > Bulinus truncatus. Next base: position 1,394,942 of record JAGDYQ010000216.1, read on the forward strand.
TTGTGTTTTGTAAGCTTTCATTATTTAGTTTTCCTAAACACTCAGAAATATTTTTCTTCCTGAAATCTATTCTAAGCTCATTATTCAAAATGGAGTAAGGACTCAGTAACTAATTCCCAGTACGAACAACTGTTTATTTTATATTATGATATTATGGTATTTTTACTCTTTATTATATACATTAAGGGTTTTATACAATATTGTTTTCACTTTTTGTGAATCACTAGTATTAATGTTTCTTATTTAATGGCGCATCTATTTAGAAATTATGAAAGCGTTTGTAATTTTAGAGGCTTGAAAATGTCTCACAGATGAGACTGCATGTTATTATTGTTTTATTTTATAATTTATTTTATAGAAAACTGAGTAATTATTTATTTTTTTTAAATGGCATAATTATTGAAAAAATTTAATATTATAATTTTGTTTGCCCACTAGAAACTTGTTGATATTTTTAATCTAATTAAAAGTTGTTTTAATTTCACTTGTTTCAAATTAGTAATTACTTTGAAACAAGAAATGCAGTTACATTTTTTGGCACATGTATATTTCTTGAAGTATTTTATTGGACTTGGATAAACTGTCAAAATTAACTAAATGAATTTCTTACTATGGATAGATGAAATGTACACATTTTTTATTGGTTATAATTAACAGAATTCAGGCTATAGATGTATAGTGTCATACACTGCATTTCTTTCAATTCAAATTTTCTTTTTTTTATAATGGAGGCAATGTTGTTAGTAAAATCAGGTTTATGTTGTAAAATCACTTGAAATTTTTTTTTATCATATGGTCTTCATTTCTTCACACTATATTGTGTCAGGATTATTCAGTTTAATTTATAAGTATGCTTAGTAGAAAAAATTGACATTTCTTGATAAATAAAATTAGGAATTTTTATACTTAGAAACATCCCGTGCGAAGGAAATAAGTTTATTTATTGTGCTTCAACTTTCATTTCTTGACTACTGTACATGCAAATAATTGACGCTAATCATATTAACAAAAAAACTCACACACTACAAAACTTTTTCTTTATTTAAGCTTTTTCAATTTGTTAAAATATTATGATAACAAATTATTCAGTCCGAATAAGTTTAAAAAAAAATAGTTTTAGAAATAGTGAATTTCCCATGAAATTTGTTTTGATTTGCACACTGTGCTCCACATATTCTGGAAGTTTAATTTGACTTGAAAGTAAGTAAACTGTCAAGTTTACTTCATGAACTTTAATTGAGACACAACATAGTCACTGACATTCCAAATAAACATTTGTACATGTATTTTTCTATATAATTTTTTACAACTGTAGTAGAGTTTTTGAATGCCAGTCATACTGCTGACATATAGACATGACATATAGACCTCAGCTAGTGAGCTAATAATGATTTGCACTTCCATGCTGTTGAACTTGTTTTGATTCATTAATCAGATAGAGTTTCTTTTGTGCAATTTAAGCAGTTTGCCAACTTATTGCTGGTGAAGATTTTCAATCGTAATTTCAAAAATGGAAGATTATTTAACAATTAGTTTGTTACATTTCTGTGCTGTCATAACTTTTGGTCAGTAATCCTTGTTTCTTTTATAGTTTAGGTTGAATTATAAAACACATGTATAATAGAGTTTCTTGCTTAAGCTGCTAGTGATTTATACACATATAAAATACAATTTTATTGTAAAATATTTTTTTTTATTTGTCTGATGAATGCATTTATTTAAGCCAGAATTTTAGCTTATTTGTAAGGTGGCTTTGGTGATAATTATATTTGTACAGTTGATATGTAAAATGTAAATATTGTCATTTTTGGCTCAATGTGTTGAGGTACTTTTTTTTTTTTTTTTTTTTTTATAAATATTTTGTCTTTTTTTCTCTTCAAAACTTGAAGATCAAAATACATTAAAATGATTTTTAATTACTCCACTGATAATATTATTATAACACTTTTTAATTGTTGTTTTATTTTTGGCATCATAATGTTTATTCTATCACTTAATCTTTTTATACTTTTTAAAACTTTTCTTACATTACATCTTGGTTTGATACATTTATATGATAGGTTCAGGGCTGGAATAACCACACACAAAATTAAAATGAAGAAAAATGAATTGAAGATTTATAACAAAGTTTGTTCTACTTTTTTTTTTGCAACTTTAGTGAATGGCTGGCCAAAATGGTTCTTAAATTTTTGTTAAGTTGTTATAAAGGCTGGACCAAGAGCAGTCAGATTCAGAAAAAAAAACATCTACAACACTTTTTAAAAGAAAATTTTGAATTCTTATCAAATTTTGTTCAATTGTATCTATTTTGTGATGTCACCAAGTTTAGTTACTAGATCTGACAGACTGTTTAGGTTTGGAATGTGAAGCAGTCATTTTATTTAGAGTGAATTATTATGGTTTTCAAGCTAATGACTACTCCATGTACTTAACCTATTAAATAGTTTTTTTTATATGTATTTGATGATAATTATTATTAGGTCACGTGTGATTGGTGGCAGAGCGGTGTAGAACACCAGGTTCAATCCTCAATGAGAAATTTTCCCAGGTCCTGGTGAAAGTTTGTTGAAGGTCCCTTAAGTCTACCCAGCTTTAAATGGGTACCTGACTTTATTGGGGAAGTAATGTAGCGCTTTATATGCTGTGGTTTTAGAAAAAGATGTATACATTCTACACTTCATCTGCCCCAACAGCCTTTTGGGGCTATTGGAACTTTACCTTTTTCTTTAATTATTAGGTCACACAATAAAAGTCTGTTATTTTATAAGTATTTTAATATCACAATAATAGTCTGTTATTTTACAAGTATTTTGATATCACAATAATAGTCTGTTATTTTATAAGTATTTTAATATCAACATTTGAGTATTTTTTTTAGTCAAGCTCAATTAAATGCTGAATTTTTAAACTCTTTTTTTTTTTTTTTCAGTGTTTTCCATTGGACCTATTAATTATTATCCATAAGTGTTGCCCATCAACGTTCAGGAATCATTCTGTATTTGATAACTTGTTTCCTTTGAATCTTTCTAAATAATTCTTAATTTGAGGGGAGAAAACTTGAAAATCTTCAGTCCCGAAAAGAAAATAATTTAATAATCATACAATACATTATTTTTCTGGTAAACATATTATGGAATAAACTATAAATAAATAATATTTTGTCTAATGGTTCATTTTATTTGTTTGATAAAAATGTTAATGCATTAGTTTTATTTTCCATTTTCTACATCTTTTTGGAAATACATTTTTGACCACTTATATATCACCAATGTGGTGATTGATTTCTTTCAGCCAGCACAAATATGTTCTGGTCATATTGGGTAAACCTAATGATTGTTATTATTTGGTCACTTAGGATTGGTGGCAGAGTAGTGTAGAGCACTTGACTTCGCCATGAGAGTCCCATGTTCAATCCTCAATGAGAACCAAGGGAAATTTTTCATGTCCTACAGATATAAAATTTAAATCTTACTAAAATAATATCAGCATATGTTAAATGTAAATATTTAAAAGCCATGGTAATTAATGTTAGCAGTATGGTCATAGTATTCTCACAATTTCATACTCATACTTGAAAAGAATTGGTTGAACATGGGGTATTTAAAATATCACTATTTACAATTTGTAATGATAGATTTCAGTAAAGCCATACAACAATTTCATTTAATTAACCAGTTCAAAAGTTCAGGCCAGGGACAGTATGTATTTTCTTAAATTTGAAGTTCAGGGTTAAACACATTATTCTTTAGTGGCAAGTGATGGGAGGTACGTACATCCAAGAGAGAGAGAGAGTTCAACAAACTTTCTTTGTTACCATTAGATGGATAACTGAACTGACAAAAGGACGGACAAAGGGAGGTAGATGGACCAATCAAAACAGTTGGGGCCTTAGCATTCTGGGATGTATAAATGAAAAATATTGTAGGGAGTCTGGGAACAGAAAGACAAGAGACAGAAAGGATGACAGAGAGTTGTGGGCACTAGGCAGAGAGGACAGTTGAGAAGTCTAGTCAAGGTTGGAGAAGAGGACAGTAGCGTATGAGGTCGGGAACAGTGTGTTATAAAGTTGTAAACAGGAGTTAGACCTTATGTGACTTGAAGCATAGACAAAGAAGTGTATTATTATTATGCAGTTGTGTTCAGATATACATTACTAGTCTACAACCAGTTAGGTTCGATTAATTGTTTTAATGATGATTTATCGTTATGTGAAGTCAAAATAAAACATGTGAATCATAATTGACTCGGCTACATTAATTGATTGATTGAATGTGATAGTAAATAACACGCAGTAAACGCCCCCAGAGAACGCCTCAAATAAACATAAAATAAAAACACTGCGTGACACAATTTAATTGAAGGCTTTCATTTTGTATATATATTCTAAGAATAGTTTTACTGGTACTCTGAATCAATTTTATCTTTGGCTCCTTCAATATTTTCTACTCCTATAAGTCACAAGTGAGTCAACACAATATTTTCTTCTACTCCTATAAGTCACAAGTGAGTCAACACAATATTTTCTTCTACTCCTATAAGTCACAAGTGAGTCAACACAATATTCCTGCCCATGACAGGAATGTACAAAAACAGATGTATAATATATCATATGTGAAAATACACCTAAAAAGGAAAAAAAATGATCAGGTATTACACATATTTATATAAATTATCCTTATGGCATATATTATTTTTTGCTGTTTTAAAAGTCCAGTATATTTTATTTAAGTTTGTTAGCCTAATTCACTAAAGGTCAAAGATTATTAAGTCTAGAATATGTTGTTTCAATTCTTTTCTCATGTCATAAATTAAGAGGCTGCAGAATGGCAGCCATGCTGATGTTTCTAATAACAAAAAGTTTTATAAACAAGTGTATGCTCAAATGAACTATTTTAAGGACAACAGACCAACAAAAAATGAAACTAAATAAAAGCCTTTAAAAAGAATAGCAACATTTTTGTAATAGGGGCTGTCCATTATTTATGTCAACAAATTTTTGGCGATTTTTACCTCCCCCTTGTCAACAACTTGTTAAACTTCCAGAGACCCCCCCCCCTCACCCCCGCCCCCATAAAATTACGTCAACATTTGTTTACACCCTCCCTCCAATAACAGTAAAATGGGGAAAAAGCAATATTTTACAACTTCAACAAAAAAGTGAATAAAAGTAAAATGTTTAGAAAAAATGTCTAATATTTCCTATTTATAACTACAAAGGCTAACTCGGAACAGAAAAGAGATTATAGGGTTTTCAAAAATGTATACACATTACACCTTTAAATTATGAACATATTTCAAATTAATATAACACTTTAAAGACTATTTAATTATTTACAAAGACTTGTTCAAACTTCAAGCAAAAACGAGATTAAAAAGTTAAGCTATAAATACAGTTTTGACTTTATAACATATTTTTTTACAAACAAATCCAAATCTTATAATCTCCCATGGAGATGTCAAATGTTCCTCAATTGTTATTATTGGCATATGTTTCTTGTGGAATCGAAACACCAGACAATTTTAAGTCAACATTTTCTTCATCTAGCCATTCTTCACTTACACTTACTATCATCCATGAGCAACAATGGCCATGAGCTCTTTTTGTCTTTTGACAGCCACTAGCATTGGACGAACTCTTGCATGTAGTATTTGACTGGGCTCAGGCATACATTGTTGCTGCTGTTGAACATGATTCTTTAACATGGCTTGCGAAGCAACATAAAGGTGAAAGATTTTACAGATCCGTTCAAACAATAGCAACTGAATAGATGGAAGAATTTTGAATGCTTTTGCCGACCGAGGTAGTATGATTTCAACTGATGAAGAAAAGAGATGGAAATCTATTTGATTTTATATCAGATACATCTGGTTCTTTAAGGCAGACTCGAATTGGTGGTGGAGGGGAATAAATATATCAGCAATAATATGAAGGTGCGAGCTTCTTATCGGTTGGCAACAAGTTAAATCACAACATTTGACAATTTGTTGAAAGTACTGACTTTTTCTTACATGGTTTTTGGCACTAAACACTCCGCCGCGGTTAGAAAATTGTCTATGCTTACTTGCTTTCATATTTCTTCCAGTGTTTCGCCAACATATTTGAAGTTTAATTTTTTCTAACTCTTTATCAATTGTTCGACCTTGTGTGTCAAGGTGGCTTCTAAATGTATATGTGGCAAAATTAGTAGGAATATTGTTAGTTTAATTAAAATACTGAATTTTGGGCGAGTGTGTAACACAAAACTACAAACGCTGCTTAATTTTCCTTTATTAAGTAATTATATTAAATTTTAAAAAAGTAACATTGTTGACGTCAACTTTTCTTTCCCTTCCCCCTATTATGTTGACATAATTAATGGACAGCCCCATAGCAATGTTTTAAAAATAGCAACATTTTTGTAATAGCAATGTTTTTATAATAGCAATGTTTTTATATTAGTAATGTTTTTTATAATAGCAATGTTTTTATAATAGTAATGTTTTTATAATAGCTACGTTTTTAGAATAGCCACATTTTTTGTAATAGCAATGTTTTTGTAATAGCAATGTTTTTGTAATAGCAATGTTTTTATAATTTTAGAGCATTTTCGTGTAAGCAGTGGCTACGGTTACGATAAGTAGAGAGGGAATTAATCATGTTGAATAACTGTTACAAAAATAAATAATGATTACGCCCCTTTGATTAGCTTTTATTATTTATATTTAAAATATAAGCGAAAACGGTACTTAAAACGCCCCCTTTTTCGGCCCTCAGAAGTCAGATCGCAAAATGAACTTTTGATGTACACTTGGCAGGCCAAGACCTACAAAATGATATATACATCATGGGTCTAGGACTTATGGTTGCTGAGATATAGGGCGCTCCTTTGTTAATATAGCTTATATAGTAAAAAACGGTACTTAATATGCCCCCTTTTTCGGCCCTCAGAGGTCAGATCGCGAAATGGACCAAAGTGTTTTCTTGGCAGGCCAAGACCTACAAAATGATATATACATCATGGGTCTAGGACTTATGGTTGTTGAGATCTAGGGTGATGACGGATGGACAGACAGACAGACAAAACGGGGACAATAGAGCATTTTTTTCGAAAATGCTCTAAAAAAAAAGGAGAGGGAGAAAAAGCTTTGGCATTATATGATACATTTTTGTTATGGGCAGGGCACTTGTTTCATATGTTTGCATCATAAGAGAAAATATTGAAAATAACACGTTACATTACAGCACTTTACATTACAGCACATTATATTTCGTTTGTTTCTGGCGTGACAGCTTACGTCAAAACTAATGTAAACCTGCTTACTTGCTTTCAAACTTACTGTTAAACTATAAACGTTGAAAGCGAACTTTGAATCACTGACTGACCAACACCTCACCCCTCATTTTAACGAAGGGCCCCGATAAGTCTTCAAACTGCACTCCTTTTGGTGACCATGACGCTGTTACCACTAAGCAGAGTAGGCCTTTCAGTATTTGAAACTCAACCATAGCATGTCTCCTCCAACTCCCCCACAACCGCTAAGTCTTTGATCGCCTTTGTATTAGGTTATGATAGAGGTTATGATGGGGGGGGGGCGTGTATTTATATTTTCGCTACCACATGGCTCCATAAGAAAAAACAAAACAGCAGTGACGATGACATTTTTCTCTTCCATAAATCACGAGCCAGATCTCAGAAGAGCATAGCCTACAGATTTTACTGCTATTTTCTCTTACACCATCTCTCGACATTCACTGATTTCTGTATACTCTCTTGGACTCACAGAAAAGCTTACGGTTTGCAGAACGTGCTGACAGAACACCATATCCCAAACTCGAAAAACACGACGACAGTAGAAATACGTAGAGATGGCTCCTGCATCTCGCCCGCATACATCGGACCTTAGACAAGCTAGCCCGTAGCTCCGTCAAAAACATCAAAAGTCGGTCTAGCTTACCATATGAACCTCTGGCTTCTAAGTTCGACATCAGATGCCTACCGTGAAGAACTTCGAGTGCCCAAACTACTCACATCTCCCATCGCTCGTAAACAGACAGCATGAGTCATATTTGATCAGCTGACCAATGGTCAGTGAAACTCTCTGGCCCCCACCTCCTACCTAGAAGAAGTAACCGCGATTGATGCTGTAGGAAGGGAGGGGGGAATTTATCCAATATACATGCATAAATATTTACCCAGACACAAAACTAATATACCTGTGGAATGTTAGTCCATCATTACCTTCCCCTTTAATACCCTTTAATAACAAACGGCCCGACCTGAACTTTGCTCTCTCTTCCGACGTACTGAAGGGACCTGAGGGATGGATGGAGATCATTGGAAGAGAGCGTCGTGTCCCAGGCACACATGTTGCAACACAGTCGGCCTATCCACGGCCTAACAATACAAACATTGCCCAGTTTATGTTTGATGTAGTAAAACTCGTTTAATGGTTTCAAATTTCTGGCCAGAGAAAAAAAGAAGAATTATGGTCTACATCACAATGAAAAATATTGATTTTTGAAGTTGGTAGTAAAAATCTGTGTACATATTTTTAGTCTGATCGTGATAACAATAGATGTAGCGATTCTAGGGCACAGGGACAGAAATAGATGCATCGATTCTAATGCACAGTAATAGCAATAGATGTATCGATTCTAATGCACAGTGACAGCAATAGATATAGCGATTCTAGGGCACAGTGACAGCCAGTGGCGTAGTAAGGGGGTGGGGCAAGGGGGCATCATGCCCTAGGCGCTACTCACAAAGGGGCGCCAAATGGTATATTTTACATATAATATGGTTTTTGTATAAGGGGGGAACGCTAACAAAGGTATTGTGCCCCGGCGCGAGTTAAGCTCGCTACGCCACTGGTGACAGGAATAGATGTAGAGATTCTATGGTACATATTAGATGATGAGCCTGTTCCATCCTTTGCGATCGTGGAGATCAAACACCTCATCCTGTATTTCTCCATTTATTTCTCTTTTACTTTTTGATCTACAGAAAAAACACTGAAGATTGTTCACTAAGAAAGAAGAAGAAACGCTTACATAAGCTTGACCACGGCGAGTGCACTTAGTTATAAATATGAAGCTTACATTAAAATAATTTTTTAATGCCTTAACCTTTAAGCTGCTAGAGGAAACCAGGTGAGGGCGAAACTTACTTAGATTTAATTATATGTCTTGTATCACATAGTTTGCATTCATTAAAGCTGTTAATTAGGGAAATTATCATATACTACTATAAACACATATACATGTACTCATATAACTCAGATGTTGACATGTATAGACACACTGACGCATACAAACATATACTGACATGAGATAAACACTCACTGACACATAAACCGATACGTTCACAAATGACGCCATACGAATACCACCGCATATAATTTTACGTCATTAGGCAAAAAAACTACTTGTGTACAAGTATAAAACATTTAATGGTATTGATGATCAGTGAATCTCAATTTCTCATTTACGCCCCGGACACACCCCTTTTGTTAGTTGCGTTAGTCTACTAACATTTATTGAATAGCCAAACGTTTATACATGAGTGAACTGACATGTGTGAGCAAATGAGTGAACTGACATATATGAGGAAATGAGTGAACTGACATATATGAGGAAATGAGTGAACTGACATATATGAGGAAATTTGTCACAGAGCAGTTTGACACATGTTAAATTCATTTGATCTGTCTCTGGGTAGTTGAGAAAAACATTATGAAACTGTGAAATGACTGATTAAGTCAGATGTATAAAACATTATGGAACTGTGAAATGACTGACTTAAGTCATATGTATAAAGCCTCCATTCAAAATGTAAAATTTCGCTCACTGAATAACTCTAAACAATTTTTTCTCATTGTAACCATATACAGACACTTTTTAAAATTTTAAATGCGAAGACTTCGATAATTGATTCATAAGTACTTTGATTATGTACGTAGTTAAAAAAAACACAACCATAAATTTAAATTAAAAATACCGAGTAATTCATTTTTGTTTATTTTCTGAATGAAAACATGATTGCACATTTTCTACCGCCAATGTATTAAAACTATCATTTATCTTAAGTGTACCGCCGATTTCTTGTAACTGTTAAAGTATGCCGCGATTGAGTTTAAAAATATTGCCTAGCACTGGTCTTCATCATCTTTTTTAGACACAGAAATCTTAAAATAGTTAAGCCTACACTATGTGAACATCCCATTTAAAGTTCTGGGAGTGTTTAATAAATTGTCTATTATTTTCAAGTTGATTTACATTGAGTCAGTCACTCTTATTCCTGTCACTAAATGTTATTCATTATATACATTGAGTCAGTCACTCTTATTCCTGTCACTAAATGTTATTCACTTTTATTTTTGCTAGAAAACTTCTCAACTGATTTGCACGCAACATTTGCCAGGCATATAGGAGGCCACTGTCTTATTTATTGTGAACAGAACTGCAAACTTAGATACTTTTGATTGTTTCTTACAGTTATAAATTATACTGATGCATTTAGATAAATGTAACAAGCTATAATTGATGATGAAAGTTTTGTTGACTTCAACTCAATAGATATCAAGTTATATAAAGTATCGAATCGTTTAGGTTTAAGAAAGTAATACTTGTATAATACATAATTTTCTACTTGAGTAGTTTTCAAACGTTTACGCTCCGCGACGACCACCACATTGGTATCGGTTTCAGGACCTCCCACAACAATGGTATTAAGTTCACGACCAATACAACATTAATATTGGTTTCAGGACCTCTAACAACATTAACATTGGTTTCAGGACCTCTAACAACATTAATATTGGTTTCAGGACCTCTAACAACATTAATATTGGTTTCAGGACCTTCCACAACATTAGAATTGGTTTTACAACTCTTCAAAAAATTGTTTAGTTATGGCTATATACCTGCTTTTATTTTGAAGATCTATAATCTAGTAGCATTGCGACAGTGAGAGAAATACGATTGTAACTATAAACACATCCTCAAGCCTTTAATTATAAATTTAAATTTTGCCGCAAACCATACTTTGAGAGCCACTATATAACCACCGTGTCGCTTAGAAGATATTTTATTCTTTGAGAACACGATATAATCATCGTGTCACTTAGATTATATTTTATTCTTTCTAAATTACTTCGATTTCCTTCGGGGACACAATAGGCCTAAGACTATGTGTGTGTCATTCAAAATGGCAATACATGCATTTATACATATTACTTAACATTATTTAAATTTAGTTATATACATTTAGATAAATAAGTCTAAATATAAATAATTATATTAACCAGAGTCTTTTAAACTGAATTTGTGCCTCCATGCAAACCATTCTACTTGTGCCTCCATGCAAACCATTCTACTTGGGCCTCCATGCAAACCATTCTACTTGGGCCTCCATGCAAACCATTCTACTTGGGCCTCCATGCAAACCATTCTACTTGGGCCTCCATGCAAACCATTCTACTTGAGCCAGAAATTCTAGGACCCCTTTTTAATCTCTTTTCCACCATTTTCGCTATAAAATACAAAAAAAAAAAACTCAAAGCGATGGGAAGTCCAATAGGTCGGGTTGTCTACCCAATGAGTTGGAAACAAACAACAGATAAAAAATGAAAGATGTCACTTGGCATGGAGCAACTATACTTTAAACCCCCAGAGCCGCTCCTATGTAGTTATGGATCCTAGGCCGTGTACTTTCTTTTTTAAAAAAGGGACATGAACTCCTATTTATGTACGTCGTGCCATTAAGAAATAACACTGAAAATATAGTGCACTAAAGAGTAGATTTTTGAATACGGAAAAAGGTGCAGGAACGCCGTTCCGGTGAGTTCAGCCAGAAAGAAAGCACTGGTCCTAGGTTAGTGAGGTCCCGGTAAGGATGAGATGAAATCTCTTAGATCCTATAAAGCATTAATGGGATGGGTTTTGCAGTGCCTTTCTTTCATCCTCACTATAATCCATAGTGCAGTGGCCATGGAGGCACCACGGGAGACATAGCGGAGACTCCCGCCATGACCTGAAATATCCATTGGTCCTCACCGAAGATCAAATCATTAAACCTCAGGTCGACAGTCGAGCGCTTTACCATACGACCATCCGTCCCCTTTCTGGTCCTAGGTAGAGTCAGATTTTTTTTTGGAGTGTACTGACCGGGCACCAGATTTAATTAATACTGCTAATGACATCATTAGGTTTATATCGATCTATTAGAACTCCCCCCCCCCACCACCAACTGATTCACTCTAAGTAATTAGATAAAGTAATAATAATGAAATATCTATGTGGTGTCGTTAGTAATTTCTATTTTCAATTATTTAATATATGGTCGCTGTCCAATACCTACACTCTCAAGAGACATAATAGTAATTAAAAATGATTTTTTTATTAGTTTGCTTCAGTAGTTATTTATATGTTTTAGTCTTCTTTTCTTTCAATGATTTATTGGGCCGTTCCCCAAAGAAGGTGCCCTTTAAGTGATTACATTTTACACAAGTAATGTTAAAGATAATAAAAAAAAACTGCATCAAGATATTGTTGTTAGGAAATGATTTTAGTTTGCATAAAGCTTTTTTGCCATAAAAATCTAAAACATTTTCTTCTAGAAATAGTTTCGTTTATTTAAGGACAATTTTTTCTGTAGAGAGTTGGCATCTCTGGACAGTGTGAGCCATTTGGTGTTGTATATAACAGCTCGTACTCCGCCACTCAGTTGCATATCTAGACTTCAACCGCTGTTTTTTTTTTACAGTTTCAGCCATGGAGATATCTAGTAAGTGTCGTCCATTCATTCAATGGGTGAAATCATATTGTACAGAGCATGGTCAAACACTAGCAGTAGAATCTCAGTGTGGACACAGGTCATTACAGGCATTGACCAGAGATAATGTTCACAGGAGTTGCCCATCTGATCCTTGTTTCAGGTTATCTCAGTTTCATAGGAACCTGTCAAGATCTTGGACATCTCCCAAACATTCAGGTCTGTTACCGAGGAACTTTTACACCAAGTCTGTTCCCCAAGTGATTTCAACTCCAAACAAACTATCTTCCATATTTGTTCTGGTGACTATCTTGTTTATCACCATGTCTTCACAAGTTAGTCCAACGGTAGCCCGTAGTGTCGGGGTTTGTAACGGCATACCTTGTGCCAATGGCGGTAAACTTCTCGTATCCAACAGTGTGTGGGGCAACTGCAGGTGTAGATGTCCGGCAGGCTTCGTTGGACCATACTGTCAGTATCAGGCAGCAAGGAAGAGGAGTGTTGCCACCACGACCAGTCACGACCTGAGTGAAAGACTGGAAATTTTAAACCTGATTAGACAGAGACTTTTAATAATGTCTCAGAGGATGAGGGAAGAAGAGACCGATGTTGAAGTGGATGATAATGATGACGACACGGTCAACGAGACGGACATGACCTGTCCGAGTAATGCAGTCAATGACCAGGAGACGACCATACAGGCTTACAACAGACCCAGGAGGAGTTGATACTACAGAGATTACAGAAAGTAAACCAATAATATAATACGTTATTGTACTATCTATTTAATCTTTTATAATAGTGCATATGTCTGTCTGTCTATTTGTCTATCTGTTTAGCTATTTATCTATATATATATCTAAATCCCTCTCTAGTATAGATTACCATTATCAAATTTATGTAGGTCGAATCTGTAAATCGATAAATTTATATAATGTTGTTGAAAACAAAAACCAAACACAGACTCGAGGAAAGCTTGGAAATTTTTTAAAAAAATAAGAGAGACTAATTTGTAGGTGAATTATACTGTCTACGGGATACTTGGCCAAACAAATATTACAAGTGCTAATAATTTTGAGAATGAAATGAATGAGATGTTGACGACTGTACAAACTTACAATACATCTTGGCCGAACATTTTTTACCACAAATAGTCGGATGTAAGTTATTGGTGGGTTAATTTATTTATAAGCAATATATGTGTATTAGGTTTACTTTTCTATCTATCCATTTAGCTACTTCGATGTCTCTTGCATTTTGGCTGTTACTTTTTCCCAATACTTGCATTGGAGATTGAAAACAGAAAATATTTGAATTTCAAACGATTTTCTAGAATTAATTTATTTAGTTCATTCCCCAAACTTCACATTTATTCTCAATTTATTCAATTTGGAATAGGTCACGAACAACTTAGGAACAAATTAGGAACTATGTCTGTTATCTCGACAGACGAGCGTCTGTCACATTAGGAACTAGGTCTGTTATCTCGACAGACAAGCGTCTGCCACATTAGGAAATAGGTCTGTTATATCGACTGACGAGTGTCTGCCACATTAGGAAATAGGTCTGTTATCTCGACTGACGAGTGTCTGCCACATTAGGACGACCGCCATACAGATTAGTCTGCATCATAAACCTAAACATTGAGTAACACTGCATTTAAAATACAAACATTTGAAGTTACTAGTAAACAAAAGCCCGGTACCCGGACCGGGGAGTAGGCATTGAGTTGGAGTTGAAAATGGTGATATATGTTTGAGCGCGTTAACAATCAGTCTATATACTCGCAGTGGCCCCAAGGACATGAACAGATTATTGTAGCCAAAATACATTTGAGAATAGGGACACCTAATAATACATCAAATAAAGTTCACATTTTAAATAGTCCTTCCCAAAGAAAATAATCATCACGATGGGTAAACTCTTAAAATCATAATTCCTTAATAATATTTTAATGGACTCCTTTCCAAACAGTTCGTCATTTAATGTTTTATGATGTTCAACATGACGTATTTAAAAACAAGCAATTAAGCCTGTTCCAGTCTGGACACAGGACGTGTTAGCGCATTTTCGTGTTATGTATCAGTACGTTTGTTAGCTTTCAGTAAATATTTGTAAATTTTGGAAATGTTTATAAATTCAATTGTGTAATGCATATATCTGTAAAAAAAAATTATAAAGACGTTTCTTTATATTTGTAAAAAAATTATTGTCTCTTAAATCTAACTACAAGTGGTTTGTGGTTACTGAAATAGGACTCATAATTGAAAACATTCGAAATTGTAGTCATTTAATCGTCCGAAAACTCCGTCAATTGTTGCATAGCTCTGATACTTTCAATTAAACTGTGAACACAAGCTTACTATTTCATTTGATGAGTTTCTTAATAAATCTTGGTGAAACTACGTGCTGCAGTATTTCGCACCAAATGAATGGGTTATTGAACGTACAAGGTGTAGAATGGGGCCATATATATAATATATAAGCCCCTTAGGAGCCCTGAAGCCCGGCCCTCAGAGGTCAGATCGCGAAATGAACTTTTGATGTACACATGGCAGGCCAAGACCTACAAAATGATATATACATCATGAGTCTAGGACTTATGGTTGCTGAGATACAGGGTGCTCCTTTATTAATATAGCTTATATAGTAAAAAACGGTACTTTATAAGCCCCCTTTTACGGCCCTCAAAGGTCAGATCGCAAAATGAACTTTTGCTGCACACATGGCAGGCCAAGACCTACAAAATGATATATACATCACGGGTCTAGGATTTATGGTTGTTGAGATCTAGGGTGATGAAAGACAGACAGACAGACAGACAAAACGGGGACAATAGAGCATGTTTTTTCGAAAATGCTCTAAAAATAACATTTTGGCATGATTTTGTGTTACTTCTCCTAAGATCGCTTAATTGCCCTTTGGTAATGATTGTGGCGGTCGAAAACAGTTTTACATTGTGATTGCCATTTGGCATTCATGATCTTACCTGCCGTATGTTAGTGTACGGTGTTTATTCACCTCGGCACTAAACATATGGCTGGTCCAATGTCATTTCTGGCAGCCATGTAGGAGAAAATTCTTACTCGGCCGGCCAGTTGGTAGCCGGATCATGCATGTTAAGAAAACAGTAAATGTTTCTGCCATCTTTGAATTGTTTATACCGCCATCTTGGATGACAGACGGAAGTCGCGATGACAGACACCGGAACACATGATGTATTTTTTTTGTATTATAGATAGATAGTGACAATTTTAGTCTGTTGCACAAATACGTAATAAATGTCATAAATAAATTATTTTTTTTTAATATCAATTAGCTCATCAAAACCGTTTTATCCACAGATTGCAATACAATGGCGAACAGTATACTCCGTTTGTATATTGTAACGATGTCTCAGTCACATTAGCTACAAGAACTTTCAACTTATATTGTGAGGCTTTAAGGCCATGTTTGGTTTTCAATTTGACAAGTGAAGAGCTGCTTCCCTTTATATCTTCTTCCCTTTATATCTGCTTCCCTTTTAAAAAAAATTTAAAAGGAATAAAAATTGAAAGTAAAATAATAATTTAAATTTTGTAGGTGAAGGATTTCAATTGTTTTTATGATGTATTTATAAATTGTTCAAATTGACAATGAATAATTCATTGCGTGCACTTTGATTTCGTACATATATTTATAGATTTATGTATCTGACTTTTATTTATTTGTATTAGTTTTTATTGTTTTTTTTTCTTTTTAAAAGTCTTAAAGCTTTAATTATCTTTACTTGTGGGTTGGTGGTAAGGGGTTGTGGGTTGGTGGTGAGGGGTTGTGGGTAGGTGGTGAGGGGTTGTGGGTTGGTGGTGAGGGGTTGTGGGTTGGTGGTGAGGGGTTGTGGGTTGGTGGTGAGGGGTTGTGGATTGGTGGTGAGGGGTTGTGGGTTGGTGGTGAGGGGTTGTGGGTTGGTGGTGAGGGGTTGTGGGTTGGTGGTGAGGGGTTGGTGGTGAGGGGTTGTGGGTTGGTGGTAAGGGGTTGTGGGTTGGTGGTGAGGGGTTGTGGGTTGGTGGTGAGGGGTTGTGGGTTGGTGGATCTGTTTGTTCTAAAATATTGTGACTCAATTCTAAACATTATCTAATTTAGTTATTTCTCGAAAAATTTGTATTACAGTATTATTATTTTCGAGTGCTTACGTCTTGTAGAGTCGAATTATTTTTTGGTTATAATAGTGGATTAAGATTTTTTGTATAATAATAAACACAAGGATGCAATAAGTCTATAATTGTATGACTTAGTGCACTAAGGCAGGGCCGCTTTATCAACTAGGCGCAGTAGACACTGTTCCTAGGGCCTACGGACATTTCTAGGGCCTACGAAAGCCAGAACATAAAGTACAAACAAGTTCAGAATGCCAGTGAAATCGAATAATGTTTGTATTAAAGTAACTATACAAAACCATGTGAGATGAGTACCTTAGCAAGTCAAGCTGCAGTGCCGTAGATCTGAAAATTACAGTTTGTTAACTTTTCGGCTCTTTGTTTTAGCAAAGTCCTCAAATATCATTTCCTTCATCAAATCCTTTTCAATTGAACGTAATGCAATGGAGGATAGTCGTGTTTGTCCCATCGTTTACCGAAGATACGTTTTTGTCAATGTGAGTTTAGAAAATGAACGTTCCCCTTCAGCACTTGTTCCGAAAATTGAAAGATAGATCCAGAAAGCAATATTTACATTTGGAAAACTTGTCACCAACCTATTCTGTAATTGTGTTGTAAGCATTTCAGCCACAGTTTTCTTGTCAGCAAACATCCGTGAGAACAAAAGAAATTCATTAGTACATGCCTTTCCAAATCTGATGGGTAGGCCTACATCTCAATTAGTGAATTGGCTTTCGAAATGTTTGATCAGTTGACAGAGATCTGTCCAGAAGAAAGTTTAACCTTTGTGTAGGCTACTCGCCTTTTTCCAATCTCAGTAATTAGGCTATGCATAAAGACAATGAGTACGGAATCGTTCACTAGGACTTATACCTAAAACCGGATCATTATCATCCACAAATTTATCATGAAATCGGCGTCGCTGTCGTTTGCGTTATGTACATTCTTTATAGTCCTTTTGTGAGAGCTCTTTTGGTATACCTTCGTACATTTCAAATTTATCGCGTGCATTATGAAAGCTAATAACAAGACTGTCATACAAGTTGACGATGATCGTTTACTCAATTCCAGGTCTTGTAGAGATATGTTTACAATATAAATTTTTGGAGCAAGTCTTTCCAAATCACACACATTAACGCTGTCTCAAAATGGTCCAACCTCACTATGAGTGATTTGACTGGTGGTTGACGTTCGCGTGTAACAACATCAGAAATGCTTGTCGAATGTCCTTATAATTGGCATAAAAAGCTCTATTAGCGTCACTTCGTGCTGACCACTTTGTTGCTGATAGCGAAAAAAAACGAATAGACTGACTGATAGCAAAATAGTTGACTGCAGCTGAACAGCTCTCCACAACAGATGAGCCTTATCAAATTTAGGGCAACTCATGACACCCACTCCGCTAATTTATTAATCTCTAAATCTAGCTTGTACTCCCGAATAAATCCCACTCATATTACTCGCTTTGTCATAGGACTGCGATCTGCAAAAGCCAATATCTGTACCACGAAGTCCTAGATCGAAAGGTATTTACCATCGTGTTGTTCAATTGGAATGAACTGAAGAAAACGCTCTACAATAGTTCCCCTTTTGAGAACATAGCGAACAACAAAAGTCAGCTGATCCACATGACTGATGTCAGGAGTGGAATCGATACTGATTCTACAATATTTAGCATTCTTAATTTCCGACAGTATCTGCGTAAATACTTTGGATCCCATTAACTCAATAAACATATACTGGCAGAAATATATGATACAATCCTCTTTCCAGGGTTTCCATGTCTCTCAATGTGTTCCTTTAGAAAGGGATCAAATTCAGCTAAAAGGTCAATGCAATCAAGGTAATTTCCATTGTTATAACAGTTATGCAAAGGCTGTCACCGCGAAAAGCTAACCCTTTTTCAGCAAGAAATCTTATCACAGCAACTATTCCCTTGAGAACATCAGTTCAGTATTTGCACAATTTTTGCTTCTTTTTTTGCAGTTTTTCGTCAATTCAAGATGTCTTTGACATTCTAACATCCTTGAAAGAGCATCAATGTGATTTTTCGACTTCTCAAGTGATATAATCCTTGCGGTGGCGTTTTTCCAGTCATCAAAACCATCGGTAAAACTGATTTGCAAAATCGGTGTTGTAGTCAAACAGCTTGCACACATAACAAAACCCTTTACCCGTTGAAGGAGAATAGAGAAGCCAGTTTCGCCTGACAATTTCACCATTTGTTAACGTCCCCCCCCCCCAAACAACTGACTTGCTGGTGGATTTCATTCCCACACAACAACAGACATGTTGGTGGATTTTATCCCCCTACAACAACTGACATGGTGGTGGATTTTATCCCCCTACAACAACTGACATGGTGGTGGATTTTATCCCCCTACAACAACAGACATAGTAGTGGATTTTATCCCCCTACAACAACTGACATGGTGGTGGATTTCATTCCCCACAACAACTGACATAGTGATGGATTTCATTCCCCACAACAACTGACATGGTGATGGATTTCATTCCCCACAACAACTGACATGGTGATGGATTTCATTCCCCACAACAACTTACGTGGTGGTGTATATCATTTCCCAAAATAACTGACATGTTATTGAATTTAATTCCCCTCAACAACTGATGTGATGGTGGATTTTATTCCCCCACAACAACAGGCATGGTGGTGGTTCTCATTGCTCACAGCTGCAGACATAGTTGTAATTCTCATTCCCCACAATATCTTGTCTTTTAGCTCACATCGTTATACTTTCAGAGATGGATTTAGCCGTAGGTGTTGCAAAATGGCATAAACTTATTAAGGACCTAACAAAAATATAATTTAACGCTGATAGATTTTTTTTCCTATTCCTTTTTTTTTTATTGTGCTCGATATTCATAAACATCCTTAATCCGCTTCCGCATACCTGGGTGAACGAGTTTCTGTATACCTAAACAGGAGGAGAGTCTGTATAGGTAGACAGGTGGACACATATTTTGTAACACACTTGTATTGTGACACACACGTATTATGACACATGCATTGCTACACACATGTATTATGACACATATATATTGTGATACACATGCATAGTGACACATATGTATTCTGTTACACATGTATTGTAAGGGTGATTCATTATTGCATGGGGAAAAAATATTTTCTCCGATTCTAATGCATTGTTGTTAATTTTTTTTTCGCAAGCAAATCAATAAAAACAAACTTTTTTGATAAAATTACCACTTTAAGTGGTATCATAAGTGATCCAAAGTTTCTTTATTTAAGATAATGAGGCATTTCTGATGTGTTGCTTGCTTTTGCTATAGTGCAAATTTAGTTCATTGTAAAATTAAAAGTATACCGTGATATTTGAATCTAGATTATAATTAGTTTTATTATTCAAGTTTGCTGGATAATAAAGTCGTTTTTGACTAACTACAGATTATTGAATTGATATGGCATCCACATCAAGTGGTAATTTGCAAAGTGTATTGACAAGACGTATAAATGAAGTTTGGTTGATTGGACAAACGGATTCTTGTATGCCTAGCAATGTCTTACCAACCGCGGGTCATGCTTTGATGATGGTTTTCTATAATCACAAGGTACTGATAAAGACACTGTCCGAAAACATTAAGGTAACTGTTAAAGATCTTCAAAAAGAAAAGTAGTCCGCTATAGGATTCGAGACTAGATGATCCATTTATGGTGGAACAAAACAATATGCTGTGTCATTCCTGCAAGATAAGCTGTCAGGTGCATCAAGTGGCATACCACGTGAAGTTTACAGAGGGATGATCAAAACCTGATTGTTGATATTTGGCGTCAGTGTAAGCAAGCAAACGTACCACTTTCATGTGCCAAGTGCTTACCATATGGCTCGCTGGATTGCTAAAGTGATATACTGCTTCAAGATTTACTTGTTTAGAAATTAGTTTAATCTCACATCTTCAGAGGCAAGTATTCTGCTTGTTTGAATCATATGTGCTGTGAGTCGTGATGCTCCGTTGAACGATATGGTATAGTCCAGAGGTGCTTTTTCTTGCGTTGTTTTCTGAAAAAGTTTCTGCAGATGAAAACCACAGTATTGCTGAAGCGATGCTAAAGACTGGCAATAATTGGACGTTTCGAGTGAAGGATTGCACTAACTTGGAGACTAAAGAACTGCATCATTTTGTAGGTACAAGATCACTATCTGCAATGCGTTCAGTCGGTATTGATACCAGCTTCGTTGAAGTTGATCCAGTATCCTGTGATCCATAGCCATCATTATCTGAAGCCATGTGTATTGTTGATGCAATTGAGGTCGTCAATGATGCAGCCGAGCGGTCATGATGTCATCATTTAATAATTCAATCACCATAACGGAATCTGAAATGCAGAGATTGCTGCAAGTTGTAGAAGATCACAGTCAGAAAGCGTCAAATTTGAAGAAAAGTACACGGAAGTTATGTAATTTGAACATACGACCATTAGTAACGTGTACTTGTGTATGTTTATAATACAATGTATACATGAATAAACAAGCAGTTGAATATCGTTATATTTTATGTTCTTTAAAATTTCAACATGACTAATTCGCTGTTATTATATCTATTTTCAGATAATGTTTAATTTAATGTTTTTTTTCAATCACCCAAATGTATTGCATAAAATATGAATTGTGACACACTTTATAATGACAAAGTTTATTATAACACACATGCATTGTTATATCATGTATTGCGATAAACATGTATTGTAAAAACATGTGTTGTGACTTATTTAATACATAATCGTCTAACGTAGTCGACCGATCTTGCGCATCCCTTTCCCATGTAATTTTCATACTGTGCGATGTACCGCACGAAATGAAAAGTACATCACTGTATTAGTTTGCTTGCTCGGCTAAAAATAGTCTAGGGAATTCCATATCTCAAGCGGGGGAAGGGATAAGAGGTGGAGTGTTTTACATCACACGTTAGCGGAATTAAAAAAAAAAGAGTTACGTTTGTGTTGGGGGTGGGTGCGCTGATGAGAAAGAAGCAAGACAATTAAAAGTATACTCGCTTGCATTCGCGTGTGGAGTAGTGTGCGCAAATTATGTAAAGTTCGATGTTAGATTCAAAGTTTAATAGTCGGGGTTGTTTTTGTTAAGCTTCTTTACCCATAATGAGGATTATTTTCTTTGGGATGAACTATATAAAATATGGACTTTAATTGATGTATTAGTAAGTGTCCCTTAAATGTGTTTTGGCTACAATGCATATTTCTTTAAAAAAAATTCCAAGTTATTTTTTAAGTCTGTGTTTGTACGTTCTTTAATTATCTCAAGGTCTGATTGTATGAATAAAAATTACACTGACACATTTTGTGAAATAAATCAATGAGTTAAGATAATTTTTTTTTTAATAAAAACACATATAAGACCAACACGCACACGAAGACCAACATACATGAGGACCAACACACACGCACGAGGACAAACAAACAAACAATGACCAACACACACGAGAATATACACACACAAACGAAGACCAAAACACACACGAGGACCAACACATACGCAATGAACAACAATACACTTTAGGACTAACACATACATGATGATTAACATACACACAATGACAATCACACACACGAGAACCAACAATCACACGATGATCAACACACACACAATGACAATCACACGCAAGAGGACCAACAAACACACGATGATCAACACACACACAATGACAAACACACACACGAGGACAAACAAACACACGATGATCAACACACACACAATGACAAACACACACACGAGGACCAACAAACACACGATGATCAACACACACACAATGACAATCACACACACGAGGACCAATGATCATTTGGACAATCACTCGTAAATGATAAGGGAAAGACACAGATTATATAATATAATTTGTGGGAAAACAACATAGGCCCAGTGGCGTCACTAGGGTTGGTGTCACCCTGTGCGGTAACTCAGGGTGTCACCCCCTCTCATGACACCCCGGTCTCCATATTTTTTTGCAGACACCGTATATATGTGCGCATGCGCGACTTTATTATTTTTTTTTTCCGTTTCCGGGGTCAGGATTTTAGCGATAATTGATAGCTATAAGTCAGTGTAAGTATACCAATAATTTCATTAAAATAACGCACTGGCTCCGGATACGTCTAAGACGTACTACGTATTTTTTTTCGGGATACGTCTAGCAAACTTTGATGACGTCAGTAAACAGAATGAATGAGAACTCTTATTTACTGCAGACGTTGATGACGTCATTTACTGTTAATAATGGGAGATATATTTTTTTTTCGGGGACCATCAATAGATATTGCTCCACACCCTAACCCTACCCCTAACCATAATTCTGAAAAAAAAATCTGAAAAAAAAAATATATGTCTCTGAGAGGAATCGAACCCGCATATAGTTAGCCCTAAATGGGTCACGGCCAAACGATTAGCCCACTCAGAAAGGAAGCTACAATTTTAATATATAATCAGAAAGAATGGCTCGGTTATGCAATTTCCCGCAAAAAGAAAATAACTTTAAATCATAAGAGTTCATCTTAGACGTATCCGGAACCGGTACGTTAAAATAATTAATAATAAAAAGTACGCAGTGTCTGTTAATAATCGGAGATATTTTTATTTATTTATAAAAATTAAATACGGCTTTGAATTATTTTAAGAATATAGGCCTAAAACTAGATATTTTGCAGTCGGGTGTCACCCCTCGTGAGGGTGTCACCCGGTGCGGTCCGCACCCCCGCACCCCCCTAGTGACGCCACTGCATAGGCCTATTATTTTGTGAATACAATCAAAGTTTTTCATTTTCACAAATGAAATGTTAAAACAAGCAATTTAAGTCTTTTCCGTTTCGGACAAAGGACATTTTAGAGCATTTTCGTGTACGCAATGGCGACGGTTACGCAGGACGAAATCCGTATTTTTTTCCGGGTTACAGCCATAGATATTGTTCCAAGCGTATGGGTTTTGATAAATAGAGAGGGAAGTAATCATGTTGAATAACGGTTACAAAAATAAATAATGATTACGCCCCTTTAATTAGCTTTTATTATTTATATTTAAGATATAAGCAAAAACGGTACCCTAAAAAAACTCTTATAATCGGCCCTGAGAGGTCAGATCGCGAAATGGACTTTTGATGCAAATATGGCAGGCCAAAACCTACAAAATGATATATACATCATGGGTCTAGGACTTATGGTTGTTGAGATCTAGGGTGATGACGGACAGACAGACAGACAAAACGGGGACAATAGAGCATTTTTTTTCGAAAATGCTCTAAAAATTGAAGTAGAATTTTGATCGTCACTGCTTACAGTGTGCTTTGATTTCAATTTAAAAAAAAAAAATCATTAATACAGGGGTGGACTGTGCCGCCGGGACACCGGGAAGATTCCCGGTGGGCCGGTGGGCCGCCAGGACCGGTGATATAATAATCAATAACTTATATGCGGTGATATTAGAGGCAACTACCAAAATAGCGTCCGTAATGTTCAAACCAACAGCGGCCGTACTCTTACGTCAATAAATTGTTACGGAGTTAACTGACAGCACAATATTTATGAAAACAACGCAGGCAGTGGCAGATCTAAATCCCGAAAATGATACTTCAGTTATCGATGATAAAAACACCAGTTACTATTTCAAACGTCCTCGACAGAATACTTTACAATCGTTTTTTAAATTTCATCCAATACAACCAAGTGCGAGTAAAATTGGTCTACCATTTACAAATGCGCATCGAGTATTTTTCATAAGCAATGGTGTCAATAGGAATTGGGTGTCACACATCATGCTAAGTATATGGCAAGACTGGCGATAAGAACTCATTCATTGCGGGAATGAATTCCTGGAAACATGTGCATCAAAGATTAGAGGAACATGAAAACAGCAAATATCACGAGAAGTGTGTGGAAGCTTATATAATGTCTGTAAGTGAAAGAGACATTGATAGAATTTTATTCTCTCAGCAAAATATAAAAGGTGCTAACAAGTTCAAGAAAAGAGACAAGTGCTGGAAAGAGTAATTGACATTCTGAAAATGATTGGAAAACGTGGTCTTAGTTATCAGTCAAAAAATGATGCCGTCTATACATTAAACGACGATACAATCGATCATGGAAATTTCTTGGAAATATTATTACTCTTGTCAAAATTTGACCCAATAATTAAAAAAATTCTTGATATGGTTATTGTGAATAGTAATGACAGACATGCATCTAATTTGGCGAATAAGGGGAGAGAAAATTTGACTACCCTCATATCGAAGACGACATTGAATTATATCATTGATGCAATAAGAAAAATAATAAAGAAAACCATTTCGGAGGAAATGGAATCTGCTGGTATGTTTTCAGTACAAATAGATACAACTAAAGATGTGTGAAGGACCAATGTTTAATAATTATAAGATATGTAACAGATAAAGTTCATGAGCGATTGATATGCATTGCAAACTGTACATCTTCTACTGGAAAAGGTATGTTTGAATTATTTCAAGAGAAACCCAATGAATGTAACATAAATATTGAATATTGTGTCGGTAATGCTACAGATGGAGCAGCCAATATGCAAGGACAGTACAATGGGTTTACTAAATGGCTGAGTGACGTTGCACCTCATCAAATTCGTGTCTGGTGCTACGCACATATATTGAATCTTGTTCTAAGTGATACCACTCAAACCACGACCTCTTTAATTAGCCTATTTCAACTGCTTAGCGCATATGCGGTGTTCTTTAGAGAATCGTATAAAACAAGGGATGTTTGGGTCGATCACCAACAGAAATCTAGACACCAAAGATTAAATATTATTGGTCAGATGCGATTGTAGGCCAAAGAAAGTGCTTTAAAAATATTTAGAAATTTTGATGATCCAAACTCATCATTGTTACACCTTACAAGAACTAACACACTCATACTCATTCTATGAAAAAATCAGGGATACAGCTAAAACTTTACTAGATAAGTTTATCAAGTTTGAAACGGTTGTCACTGCAAAACTATACTTAAGAATATTCCAGCACACAGCACGCTTTCTAATTATTTACAAACCACCGAAATTGATGCACTGCAAGCATACCGTAATGTACTGTTAAGTTGTTAGAAAATATTTCAAGAGATTTCGATGGTGTTCTTGAAAGTGCCAAACGATTTGTGTCCTGGGCTAACAACAAGTTGGAAGAAGAAAATGTTGAAATTACTGTTAGGAAAAGTTTATAGAGAAACGTTGACACAAACCAAAAGCGATGTCTGATGAGAGAAGAACGCACGAGGTAGTAGGAAATAATGCAGCGGACAGATATCGCATTGAAGTTCATAACTGCATCAGGACAAAATTGTAAAAAAAACTATTGAAAAGCGATTTGAAAGTCATGATTCCTTATACGCAGATATTGCCTGTCTTGATCCACAGAATTTTGAGGATATTAAACAACAAGGTTTGGCTACATCAGCGATGCAGCGCCTTACCAGTATTCTCTTTAAATTTTATGAAAGCGCCACAGCGACTAATCTCAAAGAAGAACTAACTAACTTTTGCGCAGAAATTAGACAAATTTAAAAATTCTCTCCCCGACGAATACCTTCTCCAAATGTTCGATGCTTCAGTAGAGGACAGCGTCAGTGATGATTCGCCATATGAACTCTGGGACGACCAAGTTGTTGTTAAGATTGAGGAACTTCAAAAATGAAAATTTTGCAAAAAATTTCCTGTTTGCTGCTTTTCTTTACTACATAAATACAGTTTCTATGGGCACACATACACGCATCTCTTTAGTGAATATAAAATTTATTGATTTCAGCCCAAGTAGCTTGTGAGAGATCTTTCTCTAAACTGAAATACATTAAGAATCGCATGCGAAGCTCATTGTCTTCTACACACCTTGAAGCTTTTATGCTTAAGTCAACATAAACCGATTTTTTTACGTGAACTGAATAATGGCACAATTATAGATCATGTAGCCGAAATGGCACCCAGCTTAAAGAAGTTGCTTATACTATAAATACCATCACAGTGAGTCCGAATAAATTGATTTATAACTTGTATTGACGCATTCTTGATATTTTATATACAATTATAAATTATATATTACACATTTATCGTTTTTTTGTTATTGTATATTGTAATTTGTAAAGTGATCCATGACTTTGGAGGCCTCGCTTTCAGGTTTGGTTGGAAAAAATGCACAAGGAAAATAAAATTCAAGATGATAGGGCCGCTTTTTGTTTTTTTCCCGGACCGCTTGAAATCCCGAGTTTGAGCGAAATACAAGAAGACATTGCTTTCTTTGAAGATCAGAGAGGGGATAGGGAAATGTTTATTGGTCATGAAGATTTGAAATTTAAAGAACAACAGGCAAAAAGCAGCGCCAGGAGGCTGAAGAATTCCGGAGAAAAGAAAAGGCATTAAAGGAAACAAGATGTGAGATCATTTTCTGCCCGTGATCCGACGAATGCGAATAAATCTGACGAGCCTGATGAGACGCTGGGTATCATTACTTCAACCAGGTATCGGGATGATCTTGATGCGGAAATCTCAATGAGCAAATATCATCTATGCAGCATCGAAAAAAAACATTACACTACCGCAGCAAAAATGTTCGCCCATCAGTCACAGTTAACCAGTGGGAAATGTTTGTGCCAAGCACACCATCAGTTATCATTTTGATGGGAAATTACTACCAGATGTTGGTGGCCAAACAGATGAGCTAGTTGTTCGAATGCCAAGTGCTGTGTCTGGAGTGAAGTTTGAAAAGCTTCTGGCAATTCCACAAATTCCAAGATCAACTGGTGGATTGATGGGTAAAGCAGTGGTTCATATACTACATGAGTGGAAAGGTGTCCCAGAATGGCTGGCTGGTCTTTGTTTTGATACAACAAGTTCTAACACAGGAGTTCATACTGGCGCCATAACAGTTATTCAGCGGATGTTTGACAAACGCCTTCTATTTCTAGCATGCCGTCATCACATCTTTGATGCACCGTTGAATGATCTGTGCCTACTGCAGGGTTTGGAGTCATATGCTGGGGTTGACAAACAAATAGCAGACATTGCGCTGAAGAAATTGAGAGGGCACTTGTAATATTTCTCTGAAGAATTGATCGTCCTTTCTTTCTTTTATGACAGTGTTTCAGGTGGCGAAAAAGAGGCCATGGATGTCACATTCTGTGTCTTACGTTTTATAAAATTCAGAACAGTCTCCTATTTTATCACTCGCAAGGGGGGGGGGGATAATAAATAGGATAGCCACAGGCTTTTGTATTCCCAGGTGTCAGCACTGTGGTCAGTGCGTTTGGCACTAGATTAACGCTCTTTAATTCTGAAATCACCTGCCTGGGAAATGTCTATGGGGGGGGGGGAGATAATCTGTGCCCTTGAAATTCGGACGAGCGAGAGGAATGGGTATTATGTCTTAGGTTGGGATTGGTCACGACTGAAGGCGTGATAAGCGTGACCTACAAGCTCGTCGGCCATTGGTCAATCTCACCGCTGGAGAATGGATATCGAGGCTGACCTTCCGGTCGAGTTGGCGTGGGTTATTCAGTCAGAATGTGTGATTCAGTTAGCGCTGATCAGTGGGACAGTGAAGTCGAACGATTTCGCCCGGGTTGGATAAACCAGTCTAGGCTGGTTTCGACCGGCTCAGTACTGAGTTCTTGTGAGAACTATCCAACCCAGGTAAGGGCCATTCTGTATATGTATATTAGGCTGATGTATAATGCTAATTGTCCTTTTGAGGGCACCATGTACCTGTTTGCTTTTATGTAAAATAAACACTACACGTTGTAACTGTACGTGTTTGGTTATCAATTTATCGTTGTTTTGTGCGTCCTGTGTAACCATGTGGCTGGGACAAATATAAATGCTGGCCAGAACTTAGTAGGTGATCATACCAATAGACAACGACCGCAGGGACCCCGCAAGGGGACCTTGACATTCTTGGGGCTCGTCCGGTATCTTTACCATTATCTGAGTAATCAGACGGGGCAAATCACCTTACTGAGCTCACGGCCATGGGGGCACAACCAGCCACGTGTACAGGGCCACAACCAACAGTGGATGACACGCTGTCATTAAGTCAAAATGTGACTCGATGAGTCGCGGAGGCCGGAATGTGATTATCATAATCACAAATGTATTCCCACTGGTGAGAGGAAGATCACCATGTGGCGAAAGTGGATGACACGCTGTCATTAAGTCGAAATGTGGCTCGATAAGTCGCCGAGGCCGAAATGTGATTCGCATAATCACAGGTGTGGCGCCACTGGTGTTAGGCAAAAGGCACCACGTGGAGAAAATGGCAAACGATGGCGGTACGCTAAACCGCCTACAATAATGCGTACGTCTCCCCTCCGGCCAGAGATCACTCAACCAGAAGAGAAAGGAACCTCCACCAGCCGAAGTCAGACAAGAGATCCAAAGTCATGAAAGAAATTTTTTATATAGGCTCTATTTTAGTTGTGTGGTGAGAAAGTGCTTTTCTGTGTTTGTTTTTTTCATTCATAAACTGGCGGACTAGAAGCGTCGAGGTAGGCCAATTATTTTTTGTTAAGTCTTTTCTTTCTGCCCCTGTGAGCTGCCTAAATATTTTTTTCTTTTTGAGAACGTATTTCCTTTTCTTAAATTAACTCATTTGAGTTTTAGTATACTCCATTTTATCGAGCGGTAAAAATCAAAAGTTTGTATACGTTTAAACTTGCTACGCATTTAATAAGCTCGTTAAAAGTTTCAAACATAGGAAGGTAACAAATTATATTTTAGTTACACGTGGTTAAATGCTAATGGCGTCATAAACCATACACTGATATTTACTTACAAATCACCAATCCAAGTGTTGTCGAGTAAGAATATTTTTCGCACGTGTTTAGAGGGAATGAATTTTGTGATGGGAAATAGTACGGATCGGGGCTCACAGAGAGAAGAAGTCGGGGGCCTAAGTTGTTGTCAGTGGGTCACGTTAGTACCATTTATAGATAATGGGAGGGCCCATGGCATTTTAATGTTGTAGGGGTACGGTAAGTTACCGGCCATGCAGTTTTAATGGTGCAAGGCATCTCGCTGCCATGTACATGCGGCAGGAGATGGGCCTTTTAGGCGCTATTGTTGTTGGTCCATGCCTGGTTCATTGTAACCGATGGACGTTATTGTATTTTAATTGTGTAAGGCACAATTTTGTTGTTGGTCCATGCCTGGTTCATTGTAACCGATGGACGTTAATGTATTTTGATTGTTTAAGGCGCCATTGTTGGTCCATGCTAGGTTTTAGAGAACCGATGGACATAACTACATTTTGTATATGTGGTGCAACAATTTGTTTGATCATGCTAGGTTACAGAGAACCGGTGAACATAAATGGATCTCGATTCTGTGTAAATGTATTTTGAAACTGTAGTCATTTTGAATTTGGTGGAATATTTTCATTTTGACTTTGTGTACAGTCATTTTTATTTAGGGTACATTCTCTTTGATTTTATGTACATTCATGTGTTTATTATTGTCTGTGAGGGCCGAGTCATTGTCGCCTTTTAGCAGGCGGGACTTCGGGTGCCCCATTTGTTGTTAGTGGGCTACGGTAGAACCATTCGTAGATAATGGGAGGGCCCATAGGAATCTAAATGACTTAAGAGATTCGGTAAGACACCGTTCAAGTAGTATTTTGGGGAGCAGGGCATCTTGCTGCCATGTGCATGCGGCAGGAGATGGGCCCTTGGGGCGCCAATTGGCTGTTCATGCTAGATTCCAGAGAAACGGTGAACGCTAATGTATTTTAGGTTGTAATTAGATGTTCATGCTAGATCCCAGAGAATCGGTTAACATTAATATACTTTAGATTTTAATTGGATGTTCATGCTAGATTCCAGAGAGTCGGTGAACGCTAATATATTTTAGATTTTGATTGGATGTTTATGCTTTTCATTCATTATATATTTTTTCTCTTTTACTTTAGTTGGTGTAACCATTTTGAATTGATTTTGTGTACTTTCATTTGATGTTGTGTACTTCATTTGATTTTGTGTACTTTCATTTTATTTTGGGTAGATTTCTTCTTTATTTTTTGCACCTCCCCTTTTTCGTTTGATGTCAGGGCGCCACATTAGAACCATTCATAGATTGGATGGGCCCATGAATATATGTTGTTGATGCCATGCCACCTACCTCATGGTACATGTCCCTTTAGATAGTTAAGGTCCAGCTGCTCTTTGGTAACACGAGGGTTGGGCGTGGGACTAGAGGAGCCCAGGGGGCCCTCGAAACCGCGCAGTAAAACGCCTCGTCTGGTGCGGCCAGCGTAGAGTTATACAAATGATTGAGTGGACCGGGTTTGAGGTGAAGGGAAGTAAGGTTGTATGGAGGCGCGGCATACTCATTCCTTGTGCACGCTAAGAGGTTGTGCGCTACGGGCAAGCGGGCCTCATATGGATTAGGCGGACACCGGGCTGGTTGCTTGTAGTCTTCCTGACGGGTCCCTTAAGTGAATGAGTGGCTGGCACAACTATTCCATCAAACTGGAGGGTTTTGATATAGGTGAGACCCAAGGGAGGTCTGGTGTACAGCAAAGAAGAAAAGTATGTGCATGCTTTTGTCGTGAGTGATTGTTTCGTTAGGCGGCCCTGTAGGGGCGCGCATTGTTGTAAAACTTGAGGTGTTGATATGTGTGAGACCCAGGGATCTGTTGTACGACGTAGGAAGGTCGGTGCATACTGTTTTTGGGAGTGTTTTGCTAGAGGCGATTCGGTGGTTGCCATTCGTTCGGTCATATTAGGCAATTTGTTGTACACTAAAGGCGGCGCAATCATTACTTGGGAAGTTAAAAGATCGTGGCATTGAGGCCATTTGTATCTTAGATTAGGTGGACGCCGGGTTGAATGCTTATAGTCATTCTGACGGGTCCCTAAAGTAATGAGTTGCTTGTCGTAGTATTTGACTCGTTTGGAACTAGGAGTGTCCGTGTAAGTCCAAACCTGAGGTGTCAACATTTGTCTTACCTTGACAGGTCGCGATTTGTCGGTTTTGGCCGAGTTACGCCGTAAGACATAGTGTAAATTTAATGTTAGCCGTATCTGCGAGATAGGCCGAATTTTTAGAAATTCCAACATTTAAAATTCAAGTTAATTTACATTTGGCACTCACATGTCGGAGAAGAGGAGGCTAGTTAGAGGGCCACCTAAGAGTGAATGTAGTGTGAAAGGTTATGTGATTAACTATTTGATGTTATATTCTATAATGTTGATGCATGATTACTTATTGCATTTTGCAAAGTTGATGTTTTTTGCCCCCCTTAGTAAACAAAGAGGGGCACATTTGTCTACGTCTTTTGATTTAGATAATGCGTCGGGGTTGATGTAACACGACAAAGTTTTATATGGTAGGGGGGCTTTATTATACCCGCCACTATCCCATTTCCATGGGTTACTCGCCCCTGGATTTCATTTTTAAGGGGGGGGGCTGATGTCACATTCTGTGTCTTAAGTTTTATGAAATCCAGAACATTCTCCTATTTTATCACTCGAAAGGGGGGGGGGATATTAAATAGGATAGCCACAGGCTTTTGTATTCCCAAGTGTCAGCACTGTGGTCAGTGCGTCTGGCACTAGATTAACCCTCTTTAATTCTGAAATCACCTGCCTGGGAAATGTATATGGGGGGAGATAATCTGTGCCCTTGAAATTCGGACGAGCGAGAGGAATGGGTATTATGTCTTAGGTTGGGATTGGTCACGAGTGAAGGCACAAGTGATGGCACGCGTGATAAGCGTGACCTACAAGCTCGTCGGCCATTGGTCAATCTCGCCGCGGGAGAATGGATATCGAGGCTGACCTTCCGGTCGAGTTGGCGTGGGTTATTCAGTCAGAATGTGTGATTCAGTTAGCGCTGATCTGTGGGGCAGTGAAGTCGAACGATTTGGCCCGGGTTGGATAAACCAGTCTAGGCTGGTTTCGACCGGCTCAGTACTGAGT
Source organism: Bulinus truncatus (assembly GCA_021962125.1). Classification (NCBI taxonomy): domain Eukaryota; kingdom Metazoa; phylum Mollusca; class Gastropoda; family Planorbidae; genus Bulinus; species Bulinus truncatus. The sequence goes on from JAGDYQ010000216.1 coordinate 1,427,798, forward strand.
TCTTGTGAGAACTATCCAACCCAGGTAAGGGCCATTCTGTATATGTATATTAGGCTGATGTATAATGCTAATTGTCCTTTTGAGGGCACCATGTACCTGTTTGCTTTTATGTAAAACAAACACTACACGTTGTAACTGTACGTGTTTGGTTATCAATTTATCGTTGTGTTGTGCGTCCTGTGTAACCATGTGGCTGGGACAAATATAAATGCTGGCCAGAACTCAGTAGGTGATCATACCAATAGACAACGACCGCAGGGACCCCGCAAGGGGACCTTGACAAATATGGCATTACAGAAGCCGAAGCTTCAACAAGATGCGAGGAGGGTTGATCCCAATTCAGTCGTGTCATTTCAGAAGAAGAGTCTATTAGATTTTGTAACTGAAAAAATTCATTCAACTTGTTCACAGCCTTAAGAATTGATCTTTTTTGTCTTCAAGGTAGTCCATTTACTTGGTGCCAATGTCCGACCTATGCGATTGCCAGAGAGAAGATCATAGGGCTAAGAGTTGTTAATGACTGTGCTGAGCATGCTGTCAAGCTGGCAACAGACTTCAACAGTGCTCTGACATACGGTGAAACACAACGTCAACTGGTGTTTCAGATAGTTGAATATCACCGCAAACTTGTAACACAACCCGTGAAGAAGAGCTACAAGACTGATTATTAGGGATAATATTTGACTGATTTATATGATATGACTAGATATGATTAGATATGACATGTGTTATGTATCTGAACCAAACAATCAACTAAACAAAAGAAAATTTGCAGTTCAAAGACTACTGTCAAAAATGTCGTTTTTTAAAAAAAAATTAAAAGTTTGATGCTAGTTAGCAGTCACTTAGACTCAATATTTTTTCCTACAATTTGGCTTACGTATTACTTACCCTAAACCTCACATTTCTGGACTGTATGCGAAAGTTAATTAATCTTTTTTTTACCATTATTTTTTGAAACACTCTAATGTCTGCACGCTACAAATACACGGCATCGAACGAGATGAAATAGTACATCGCTAAAAAAAATAAAACAGCGCGCGTTATCGACCGTCTGTATAAAACTAGTCTGGGGAATTCCAAAATCATAGAAACTGAAAAGATACAGCTTACTAAATGAGAGTATGTTTGGTGCGCATTTTGTTCATCAAATGACTCTTTCTTGAATAAAATGAAATGCTGGGGAATTCTAAATACAACAAGGATTTCTTAGTAATGAATTAAGATTTTTAAATGATATGGAGTAGTGTGCGCAAATTATGTAGAGTTGGAATAAAAATGAAATAGAAGAAAATTAAAATAATTCATGTTCTAAGAACATTCAGTTAAACTAAATGCCCCTTTTTTGTAATTTTGTGCCTGTAGTGCCAATAATATATAAGACTTATGTATCTCTATCTAGAGATAGATATAGATATATAGATAGATGTGGATGTTTATAAGGATGGAAGGAAGTACTACTGCATCAATGTGTACAATCCCCCCAAGTCGGAGCTCAGTATAATAACATCTGAGGATACTCTGCTTGGCACCTTCGTATGTGGTGATTTCAACGCCATGTCTCCTGCATGGGGATATGAACGTACCGACGCGGCAGGCAGGAGGATTGAGGAGATTTGTAGCAATACGAATTTAGTTCGGTTGCAGGACCAAGATTCTGAGCCCACCTTGGTGCACGGCGGCAGTGGGAGCGAAACGAGACCCGACTTAACACTCGTCTCGGCAGATCTGGCCTGTAGTGCTTGACTGTATTGGCAGCGATCACAAACCCGTTCTCGTCTCAGTGGATATTCCTCCACCAGAGAGAAACCCAGGAGCTAAGCACAGGTGCTGGGTCTATTCGAAAGCAAATTGGGACGCCTTCAAGGCAGCAGCTGACGCTGCTTTGGAAAGGGTAGATATCGAGCGTGGAACAGTCGCAGTTGTTTACAAGGAGATCACTGAAGCGAACTTAGGTGCCGCACGTAGGACGGTCCCAAGGAGCCTTCCGAAACGCAAGTTCAGACCATTTTGGACTACGGCCCTTGCAAGGTTAGTTTGGCAAAGACAAGCCGCTCAAAAGAAAGCTGGTCGATTGAAAACGGCTCAGGCGCGCCGTGAGTACAATAAAATAACTGAGCAAGTAAAAAGGGCGTCTGCCTAGGCCATAGGCAGAAATGGACATACATGTGAGAAGTTGGAATTAAGGGAATGCCAAAAGACGTGGAAACTTCTGAAAAACTTGACCAAGGCTGGGGCGATTAGAACTGGCGCCCCGTTGCAAACGGACTCAGGCCTGACGGCTAGCGATAGCAAGAAGGCCGAAGTGCTTAACAGGCACTTTGCAGAGGTCAGTAAGTCAGGTAAGAAAAGTACACTGTCCAAGGCACTGGATAAAGTCCGACGAGTCAAAGAGAAGGCTGAGTTTGGTTCGGAAAATCGAGATACGTTCAGAGCCCCATTCTCTGTCAATGAATTGGCATACGCAGTCAGAAAGTGTCGCATGAGAAAGGCCCAAGGCAGTGATACGATCAGCAATGAAATGATTACACACCTCGGGGGCGGGACAAGCAAAGCTTCTCCAGTTTGTCAACCGCACGTGGTTGACCGGGGAACTCCCTCAAAGGTGGAGGGAGGCTGTCATAGTGCCGGTACTTAAAAAGGGAAAAAGACTGACCAAGCAGAAAGCTACCGTTCCATTTCCCTCACTTCGTGTTTTGGGAAAGTAGCCGAACGCATGGTCAACCGAAGGTTGATGTGGTTCCTAGAAGAAAAAGGGCTCATTACCCCAAAGCAAGGAGGCTTTCGGCGGGGTAAGAGTGCGATGGACATGGTCACGCTCCTCGTCCAAGAAATAGCCGACGGCTTTCAGAAAGCTGAGTCAACGGCGGTAGTTTTCTTAGATCTCAGGCAGGCTTACGATCGAGTCTGGCGACCAGGACTATTGTTGAAGCTACAGCGGTTGGGTGTCACCGCTGAGATGTACATTTGGTTACGCAGTTTCTTCAGTAATCGTACTATCACGACACGTGTTGGGAGCAGCGTGTCGAGGAAATGGACCCTTGAACAGGGTCTCGCACAGGGCTCCGCCTTCAGTTGTACATTGTTCCTAGCTTTCATCAATGACCTGCCTGAGTTCCTGTGTTGTAAAAGCCTACTATATGCCGACGACCTAGCGATCTGGAAGACCGGAAAGAGTGCCTCAGTCCTTGAAAGCGCACTCCAGAAGGACCTGACTACGGTCGGCTGTTATACTAGGATGTGGGGGCTAGAGATTAACGTCTCGAAGACCGTCTGTTTACCATGGGCACGAGTATCCTCAAATAGCCATTTAGACTGGAGGTAGAGGGTGCGGTTCTTGCGCTGGAACCGAAGCCCAAATACCTGGGACTTACACTTGACAGAAAGCTTACTCTCTGCACGCATCTTTCGGAGGTTGCCCGCTGCGCCTCCGATCGGCTGAGTATTGTCAAAAAGTTGGCGAGCACGTCCTGGGGGGGGGGGGCTCGAGCAGATGTCCTGAGGTACATGGGTGCAGTAAGGTCTCAGATAAATTATAGCCAGTTAGTGCAAGTCTATGGGTCTCGGGCCTCTTTAGAGGCCCTCGACGTTGTGCAAAACCAGGCTCTCCGACTGATCACAGGCACTTTTCGAACGGCACCAACAGCAGCGGTGGAAATCATGGCAAATGTGCCACCTCTGAGCATTCGCAGAGTAACAAAAGTTCCCTTCTTAGCCCTAGCGGGCCTTCGGGGCAGATGAAGTGTAGAATTCATCTGTTTCTATAACCTCGGCATATGAAGGGATTGTGTGGTTAGCACAACGCCCAGCCGCCTTTACTTCCCCAACTTAAAGTCAGGTACCCATTTAAAGCTGGGTGGACTTGTGGGATGACTTTGCACCAAACTTTACCTGGAAAAATTCCAGGGGCCTCACCGGGGATCGAACCCAGGACTCTCAGGTCAACAGTCGAGTATCTACACCACTCGGCCATCCGTCCCACTATTCGCAGAGAGCAGGCCGTTATAACTGCGTATGAGCGGTATAAACGGCAGTAGGAGACCTCTGTCCTAAGGGAGATTGTCGATGGCTGGGTGGAAAGAAAGTGGCTCTCGATGCAGTCTTTAATGCACTACGCAGTGAGACTTGCCTCCGAGATCAAGCTGCCAACTGACCGCTTTATGCTAGAGACTGTTTCCAAGGTCCCTCCTGGCGAGGCTTTCTACATGCCTGAGGTACGCACGACCCTGGTCAAAACCAATGCTGGGAGCGCAAAGGATCGCCGAACCATCACGGATGTGGCTTTGGAGACGATTTGGTCCTATCCGGGGGACGCTATACTGGCCTATACTGATGCCTCTGTAACCAGTATTGAAGGTCGTTTGAGATCCACATCACTCTGCCACAAACTGGCTTTGTGAAAGACCATGCTGGCCTATGTGGGTCGCTCTGTGCTTACGAGGCAGAGATGACAGCCTATGTGGACCACATAGGAGAGCTAATTCGGGAAGGGACTTTGCCTGCTACGAGCATTGTCATTCTCACCGATGCGCTCTCTGTTCTCCAAGATGTAAAAGGGACGGGAGAATGGCCACTTCTGCTGGAAGCCATGCTGATGGCAATACAGGGTCTTGCGTCCCAACATCGTGTGCATGTGACCCTTCAATGGGTTCCCGGGCATGTGGACGTGCCTAGAAATGAACGGGCAGACTGCATTGCCAAGGCAATTCAACAGTCGATAGATCCCAAAGTGCAGCCCATGAGTGCAAGAAAGAGCTCATTTGAGGCAGCGCGTGCCAAGATCTGTCTCTTTGGACAATCGAAGTGGTTCTCGAGCTGGGACAATGAGGTGAACGGAAGAAATGTCCGTAAGTCTCTGGAGCGGCCGTCCAAAACTGGCCGGTGGTGGAAGCTTAGGAGAGTCGAGCAGGCGCTAATTGCCCACTTCCGTACTGGGCACTGTCCTATTGGCGCGTACTTTGGGAGGTTGAGGCCCAATGTCGGCACACTTTGCAGACACTGCAGGGAGGTGGAGGAAACCGTAGATCATTTGCTTTTCGAGTGTCCTGGACTGGCGGACCACAGGGTGGACCAGTCCGGAAGCTTGCTGGCCATCGGGCTCGATGGCAGTCTCCAGATGTTGAGAGACACAGCAAGTCTGATCTCACGGGCTCTAAGAGACTAAATCGCAACCCGCAGATTACTGAGAGAGTTCAAAGAGAGAGAGAGATAGATAAATTGATAGATACATACATACAGATAGATAGATATAGATAGATACATAGAGACAGATAAAGAAAAACTTTTGGAAATGAGTCCTTTAAATTAATATTAATGAATTAATATTTTTTAAATGATATGGAGTATTGTGCGCAAATTATGTAAAGTTGGATGTTAGATTCAAATATTAATAGTCAGGGGTTGTTTTTGTTAAGCTTCTGTACCCATAATGAGGATTATTTTCTTTGGGATGAATTATATGAAATGCTATTTTTTGAATATAGACTGATTGTTAACGCGCTCAAATATATATTACCAAGTTGGTTGGGATAGGGGAGGAAATAAACCAAATGGTTGCGGAAAGGGAGGGGGAATCAAGCAGACGATTGTATGTACATTGAGACCCACTGCGATTCGAGCATGTCTTGAGTGGAAGGGGGTTGGCGGACGGGGAGGGAGGGAAGGATGGGTGTGGGGCTAAGTGGAAGAGAATTGATGAATTATAAAAAAAAGAACTGTTGAGAAAGAGTCATTTAAAATATTATGAATGAATTAAGATTAGTCAATGATATGGTGTTGTGAACGCAAATTATGTATAGTTGGATGTTAGATTCAAAGTTTAATAGACGGGGTTTTTTTTTTGTTAAGATTCTATGCCCATAATGAGGGTTATTTTCTTTGGGATGAACTATATAAAGTATGAACATTATTTGATGTATTATTAAGTATTTCCTAAATTGTGTTTTGGCTACAATAATCTGTTCATGTCCTTTGGGGCCACTTCGAGTACATAGACATGCTATTTTTTGTATATAGACTGATTGTTAAAACGCTCAAATATATATCACCATTTTCAACTCCAACTGTGTGCCTAATAACCGGTCCGGGTATCGTGCCTGTTTACTAGTATATTATAAGTGTAAATGTATATTATAAGTGTAAATTTATATTACAAGTGTCAATATATTATAAGTGGCAATATATTATAAGTGTAAATATATATTACAAGTGTCAATATATTATAAGTGGCAATATATTATAAGTGTAAATTTATATTATAAGTGTCAATATATTATAAGTGGCAATATATTATAAGTGTAAATTTATATTATAAGTGTCAATATATTATAAGTGTCAATATATTATAAGTGGCAATATATTATAAGTGGCAATATATTATAAGTGGCAATATATTATAAGTGGCAATATATTATAAGTGGCAATATATTTTATTTATTAACGAAAATGTGAAACCAATTTACTTTTTCTTTCCTTATGAGAACCTATCGGGTAAATTGAATGAAACTATCGGGTAAATTGAATGAAACTATCGGGTAAATTGAATGAACCTATCGGGTAAATTGAATGAACCTATCGGGTAAATTGAATGAACCTATCGGGTAAATTGAATGAAACTATCGGGTAAATTGAATGAACCTATCGGGTAAATTGAATGAAACTATCGGGTAAATTGAATGAAACTATCGGGTAAATTGAATGAACCTATCGGGTAAATTGAATGAACCTATCGGGTAAATTGAATGAAACTATCGGGTAAATTGAATGAAACTATCGGGTAAATTGAATGAAACTATCGGGTAAATTGAATGAAACTATCGGGTAAATTGAATGAAACTATCGGGTAAATTGAATGAAACTATCGGGTAAATTGAATGAAACTATCGGGTAAATTGAATGAACCTATCGGGTAAATTAAATGAAACTATCGGGTAAATTGAATGAACCTATCGGGTAAATTGAATGAAACTATCGGGTAAATTAAATGAACCTATCGGGTAAATTGAATGAACCGATCGGGTAAATTGAATGAACCTATCGGGTAAATTGAATGAACCTATCGGGTAAATTGAATGAACCTATCGGGTAAATTATTAAAAAAAAGGTTTAAAAAACAAAAACAAAAACTATCAGTGGATTTGAACAGTGGCCGTCAACATCTCACGCTTGAACTTTTACCATTCGACTATCAAATTGGACTCTTAAAAACCTATGTGTTTAAAATTATATTAATAAATGCCTAATTTTTTATTACTCACACTCAGTCTAAGTATAGGATTTATTAACATAGTCTAACTTCGTAATTTAAAAACAAACTGAAGCATTAAATAGCCAAGTGTGGCTCTCATAGTCTCAGCGTCTAAAGCAATGATGGCAAAATATGACTCTCAGTCCATGCGTCTGAATCAATAAATAACCAAATGTGGCTCTCATAGTCCGTGCGTATCTTTGTTGCAAAGATAAGTGAAAGAAAAATAATAAATAAATATAACAATTACAACCTCTTAAAATACGAAAAAACCGTTTTATACAAAGATAGCTTTGGTGAATTGTAGACAATATTCAAATTGGCCGGTTTTTCTGACCAATATTTCATCGTCTGAACTGTTTTCACAACCCAGGCTCAAAGTCGACCCGATTGGCTCGCAGGATATGGCTATTATTCACGTGTTCCCACTTACCAAACATTTTAAAGGGAAGTAATTACCTTTTAAACTATTTTAAAAGATATAAACTAGCTTACCTCCGTTAGACTATAGTTTAAATTTTCAATGGCATTATTTAGTCAGCTAGCCTCAACATTAGCGGTTGGTTACGGAACAATGTAGTTTAAAATGACAGGTTGGAATTGACTACAGCAGACAGTTCAAAACTAGAAATGAATTGTGAAGTTATGTGCACTATGAACAAGTTAAAGAACATATCTAGATCGGATGGGAGACCGCAATATGAAGTACAATAGATGTTCAGCACTAGGAACTTAATTAGCTGGAACAAAAAATATAACTATAAATCAATATTTCGATATCAAGAAAAAATAGCGATCGATTGAATTACAACAAACCAAGATTTTATGATTTAGTGATTGAAATACAACAGACCAAGATTTTATGATTTAGTGATTGAAATACAACAGACCAAGATTTTATGATTTAGTGATTGAAATACAACAGACCAATATTTTATGATTTAGTGATTGAAATACAACAGACCAAGATTTTATGATTTAGTGATTGAAAAACCAAAGATAGAAATAAACAAAGTCGATAGTTCTCAAACTGTTAGTCTCATCCCAATGTTGAATCGCGTCACTGAAAACATGTTCTAGGTTGATTACGAATCTCGAAAATGTGTGAACAACCGCTATAAGTGATATAAATACAACCGCTATAAGTGATATAAATACAACTGCTATAAGTGATATAAATACAACTGCTATAAGTGATATAAATACAACCGCTATAAGTGATATAAATACAACTGCTATAAGTGATATAAATACAACTGCTGTAAGTGATATAAATACAACTGCTGTAAGTGATATAAATACAACTGCTATAAGTGATATAAATACAACTGCTTATAAGTGATATAAATACAACCGCTATAAGTGATATAAATACAACCGCTGTAAGTGATATAAATACAACTGGTATAAGTGATATAAATACAACCGCTATAAGTGATATAAATACAACTGCTATAAGTGATATAAATACAACCGCTATAAGTGATATAAATACAACTGCTATAAGTGATATAAATACAACTGCTATAAGTGATATAAATACAACTGCTGTAAGTGATATAAATACAACTGCTATAAGTGATATAAATACAACTGCTGTAAGCGATATAAATACAACTGCTATAAGTGATTTAAATACAACTGCTATAAGTGATGTAAATACAACTGCTATAAGTGATGTAAATACAACTGCTATAAGTGATATAAATACAACTGCTATAAGTGATATAAATACAACTGCTATAAGTGATATAAATACAACCGCTATAAGTGATATAAATACAACTGCTATAACTGATATAAATACAATTGCTATAAGTGATAAAAATACAACTGCTATAAGTGATAAAAATACAACTGCTATAAGTGATATAAATACAACTGCTGTAAATGATATAAGCGATATAAATACAACATAATTTTATCTAATTATTGAAACACTACAATTCATCCATAAGTAAATTAATTTATTGTAATATGCTTCTAACTAGCAGCCAGTATTAGCAAACTAAGTGATTGAGATACACAAGTAACTAGCATAATATGTGGATGTTAAGTCATTGACTTTTTACTATAGGACAAGTAGACTTCTTTGACTGATCAAGACACACCATATAAAGTACTTTAAGGATTTAACCGTACATTATACAGTACTCTGTGGATATAACCATACATGATATGGTATTCTGTGGATATAACCATACATTATATGGTACACTGTGGATATAACCATACATTATATGGTGCTCTGTGGATATAACCATGCATTATATGGTGCTCTGTGGATATAACCATGCATTATATGGTGCTCTGTGGATATAACCATACATTATATGGTACTCTGTGGATCTGACCACACACTGTTTAGTACTATGTGGATTTGATCACAGAATATTAAGTACTCTTTGGATCAAATCACATAATATTAAGTTCTCTGTGGATCCGACCATTTACCTGTTGATACAAAGTGATCCTGTGTCCAGGGCCTGACTGTCCAAGAATCAGAGGGTCTGAATCGGACACTGATGATGAAAAAAAATATTAAACTGTATTCTACACGAGGACAACACAAATTTCATTTCTTAAAGATGTCAAACACGATTTCTCCACATCGTTCTAATCATTTGATTTCCTTGTCATTTGTTAAAATATTCTGTGATAAATGTTATTTCTCTGTCCCATGGTTGTCAATATTCAAACCAAAAACAACTTCTATAAACAGTTTCCAAAAAACCTAATCTAATATCATTAGATGCAGTGAACTGTGATGAAATCAAGAGCAGACAAATGTGTCTATTCAATAGTCTGTCCACATGTAAGATTAAGAGTTCCTCAACTGAAATTTCTGTATATTTTAGTAAAATAAATAAATAAATAACGTTAAATTTTTTTATCAGAAATATGAGCAGAGACACGAAAAACTTGGAAAAGGAATTGTTATTTCTTACAAAAAACGTTACATCCGTTTAAACCCCCTGTATATAGATGTCTTCACAATGTAAAAATAGGCGCATACATAATTAACAGTTGTAGATGTTAAAATGTACAGACTTCATTTACAGACGTAGATATTTAGACTTCATTTACATACTAGATATACAGACTTCATTTACAAACTAGATATACAGACTTCATTTACAGACGTAGATACACAGACTTCATTTACAGACGTAGATATACAGACTTCATTTACAGACTAGATATACAGACTTCATTTACAGACGTAGATACACAGACTTCATTTACAGATGTAGATATACAAGACTTCATTTACAGACGTAGATATACATACTTCATTTACAGACGTAGATATACAGACTTCATTTACGACGTAGATACACAGACTTGATTCACAGACGTAGATACATAGACTTCATTTACAGATGTAGATATTTAGACTTCATTTACAGACGTAGATATACAGACTTCATTAACAGATGTAGATATGCAAACTTCATTTACAGACGTAGATATACATACTTCAGTTACAGACGTAGATACACAGACTTGATTTACAGACTAGATATACATACTTTATTTACAGATGTAGATATACATACTTCATTTACAGACGTAGACATACTGACTTGATTTACAGACAAAGATATACAGACTTCATTAACAGATGTAGATATACAGACTTCATTTACAGACTAGATATACATACTTTATTTACAAACGTAGATATACATACTTCATTTACAGACGTAGATATACAGACTTCATTTACAGACGTAGATATACTTACTTCATTTACAGACGTAGATATACAGACTTCATTAACAGATGTAGATATACAGACTTCATTGACAAACGTAGATATACATACTTCATTTACAGACGTAGATATACATACTTCATTTACAGACGTAGATATACAGACTTCATTAACAGATGTAGATATACAGACTTCATTTACGACGTAGATATACAGACTTCATTTACAGACGTAGATATACATACTTCATTTACAGACTAGATATACAGACTTCATTTACGACGTAGATATACAGACTTCATTTACGACGTAGATATACAGACTTCATTTACAGACTAGATATACAGACTTCATTTACGACGTAGATATACAGACTTCATTTACAGACTAGATATACATACTTCATTTACAGACTAGATATACAGACTTCATTTACGACGTAGATATACAGACTTCATTTACAGACGTAGATATACATACTTCATTTACGACGTAGATACACAGACTTGATTTACAGACTAGATATACATACTTCATTTACAGATGTAGATATACATACTTCATTTACAGACGTAGATATACAGACTTGATTTACAGACGTAGATATACAGACTTCATTAACAGATGTAGATATTTAGACTTCATTTACAGACTAGATATACATACTTCATTTACAAACGTAGATATACATACTTAATTTACAGACGTAAATATACAGACTTCATTTACAGACGTAGATACACTTACTTCATTTACAGACGTAGATATACAGACTTCATTAACAGATGTAGATATACATACTTCATTTACAAACGTAGATATACATACTTCATTTACAGACGTAGATATACATACTTCATTTACAGACGTAGATATACAGACTTCATTTACAGACTAGATATACAGACTTCATTTACGACGTAGATACACAGACTTCATTTACGACGTAGATATACATACTTCATTTACAGACTAGATATACATACTTCATTTACGACGTAGATATACGTACTTCATTTACAGACTAGATATACAGACTTCAGTTACGACGTAGATATACATACTTCATCTACAGACTAGATATAAAGACTTCATTTACGACGTAGATACACAGACTTCATTTACAGACTAGATATACAGACTTCATTTACGACGTAGATATACAGACTTCATTTACGACGTAGATATACATACTTCATTTACAGACGTAGATACACAGACTTCATTTACAGACGTAGATATACAGACTTCATTTACAGACTAGATATATACAGACTTCATTTACGACGTAGATATACAGACTTCATTTACTACGTAGATATACATACTTCATTTACAGACGTAGATACACAGACTTCATTTACAGACGTAGATATACAGACTTCATTTACAGACTAGATATACAGACTTCATTTACAGACGTAGATACACAGACTTCATTTACAGATGTAGATATTTAGACTTCATTTACAGACGTAGATATACATACTTCATCATTTACAGATGTAGATATTTAGACTTCATTTACAGACGTAGATATACAGACTTCATTTACAGACTAGATATACAGACTTCATTTACAGACGTAGATACACAGAGTTCATTTACAGATGTAGATATTTGGACTTCATTTACAGACGTAAATATACATACTTCATTTACAGATGCAGATATTTAGACTTCATTTACAGGCGTAGATATACAGATTTCATTAACAGACTAGATATACAGACTTCATTTACAGTCGTAGATATACAGACTTCATTTACGACGTAGATACACAGACTTGATTCACAGACGTAGATATACATACTTCATTTACAGACGTAGATATACAGACTTCATTTACGACGTAGATACACAGACTTGCTTCACAGACGTAGATACATAGACTTCATTTACAGATGTAGATATTTAGACTTCATTTACAGACGTAGATATAAAGACTTCATTAACAGATGTAGATATGCTAACTTCATTTACAGACGTAGATATACATACTTCAGTTACAGACGTAGATACACAGACTTGATTTACAGACTAGATATACATACTTTATTTACAGATGTAGATATACATACTTCATTTACAGACGTAGACATACTGACTTGATTTACAGACAAAGATATACAGACTTCATTAACAGATGTAGATATACAGACTTCATTTACGACTAGATATACATACTTCATTTACAAACGTAGATATACATACTTCATTTACAGACGTAGATATACAGACTTCATTTACAGACGTAGATATACTTACTTCATTTACAGACGTAGATATACAGACTTCATTAACAGATGTAGATATACATACTTCATTGACAAACGTAGATATACATACTTCATTTACAGACGTAGATATACATACTTCGTTTACAGACGTAGATATACAGACTTCATTAACAGATGTAGATATACATACTTCATTTACAAACGTAGATATATATACTTCATTTACAGTCGTAGATATACATACTTCATTTACAGACGTAGATACACAGACATCATTAACAGATGTAGATATACAGACTTCATTTACGACGTAGATATACATACTTCATTTCCAGACTAGATATACATACTTCATTTACGACGTAGATACACAGACTTCTCTGACGACGTAGATTTACATACTTAATTTACAGACTAGATATACATACTTCATTTACGACGTAGATATACGTACTTCATTTACAGACTAGATATACAGACTTCAGTTACGACGTAGATATACATACTTCATCTACAGACTAGATATAAAGACTTCATTTACGACGTAGATACACAGACTTCAGTTACAGCCTAGATATACAGACTTCATTTACGACGTAGATATACAGACTTCATTTACGACGTAGATATACATACTTCATTTACAGACGTAGATACACAGACTTCATTTACAGACGTAGATATACAGACTTCATTTACAGACTAGATATACAGACTTCATTTACGACGTAGATATACATACTTCATTTACGACGTAGATATACAGACTTCATTTACAGACGTAGATACACAGACTTCATTTACAGACGTAGATATACAGACTTCATTTACAGACTAGATATATACAGACTTCATTTACAGACGTAGATACACAGACTTCATTTACAGATGTAGATAATTAGACTTCATTTACAGACGTAGATATACATACTTCATTTACAGATGTAGATATTTAGTAGACTTCATTTACAGACGTAGATATACAGACTTCATTTACAGACTAGATATACAGACTTCATTTACAGACGTAGATACACAGAGTTCATTTACAGATGTAGATATTTGGACTTCATTTACAGACGTAAATATACATACTTCATTTACAGATGTAGATATTTAGACTTCATTTACAGACGTAGATATACAGATTTCATTTACAGACTAGATATACAGACTTCATTTACAGACGTAGATATACAGACTTCATTTACGACGTAGATACACAGACTTGATTCACAGACGTAGATACATAGACTTCATTTACAGACGTAGATATACAGACTTCATTTACGACGTAGATATACAGACTTCATTTACAGATGTAGATATTTAGACTTCATTTACAGACGTAGTAGATATACAGACTTCATTTACAGACTAGATATACATACTTCAGTTACAGACGTAGATACACAGACTTGATTTACAGACTAGATATACATACTTTATTTACAGATGTAGATATACATACTTCATTTACAGACGTAGACATACTGACTTGATTTACAGACAAAGATATACAGACTTCATTAACAGATGTAGATATACAGACTTCATTTACAGACTAGATATACATACTTTATTTACAAACGTAGATATACATACTTCATTTACAGACGTAGATATACAGACTTCATTTACAGACGTAGATATACTTACTTCATTTACAGACGTAGATATACAGACTTCATTAACAGATGTAGATATACAGACTTCATTGACAGACGTAGATATACTTACTTCATTTACAGACGTAGATATACAGACTTCATTTACAGACGTAGATATACAGACTTCATTAACAGATGTAGATATACAGACTTCATTTACGACGTAGATATACAGACTTCATTTACAGACGTAGATATACATACTTCATTTACAGACTAGATATACAGACTTCATTTACGACTTAGATACACAGACTTCAATTACGACGTAGATATACAGACTTCATTTACAGACGTAGATATACATACTTCATTTACAGACTAGATATACAGACTTCATTTACAGACGTAGATACACAAACTTCATTTACAGACGTAGATATACAGACTTCATTTACAGACTAGATATACAGACTTCATTTACGACGTAGATATACAGACTTCATTTACAGACTAGATATACAGACTTCATTTAAAGACTAGATATACAGACTTCATTTACAGACTAGATATACATACTTCATTTACAGACGTAGATATACAGACTTCATTTACGACGTAGATACACAGACTGATTTACAGACTAGATATACATACTTCATTTACAGATGTAGATATACATACTTCATTAACAGATGTAAATATTTAGGATTTCATTTACAGACTAGATATACATACTTCATTACAAACGTAGATATACATACTTCATTTACAAACGTAGATATACAGACTTCATTTACAGACGTAGATATACTTACTTCACTTACAGACGTAGATATACAGACTTCATTAACAGATGTAGATATACTTACTTCATTTACAGACGTAGATATACAGACTTCATTAACAGATGTAGATATAGACGTAGATATATCATTTATACAGACTACAGATTTACACAGATGTAGATATACATACTTCTTATTTACAAACGTAGATATTTACAGTCGTAGATATACATATCATTTACAGACGTAGATACACAGACATCATATACAGATGTAGATATACAGAATTCATTTACGACGTAGATATACATACTTATTTCTTCCAGACTAGATATACATACTTCATTTACGACTAGATATTACAGACTTTCTCTTGACGACGTAGATTTACATATTTAATTTACAGACTAGATATACATACTTCATTTACGACGTAGATATACGTACTTCATTTACAGACTAGATATACAGACTTCAGTTACGACTAGATATACAGTACTTCATTTACAGACTAGATATAGACTTCATTTACGACGTAGATATACAGACTTCCTTTACAGACTAGATATACAGACTTCATTTACGACGTAGATATACAGACTGGCTGCATGACGTAGATATACATACTTCATTTACAGACGTAGATACACAGACTTCATTTACAGACGTAGATATACAGACTTCATTTACAGACTAGATATATACAGACTTCATTTACGACGTAGATATACAGACTTCATTTACTACGTAGATAAACATACTTCATTTATACGTAGATACACAGACTTCATTTACAGACGTAGATATACAGACTTCATTTACAGACTAGATATATACAGACTTCATTTACAGACGTAGATACACAGACTTCATTTACAGATGTAGATAATTAGACTTCATTTACAGACGTAGATATACATACTTCATACAGATGTAGATATTTAGTAGACTTCATTTACAGACGATATACAGACTTCATTTACAGACTAGATAGACTTCATTTACAGACGTAGATACACAGACTTCATTTACAAGTAGATATTTGATCATTACAGACTAGATATACACTCATTTATTTAGTATAGTTATTTACGACTAGATATACAGACTTCATTTACGACTAGATATACGACTTCATTTAGACGTAGATAACAGATATTACACTAGATATACAGACTTCATTTACAGACTAGATATACATACTTCATTTACAGACTAGATATACATACTTCATTTACAAACGTAGATATACATACTTCATTTACTTTATTTAGACGTAGATATACAGACTTCATTTACAGACTAGATATACAGACTTCATTTACGACGTAGATATACAGACTTCATACGACGTAGATATAACAGACTTCATTTACGACAGACAGATATTTACAGACTTCATTTACAGACGTAGATATACAGACATTTAACAGATGATATGCCAATCATACTAGATATACATACTTCATTACGTAGATACATACTTCATTTACGACGTAGATATACAGACTTCATTTACAGACTAGATATACTTACTTCATTTACAGACGTAGATATACAGACTTCATTAACAGACGTAGATATACATACTTCATTTACGACGTAGATATACAGCCTTCATTTACGACGTAGATATACAGACTTCATTTACAGACGTAGATATACAGACTTCATTTACGACGTAGATATACAGACTTCATTTACAGACTAGATATACAGACTTCATTTACGACGTAGATATACAGACTTCATTTACGACGTAGATATACATACTTCATTTACAGACGTAGATGTACATACTTCATTTACAGACTTACACTTTTAAATAGTATGTAGATATACAGACTTCATTTACAGACTAGATATACATACTTCATTTACAGATGTAGATATACATACTTCATTTACGACGTAGATATACAGACTTCATTTACAGACTAGATATACATACTTCATTTACAGACTAGATATACATACTTCATTTACAGACTAGATATACAGACTTCATTTACAGACTAGATATACAGACTTCATTTACGACGTAGATATACAGACTTCATTTACAGACTAGATATACAGACTTCATTTACGACGTAGATATACAGACTTCATTTACAGACTAGATATACAGACTTCATTTACGACGTAGATATACAGACTTCATTTACGACGTAGATATACAGACTTCATTTACAGACGTAGATACACAGACTTCATTTACAGACGTAGATATACAGACTTCATTTACAGACTAGATATACAGACTTCATTTACAGACGTAGATACACAGACTTCATTTACAGATGTAGATATTTAGACTTCATTTACAGACGTAGATATACATACTTCATTTACAGACTAGATATTTAGACTTCATTTACAGACGTAGATATACAGACTTCATTTACAGACTAGATATACAGACTTCATTTACAGACGTAGATACACAGAGTTCATTTACAGATGTAGATATTTGGACTTCATTTACGTAAATATACATACTTCATTTACAGATGCAGATATTTAGACTTCATTTACAGACAGATTTCATTTAGACTATATACAGACTTCATTTACAGACGTAGATATACAGACTTCATTTACGACGTAGATATACAGACTTCATTTACGACTAGATATACAGACTTCATTTACGACGTAGATATACAGAC
Source organism: Bulinus truncatus (assembly GCA_021962125.1). Classification (NCBI taxonomy): domain Eukaryota; kingdom Metazoa; phylum Mollusca; class Gastropoda; family Planorbidae; genus Bulinus; species Bulinus truncatus. The sequence goes on from JAGDYQ010000216.1 coordinate 1,446,072, forward strand.
TTCATTTACAGACGTAGATATACATACTTCATTTACGACGTAGATATACAGACTTCATTTACGACGTAGATATACAGACTTCATTTACAGACTAGATATACAGACTTCATTTACGACGTAGATATACAGACTTCATTTACGACGTAGATATACAGACTTCATTTACGACGTAGATACACAGACTTCATTTACGACGTAGATATACTTACTTCATTTACAGACGTAGATATACAGACTTCATTTACAGACGTAGATACACAGACTTCATTTACAGATGTAGATATTAGACTTCATTTACAGACGTAGATATACATACTTCATTTACAGATGTAGATATTTAGACTTCATTTACAGATGTAGATATACAGACTAGAGATAATTTCATTTACAGACTAGATATACAGACTTCATTTACAGACGTAGATATACAGACTTCATTTACAATTACTTGCAGGCGTAGATATACAGACTTCATTTACAGACGTAGATATACAGACTTCATTTACAGATCGTAGATATACAGACGTAGATGGCATAGATGATTACAGACGTAGATATATATACTTCATTTACAGACGTAGATATACAGACTTCATTTACAGACGTAGTAGATATAGATATAGACTTCATTTACAGACGTAGATATACAGACTTCATTTACAGATGTAGATATGCTAACTTCATTTACAGACTAGATATACATACTTCATTTACGACGTAGATATACATACTTCATTTACGACGTAGATATACAGACTTCATTTACAGACGTAGATATACTTACTTCATTTACAGACGTAGATATACAGACTTCATTAACAGATGTAGATATACATACTTCATTTACAAACGTAGATATACATACTTCATTTACAGACGTAGATATACATACTTCATTTACAGACTAGATACAGAATTAGATGTAGATATACAGACTTCATTTACAGACGTAGATATACATACTTCATTTACAGACTAGATATACAGACTTCATTTACGACGTAGATACACAGACTTCATTTACGACGTAGATATACAGACTTCATTTACAGACTAGATATACAGACTTCATTTACAGACTAGATATACATACTTCATTTACAGACTAGATATACAGACTTCAGTTACGACTAGATATACATATCATTTACTAGATATAAATTATTTAGATATACAGACTTCATTTACAGACTAGATATACAGACTTCATTTACGACGTAGATATACAGACTTCATTTACGACGTAGATATACAGACTTCATTTACAGACGTAGATATACAGACTTCATTTACAGACTAGATATACAGACTTCATTTACAGACTAGATATACAGACTTCATTTACGACGTAGATATACAGACTTCATTTACGACGTAGATATACAGACTTCATTTACAGACTAGATATACAGACTTCATTTACAGACTAGATATACAGACTTCATTTACAGACTAGATATACAGACTTCATTTACAGACGTAGATACACAGACTTCATTTACAGATATAGATATTTAGACTTCATTTACAGACGTAGATATACATACTTCATTTACAGATGTAGATATTTAGACTTCATTTACAGACGTAGATATACATACTTCATTTACAGACGTAGATACACAGACTTCATTTACAGATGTAGATATTTAGACTTCTATTTACAGACGTAGATATACATACTTCATTTACAGATGATATTTGACTTATTTATAGGCGTAGATATACAGACTTCATTTACGACGTAGATACACAGACTTGATTCAATGGTACAGATATACATTACCATTTACAGACGTAGACTTCATTTACAGACGATATACATATATTTACAGACGTAGATATACTTCATTTACAGACGTAGATATACAGACTTCATTAACAGATGTAGATATGCTAACTTACAGACATCAGTTACGTAGATACTTAGAGACAGATACTTTATTTACAGATGTAGTACATATATACATACTTCATTTACAGACTAGATATACAGACTTCATTTACAGACTAGATATACATACTTCATTTACATTGACGTAGATATACAGACTTCATTTACAGACGTAGATATACATACTTCGTTTACAGACGTAGATATACAGACTTAATTATTTACAGACTTCATTTCTTACGACGTAGATATACAGACTTCATTTACAGACGTAGATATACATACTTCATTTACAGACTAGATATACAGACTTCATTTACAGACTAGATATACAGACTTCATTTACGACGTAGATATACAGACTTCATTTACAGACTAGATATACATACTTCATTTACAGACTAGATATACAGACTTCATTTACGACGTAGATATACAGACTTCATTTACGACGTAGATATACAGACTTCATTTACAGACTAGATATACAGACTTCATTTACAGACTAGATATACATACTTCATTTACAGACTAGATATACATACTTCATTTACAGACTAGATATACAGACTTCAATTACAGACTAGATATACATACTTCATTTACGACGTAGATATACAGACTTCATTTACAGACTAGATATACAGACTTCATTTACAGATGTAGATATACATACTTCATTAGATATAGACTTCATTTACAGACTAGATATACATACTTCATTTACTAACTAGATATACATACTTCATTTACGTAGATATACTTACTTCACTTACGTAGATATACAGACTTCATTTACAGATGTAGATATACATACTTTATTTAGACGTAGATATACAGACTTCATTTACAGACGTAGATATACAGACTTCATTTACAGACTAAATATACAGACTTCATTTACGACGAAGATATACAGACTTCATTTACGACGTAGATATACAGACTTCATTTACGACGTAGATATACAGACTTCATTTACAGACGTAGATATACAGACTTCATTTACAGACTAGATATACAGACTTCATTTACAGACGTAGATACACAGACTTCATTTACAGACGTAGATAGAATTAGATTTACAGACGTAGATATACATACTTAATTTACAGACGTAGATATAGTATACTTCATTTACAGACGTAGATATACAGACTTCATTTACAGACTAGATATACAGACTTCATTTACAGACGTAGATATACAGACTTCATTTACAGATGTAGATATTTGGACTTCATTAACAGACGTAAATATACATATCATTTACAGATATTTAGACTTCATTTACAGGTGTAGATATACAGAATTTACAGACTAGATATACAGATCATTTACAGTCGTAGATATACAGACATTTGCGACGTAGACACACAGACTTGATTCGTTGCAAAACGTAGATATACAGACTTCACGTTTATGACGTAGATACACAACTTGCTTCACAGACGTAGATACACAGACTTCATTTACATAGATATTTAGACTTCATTTACAGACGTAGATATACAGACTTATTAACAGATGTAGATAGACTTCATTTACAGACTAGATATACATACTTCATTTACAAACGTAGATATACAGACTTCATTTACATACGTAGATATACAGACTTCATTTACAGACGTAGATATACTTACTTCATTTACACATAGATACAGCCAGACTTCATTAACAGATGTAGATATACATACTTCATTTACGACGTAGATATATAGACTTCATTTACAGACTAGATATACATACTTCATTTACAGACGTAGATACACAGACTTCATTTACAGACTAGATATACAACTTCATTTACAGACTAGATATACATACTTCATTTACGACGTAGATACACGACTTCATTTACAGACTAGATATACAGACTTCAGTTACGACTTAGATATACAGACTGTTTTCATTAACTACATATATACTTCATTTACGACTAGATATACAGACTTCATTTACAGACTAGATATACAGACTTCATTTACGACGTAGATATACAGACTTCATTTACAGACTAGATATACATACTTCATTTACAGACGTAGATATACAGACTTCATTTACAGACTAGATATACAGACTTCATTTACAGACTAGATATACAGACTTCATTTACGACGTAGATATACAGACTTCATTTACGACGTAGATATACATACTTCATTTACAGATGTAGATATACATACTTCATTTACAGACGTAGATTACATACTTATTTACAGATCGTAGATATATACTTCATTTACAGACGTAGATATACATACTTCATTTACAGATGTAGATATTTAGTAACTTCTATTTACAGACGTAGATATACAGACTTCATTTACAGACGTAGATATACAGACTTCATTTACAGACGTAGATATACATACTTCATATACAGATGTAGATATTTGGATCTCATTTACAGACGTAAATATACATACTTCATTTACAGATAGATATTTATACTTCATTTACAGACGTAGATATACAGACTTCATTAACAGACTAGATATACAGACTTCATTTACAGACGTAGATATACTTCATTTACGACTTACACATTCACAGACGTAGATATACATGCTTCATTTACAGACGTAGATATACAGACTTCATTTACGACGTAGATATACGTCACAGACGTAGATACACAGACTTCATTTACAGATGTAGATATTTAGACTTCATAGACGTAGATATACATACTTTATTTCTACAGATGCAGATATACATACTTCATTTACAGACGTAGACATATACTTGATTTACAGACAAAGATATACAGACTTAATTTACAGATTAGATATTATACATTACTAGATATAGATACTTTATTTACAGACTAGATATACATACTTCATTTACAGTACGTAGATATACAGACTTCATTTACAAGACTAGATATACATACTTCATTTACGACGTAGATATACAGACTTCATTAACAGATGTAGATATACAGACTTCATTTACAGACGTAGATATACAGACTTCATTTACAGACGTAGATATACATACTCTCATTTACAGACTAGATATACAGACTTCATTTACGACATAGATGGCACTTCATATTACGACGTAGATATACAGACTTATTTACAGACTAGATATACAGACTTCATTTACGACGTAGATATACAGACTTCATTTACAGACGTAGATATACATACTTCATTTACAGACTAGATATACAGACTTCATTTACAGACTAGATATACATACTTCATTTACTAGACGTATACAGACTTCATTTACGTAGATACACAGACTGATTTACTAGATATATACTTCATTTTACGAGAAACGTAGATATACAGACTTCATTAACAGATGTAAATATTTAGACTTCATTTACAGACTAGATATACATACTTCATTTACAGACGTAGATATACAGACTTCATTTACAGACTAGATATACTTACTTCATTTACAGACGTAGATATACAGACTTCATTAACAGACGTAGATATACATACTTCATTTACAGACGTAGATATACATACGTTCATTTACACTAGATATACAGACTTCATAATTAAATATGTAGATATATAGACTTTATTTACGACGTAGATATACATACTTCATTTACAGACTAGTATATATACAGACTTCATTTACGAATGTAGATATACTTATTTACGACTAGATATACAGACTTCATTTACAGACTAGATATATGATATTTCCATTTACGACTAGATATACATACTTCATTTACAGACTAGATATACAGACTTCATTTACAGACTAGATATACAGACTTCACTTACAACTAGATATACAGACTTCATTTACAGACTAGAAATACAGACTACTTGGTTACGACGTAGATATAATACTTCATTTAGACTAGATATACAGACTTCATTTACAGACGTAGATATACTTCATTTACAGACTAGATATACAGACTTCATTTACACGTAGATATACAGCACTTCATTTACGACGTAGATATATATCATTTAGACTAGATACACATACTTCATTTACAGACGTAGATATACATACTTCATTTATAAGACTAGATATACAGACTTCATTTACAGACGTAGATATACAGACTTCATTTACACGTAGATATAGTGACTTCATTTACGACGTAGATACAGACTTCATTTACAGACGTAGATATACAGACTTCATTTACGACTAGATATATACAGACTTCATTTACAGACTAGATACTTCATTTACAGATGTAGATAATTAGACTTCATTTACAGACGTAGATATACATACTTCATTTACAGATGTAGATATTTAGTAGACTTCATTTACGACGTAGATATACAGACTTCATTTACAGACTAGATATACAGACTTCATTTACAGACGTAGATACACAGACTTCATTTACAGATGTAGATATTTAGACTTCATTTACAGACGTAGATATACATACTTCATTTACAGATGTAGATATTTAGACTTCATTTACAGTCGTAGATATACAGACTTCATTTACGACGTAGATACACAGACTTGATTCACAGACGTAGATATACATACTTCATTTACAGACGTAGATATACAGACTTCATTTACGACGTAGATACACAGACTTCATTTACAGACGTAGATACACAGACTTCATTTACAGACGTAGATATACAGACTTCATTTACAGACGTAGATATACAGACTTCATTTACGACGTAGATATACAGACTTCATTTACAGACGTAGATACACAGACTTCAGTTACAGACGTAGATACACAGATTGATTTACAGACTAGATATACATACTTTAATTACAGATGTAGATATACATACTTCATTTACAGACGTAGATATACTGACTTGATTTACAGACAAAGATATACAGACTTCATTAACAGATGTAGATATTTAGACTTCATTTACAGACTAGATATACATACTTCATTTACAGACTAGATATACATACTTCATTTACAGACGTAGATATACAGACTTCATTTACGACATAGATATACAGACTTCATTTACAGACTAGATATTCAGACTTCATTTACGACGTTGATATACAGACTTCATTTACAGACTAGATATACATACTTCATTTACAGACTAGATATAAAAACTTCATTTACAGACTAGATATACATACTTCATTTACAGATGTAGATATACATACTTCATTTACGACGTCGATACACAGACTTGATTTACAGACTAGATATACATACTTCATTTACAGACTAGATATACATACTTCATTTACAGACTAGATATACAGACTTCATTTACAGACGTAGATATACAGACTTCATTTACGACGTAGATATACTTACTTCATTTACAGACGTAGATATACAGACTTCATTAACAGATGTAGATATACATACTTCATTTACAAACGTAGATATACATACTTCATTTACAGACGTAGATATACAGACTTCATTAACAGACGTAGATACACAGACTTCATTAACAGATGTAGATATACAGACTTCATTTACGACGTAGATATACATACTTCATTTACAGACTAGATATACAGACTTCATTTACGACGTAGATACACAGACTTCATTTACGACGTAGATATACATGGACTTCATTTACAGACTAGATATACATACTTCATTTAGACGTAGATATACGTACTTCATTTACAGACTAGATATACATACTTCATTTACGACGTAGATATACGTACTTCATTTACAGACTAGATATACAGACTTCATTTACGACGTAGATATACAGACTTCATTTACGACGTAGATATACATACTTCATTTACAGACGTAGATAGACAGACTTCATTTACAGACATAGATATACAGACTTCATTTACAGACTAGATATATACAGACTTCATTTACGACGTAGATATACAGACTTCATTTACGACGTAGATATACATATTTCATTTACAGACGCCAGATACACAGACTTCATTTTCAGACGTAGATATACAGACTTCATTTACAGACTAGATATATACAGACTTCATTTACAGACGTAGATACACAGACTTCATTTACAGATGTAGATGCATGACTTCATTTACATGACAGATATACATACTTCATTTACAGATTAGTAGATATACATACTTCATTTACAGATTAGATATTTAGTAGACTTCATTTACAGACGTAGATATACAGACTTCATATACAGACTAGATATACAGACTTCATTTACAGTCGTAGATACACAGACTTAATTTACTGACGTAAATATACATACTTCATTTACAGATGCAGATATTTAGACTTTCATTTACAGGCGTAGATATACAGATTTCATTTACAGACTAGATATACAGACTTTTACAGTCGTAGATATACAGACTTCATTTACGACGTAGATACACAGACTTCATTTACAGTCGTAGATATACAGACTTCATTTACGACGTAGATACACAGACTTGATTCACAGACGTAGATATACATACTTGCTTCACAGACGTAGATACACAAACTTCATTTACAGATGTAGATATTTAGACTTCATTTACAGACGTAGATACACAGACTTCATTTACAGATGTAGATATTTAGACTTCATTTACAGACGTAGATATACAGACTTCATTAACAGATGTAGATATGCTAACTTCATTTACAGACGTAGATATACATACTTCAGTTACAGACGTAGATACACAGACTTGATTTACAGACTAGATATACATATTTTATTTACAGATGTAGATATACATACTTCATTTACAGACGTAGACATACTGACTTGATTTACAGACAAAGATATACAGACTTCATTAACAGATGTAGATATACAGACTTCATTTACAGACTAGATATACATACTTTATTTACAAACGTAGATATACAGACTTCATTTACGACGTAGATATACAGACTTCATTTACGACGTAGATATACATACTTCATTTACTAACTAGATATACAGACTTAATTAACAGATGTAGATATACAGACTCATTGACAAACGTAGATATACATACTTCATTTACAGACGTAGATATACATACTTCATTTAGACGTAGATATACAGACTTTATTAACAGATGTAGATATACAGACTTCATTTACGACGTAGATATACAGACTTCATTTACAGACGTAGATATACATACTTCATTTACAGACTAGATATACAGACTTCATTTACGACTTAGATACACAGACTTCAAGTACGACGTAGATATACAGACTTCATTTACAGACTAGATATACAGACTTCATTTACGACTTAGATACACAGACTTCAAGTACGACGTAGATATACAGACTTCATTTACAGACTAGATATACATACTTCATTTACAGACTAGATATACAGACTTCATTTACAGACTAGATATACATACTTCATTTACAGACTAGATATACATACTTCATTTACAAACGTAGATATACATACTTCATTTACAGTCGTAGATATACAGACTTCATTTACGACATAGATATACAGACTTCATTTACAGACTAGATATTCAGACTTCATTTACGACGTTGATATACAGACTTCATTTACAGACTAGATATACATACTTCATTTACAGACTAGATATAAAACTTCATTTACAGACTAGATATACATACTTCATTTACAGACGTAGATATACAGACTTCATTTACGACGTAGATACACAGACTGATTTACAGACTAGATATACATACTTCATTTACAGATGTAGATATACATACTTCATTTACAGACTAGATATACATACTTGATTTACAGACGTAGATATACAGACTTCATTTACAGACGTAGATATACTTACTTCACTTACAGACGTAGATATACAGACTTCATTAACAGATGTAGATATACATACTTCATTTACAAACGTAGATATATATACTTCATTTACAGACGTAGATATACAGACTTCATTTACAGACGTAGATATACAGACTTCTTATTTACAGATGTAGATATACAGACTTCATTTACGACGTAGATATACATACTTCATTTACAGACTAGATATACAGACTTCATTTACGACGTAGATACACAGACTTCATTTACGACGTAGATATACATACTTCATTTACAGACTAGATATACATACTTCATTTACGACGTAGATATACGTACTTCATTTACAGACTAGGATATACATACTTCATTTACGACGTAGATATACGTACTTCATTTACAGACTAGATATACAGACTTCATTTACGACTAGATATACAGACTTCATTTACAGACTAGATATACAGACTTCATTTACAGACTAGATATACAGACTTCATTTACAGACTAGATATACATACTTCATTTACAGACTAGATATACATACTTCATTTACAGACTAGATATACAGACTTCATTTACAGACTAGATATACATACTTCATTTACAGACGTAGATATACATACTTCATTTACAGACTAGATATACATACTTCATTTACGACGTAGATATACAGACTTCATTTACAGACGTAGATACACAGACTTCATTTACAGATGTAGATATTTAGACTTCATTTACAGACGTAGATATACATACTTCATTTACAGATTAGATATTTAGTAGACTTCATTTACAGACGTAGATATACAGACTTCATATACAGACTAGATATACAGACTTCATTTACAGTCGTAGATACACAGACTTCATTTACTGACGTAAATATACATACTTCATTTACAGATGCAGATATTTAGACTTCATTTACAGGCGTAGATATACAGATTTCATTTACAGACTAGATATACAGACTTTATTTACAGTCGTAGATATACAGACTTCATTTACGACGTAGATACACAGACTTCATTTACAGTCGTAGATATACAGACTTCATTTACGACGTAGATACACAGACTTGATTCACAGACGTAGATATACATACTTGCTTCACAGACGTAGATACACAAACTTCATTTACAGATGTAGATATTTTAGGACTTCATTTACAGACGTAGATACACAGACTTCATTTACAGATGTAGATATTTAGACTTCATTTACAGACGTAGATATACAGACTTCATTAACAGATGTAGATATGCTAACTTCATTTACAGACGTAGATATACATACTTCAGTTACAGACGTAGATACACAGACTTGATTTACAGACTAGATATACATATTTTATTTACAGATGTAGATATACATACTTCATTTACAGACGTAGACATACTGACTTGATTTACAGACAAAGATATACAGACTTCATTAACAGATGTAGATATACAGACTTCATTTACAGACTAGATATACATACTTTATTTACAAACGTAGATATACATGCTTCATTTACAGACGTAGATATACAGACTTCATTTACAGACGTAGATATACTTCTACTTCATTTACAGACGTAGATATACAGACTTAATTAACAGATGTAGATATACAGACTTCATTGACAAACGTAGATATACATACTTCATTTACAGACGTAGATATACATACTTCATTTACAGACTAGATATACAGACTTCATTTACAGACGTAGATATACAGACTTCATTTACGACGTAGATATACAGACTTCATTTACAGACGTAGATATACATACTTCATTTACAGACTAGATATACAGACTTCATTTACGACTTAGATACACAGACTTCAAGTACGACGTAGATATACAGACTTCATTTACAGACTAGATATACAGACTTCATTTACGACTTAGATATACAGACTTCAATTACAGACTAGATATACAGACTTCATTTACAGACTAGATATACATACTTCATTTACAGACTAGATATACAGACTTCATTTACAGACTAGATATACATACTTCATTTACAGACGTAGATATACAGACTTCATTTACGACGTAGATATACATTCTTCGTTTACAGAAATAGATATACTTACTTCATTTAAAGACGTAGATATACAGACTTCATTAACAGATGTAGTAATACATACTTTATTTACAAACGTAGATATACATGCTTCATTTTCAGACGTAGATATACATAATTCATTTACAGACGTAGATATACATACTTCATTTACAGACGAAGATATACAGATTCATTTACGACGTAGATACACAGACTTCATGTACGACGTAGATATACAGACTTCATTTACAGACGTAGATATACATACTTCATTTACAGACGAAGATATACAGACTTCATTTACGACGTAGATACACAGACTTCATGTACGACGTAGATATGCAGACTTCATTTACAGACTAGATATACAGACTTCTTTTACGACGTAGATATACAGACTTCATTTACAGACTAGATATACAGACTTCATTTACAGACTTGATATACATACTTCATTTACAGACTAGATATACATACTTCATTTACAGACTAGATATACAGACTTCATTTGTAGACTAGATATACACACTTCATTTACAGATGTAGATATTTAGACTTCATTTACAGACGTAGATATACAGATTTCATTTACAGACGTAGATATACAGACTTCATTTACAGACGTAGTAGATATACAGACTTCATTTACAGACGTAGATATACTTACTTCATTTACAGACGTAGATATACAGACTTCATTTACAAACGTAGATATACATACTTCATTTACAGACGTAGATATACAGACTTCATTTACAGACGTAGATATACAGACTTCATTAACAGATGTAGATATACAGACTTCATTTACAAACGTAGATATACATACTTCATTTACAGACGTAGATATACAGACTTCATTAACAGATGTAGATATACAGACTTCATTTACGACGTAGATAGACCGACTTTATTTACTGACGTAGATATACATACTTCATTTACAGACTAGATATACAGACTTCAATTACGACGTAGATATACATACTTCATTTACAGACTAAATATACAGACTTCATTTACAGACTAGATATACATACTTCATTTACAGACTAGATATACAGACTTCATTTGTAGACTAGATATACACACTTCATTTACAGATGTAGATATTTAGACTTCATTTACAGACGTAGATATACAGATTTTATTTACAGACGTAGATATACAGACTTCATTTACAGACGTAGATATACAGACTTCATTTACGACGTAGATATACTTACTTCATTTACAGACGTAGATATACAGACTTCATTTACAAACGTAGATATAAATACTTCATTTACAGACGTAGATATACAGACTTCATTTACAGACGTAGATATACAGACTTCATTAACAGATGTAGATATTTAGACTTCATTTACAGACTAGATATACATACTTCATTTACAAACGTAGATATATATACCTCATTTAAAGACTAGATATACAGACTTCATTAACAGATGTAGATATACATTCTTCATTTACAAACGTAGATATACATACTTCATTTACAGACGTAGATATACATACTTCATTTACAGACGTAGATATACAGACTTCATTAACAGATGTAGATATACAGACTTCATTTACGACGTAGATAGACCGACTTCATTTACAGACGTAGATATACATACTGCATTTACAGACTAGATATTCAGAATTCATTTACGACGTAGATACACAGACTTCAATTGCGACGTAGATATACATACTTCATTTACAGACTAAATATACAGACTTTATTTACAGACTAGATATACATACTTCATTTACAGACTAGATATACATACTTCATTTACAGACTAGATATACATACTTTATTTACGACATAGATAAACATACTTCATTTACAGACTAGATATACAGATTTCATTTACAGACTAGATATACAGACTTCATTTACGACGTAGATATACAGACTTCATTTAAGACGTAGATACACAGACTTCATTTACAGACTAGATATACAGACTTCATTTACGACGTAGATATACAGACTTGATTTACAGACGTAGATATACAGACTTCATTAACAGATGTAGATATTTAGACTTCATTTACAGACTAGATATACATACTTCATTTACAAATGTAGATATACATACTTCATTTACAGACGTAGATATAAATTCTTCGTTTACAGACGTAGATATACTTACTTCATTTACAGACGTAGATATACAGACTTCATTTACAGATGTAGATAATTAGACTTCATTTACAGACGTAGATATACATACTTCATTTACAGATGTAGATATACATACTTCATTTACAGACGTAGATATACAGACTTCATTTACAGACTAGATATACAGACTTCATTTACAGACGTAGATACACAGACTTCATTTACAGATGTAGATATTTAGACTTCATTTACAGACGTAGATATACATACTTCATTTACAGATGTAGATATTTAGACTTCATTTACAGATATATACAGACTTCATTTACAGACTAGATATACAGACTTTATTTACGACGTAGATACACAGACTTGATTCACAGACGTAGATATACAGACTTGATTTACGACGTAGATATACAGACTTCATTTACGACGTAGATACACAGACTTCATTTACGACGTAGATATACAGACTTCATTTACAGACTAGATATACAGACTTCATTTACAGACTAGATATACAGACTTCATTTACAGACGTAGATACACAGACTTCATTAACAGATGTAGATATTTAGACTTCATTTACAGACGTAGATATACATACTTCATTTACAGACTAGATATACAGACTTCATTTACAGACTAGATATACAGACTTCGTTTACAGACGTAGATACACAGACTTCATTTACAGACTAGATATACAGACTTCATTTACGCCGTAGATATACAGACTTGATTTACAGACGTAGATATACAGATTTCATTAACAGATGTAGATATTTAGACTTCATTTACAGACTAGATATACATACTTCATTTTTACAAACGTAGATATACATACTTCATTTACAGACGTAGATATACATACTTCATTTACAGATGTAGATATTTAGACTTCATTTACAGACGTAGATATACAGACTTCATTTACAGACTAGATATACAGACTTCATTTACAGACGTAGATACACAGACTTCATTTACAGATGTAGATATTTAGACTTCATTTACAGACGTAGATATAATATCATTTATAATATAGATATTACTAGATATACATTCATTTACGACTAGATATACAACTTCATTTACAGACTAGATATACAGACTTCATTTACGACGTAGATATACAGACTTCATTTACGACGTAGATATACAGACTTCATTTACGACGTAGATATACAGACTTCATTTACGACGTAGATACACAGACTTCATTTACAGACTAGATATACAGACTTCATTTACAGACTAGATATACAGACTTCATTTACAGACGTAGATATACAGACTTGATTTACAGACGTAGATATACAGACTTCATTTACAGATGTAGATATTTAGACTTCATTTACAGACGTAGATATACATACTTCATTTACAGATGTAGATATACAGACTTCATTTACAGACTAGATATACAGACTTCATTTACAGACGTAGATATACATACTTCATTTACAAACGTAGATATACATACTTCATTTACAGACGTAGATATACATACTTCATTAACAGATGTAGATATACAGACTTATACGACGTAGATAGACCGACTTCATTTACAGACGTAGATATACATACTTCATTTGCAGACTAGATATACAGAATTCATTTACGACGTAGATAGCACAGACTTCAATTACGACGTAGATATTCATACTTATTTACAGACTAAATAAACAGACTTTATTTACAGACTAGATATACATACTTCATTTACAGACTACTTCATTTACTGACTAGATATACATACTTCATTTACAGACGTAGATATACATACTTCATTTACAGACTAGATATACAGACTTCATTTACAGACTAGATATACAGACTTCATTTACGACGTAGATATACAGACTTCATTTACGACGTAGATACACAGACTTCATTTACAGACTAGATATACAGACTTCATTTACAGACTAGATATATAGACTTCATTTACGACGTAGATATACAGACTTGATTTACAGACTAGATATACAGACTTCATTACAGACTAGATATACATACTTCATTTACAAACGTAGACTAGATATACAGACTTCAGACTTCATTAACAGATGTAGTAATACATACTTTATTTACAAACGTAGATATACATACTTCATTTTCAGACGTAGATATACATAATTCATTTACATACGTAGATATACAGACTTCATTAACAGATGTAGATATACAGACTTCATTTACGACGTAGATATACAGACTTCATTTACAGACGTAGATATACATACTTCATTTACAGACTAGATATACAGACTTCATTTACGACGTAGATACACAGACTTCATTTACGACGTAGATATACAGACTTCATTTACAGACTAGATATACAGACTTCATTTACGACGTAGATATACAGACTTCATTTACAGACTAGATATACAGACTTCATTTACAGACTAGATATACATACTTCATTTACGACGTAGATATACATACTTCATTTACAGACTAGATATACAGACTTCATTTACAGACTAGATATACAACTTCATTTACAGATGTAGATATTTAGACTTCATTTACAGACGTAGATATACAGATTTCATTTACAGACGTAGATATACAGACTTCATTTACGACGTAGATATACAGACTTCATTTACAGACTAGATATACAGACTTCATTTACGACGTAGATATACAGACTTCATTTACAGACGTAGATATACATACTTCATTTACAGACGTAGATATACAGACTTCATTTACAGACGTAGATATACAGACTTCATTTACAGATGTAGATATACAGACTTCATTTACAGACGTAGATATACATACTTCATTTACAGACGTAGATATACAGACTTCATTTACGACGTAGATATACAGACTTCATTTACGACGTAGATATACAGACTTCATTTACAGACTAGATATACATACTTCATTTACAGACTAGATATACATACTTCATTTACAGACTAGATATACATACTTCATTTACAGACTAGATATACAGACTTCATTTACAGACTAGATATACATACTTCATTTACAGACTAGATATACAGACTTCATTTACGACGTAGATATACAACTTCATTTACAGACGTAGATATTAGACTTCATTTACAGACTAGATATACAGACTTCATTTACAGACTAGATATACAGACTTCATTTACAGACTAGATATACAGACTTCATTTACAGACGTAGATATACAGACTTCATTTACAGACGTAGATATACAGACTTCATTTACAGACGTAGATATACAGACTTCATTTACAGACGTAGATATACAGACTTCATTTACAGACGTAGATATACAGACTTCATTAACAGATGTAGATATACAGACTTCATTTACAAACGTAGATATACATACTTCATTTACAGACGTAGATATACATACTTCATTTACAGACGTAGATATACAGACTTCATTTACAGATGTAGATATACAGACTTCATTTACGACGTAGATATACAGACTTCATTTACAGACGTAGATATACATACTTCATTTACAGACTAGATATACAGACTTCATTTACGACGTAGATACACAGACTTCATTTACGACGTAGATATACAGACTTCATTTACAGACTAGATATACAGACTTCATTTACAGACTAGATATACATACTTCATTTACAGACTAGATATACATACTTCATTTACAGACTAGATATACATACTTCATTTACGACGTAGATATACATACTTCATTTACAGACTAGATATACAGACTTCATTTACGACGTAGATATACAGACTTCATTTACGACGTAGATACACAGACTTCATTTACAGACTAGATATACAGACTTCAGTTACGACGTAGATATACATACTTCATTTACAGACTAGATATACAGACTTCATTTACGACGTAGATACACAGACTTCATTTACAGACTAGATATACAGACTTCATTTACGACGTAGATATACATACTTCATTTACAGACGTAGATATACATACTTCATTTACAGACTAGATATACAGACTTCATTTACAGACTAGATATACATACTTCATTTACAGACTAGATATACATACTTCATTTACAGACTAGATATACAGACTTCAATTACAGACTAGATATACATACTTCATTTACGACGTAGATATACAGACTTCATTTACAGACGTAGATGTACATACTTCATTTACAGATGTAGATATACAGACTTCATTTACAGACGTAGATACACAGACTTCATTTAGACTTCATTACAGAGTAGATATACATACTTCATTTACAGACTAGATATACAGACTTCATTTACAGACGTAGATATACAGACTTCATTTACAGACGTAGATATACAGACTTCATTTACAGATGTAGATATACAGACTTCATTTACAGACGTAGATATACAGACTTCATTTACAGATAGATATACAGACTTCATTTACAGACTAGATATACAGACTTCATTTACGACGTAGATACGACGTAGAGACTTCATTTACAGACGTAGATATACAGACTTCATTTACAGACTAGATATACATACTACATTTACAGACTAGATATACATACTTCATTTACTAACTAGGTATACATACTTCATTTACGACGTAGATATACATACTTCATTTACTAACTAGATATACAGACTTCATTTACAGACTAGATATACAGACTTCATTTACGACGTAGATATACAGACTTCATTTACGACGTAGATATACAGACTTCATTTACAGACTAGATATACAGACTTCATTTACAGACGTCGATACACAGACTTGATTTACAGACTAGATATACATACTTCATTTACAGACTAGATATACATACTTCATTTACAAACGTAGATATACATACTTCATTTACAGACGTAGATATACATTCTTCGTTTACAGACGTAGATATACTTACTTCATTTAAAGACGTAGATATACAGACTTCATTAACAGATGTAGTAATACATACTTTATTTACAAACGTAGATATACATACTTATTTTCAGACGTAGATATACATACTTCATTTACAGACGTAGATATACAGACTTCATTAACAGATGTAGATATTTAGACTTCATTTACAGACTAGATATACATACTTCATTTACAAACGTAGATATATATACTTCATACAGACTAGATATACAGACTTCATTAACAGATGTAGATATACATACTTCATTTACAAACGTAGATATACATACTTCATTTACAGACGTAGATATACATACTTCATTTACAGACTAGATATACAGACTTCATTTACGACGTAGATATACAGACTTCATTTACAGACGTAGATATACAGACTTCATTTACAGACGTAGATATACAGACTTCATTTACGACGTAGATATACAGACTTCATTTACAGATGTAGATATTTAGACTTCATTTACAGACTAGATATACATACTTCATTTACAAACGTAGATATACATACTTCATTTACAGACGTAGATATACATTCTTCGTTTACAGACGTAGATATACTTACTTCATTTAAAGACGTAGATATACAGACTTCATTAACAGATGTAGTAATACATACTTTATTTACAAACGTAGATATACATAATTCATTTTCAGACGTAGATATACATACTTCATTTACAGACGTAGATATACAGACTTCATTTACAGACGTAGATATACAGACTTCATTTACAGACTAGATATACATACTTCATTTACAGACTAGATATACATACTTCATTTACAGACTCGATATACAGACTTCATTTCAAGACTAGATATACACACTTCATTTACAGATGTAGATATTTAGACTTCATTTACAGACGTAGATATACAGATTTCATTTACAGACGTAGACATACAGACTTCATTTACAGACGTATATATACAGACTTCAATTACAGACGTAGATATACTTACTTCATTTACAGACGTAGATATACAGACTTCATTTACGACGTAGATATACATACTTCATTTACAGACTAGATATACAGACTTCATTTACAGACTAGATATACAGACTTTATTCACGACTTAGATATACATACTTCATTTACGACGTAGATACACAGACTTCATTTACAAACTAGATATACAGACTTCAGTTACGACGTAGATATACATACCTCATTTACGACTAGATATACACTTCATTTAAGACTAGATACACAGACTTCATTTACAGACTAGATATACAGACTTCATTTACGACGTAGATATACATACTTCATTTACAGACGTAGATATACATACTTCATTTACAGACGTAGATATACATACTTCATTTACAGACGTAGATATACAGACTTTATTAACAGATGTAGATATACAGACTTCATTTACGGCGTAGATATACAGACTTCATTTACAGACTAGATATACAGACTTCATTTACAGACTAGATATACATACTTCATTTACGGACTAGATATACAGACTTCATTTACAACGTAGATATACATACTTCATTTACAGACTAAATATACAGACTTCATTTACAGACTAGATATACATATTTCATTTACAGACTAGATATACATACTTCATTTACAGATGTAGATATTTAGACTTCATTTACAGACTAGATATACATAATTCATTTACAAACGTAGTTATACATACTTCATTTACAGACGTAGATATACAGACTGTATTTACAGACGTAGATATACTTACTTCATTTACAGACGTAGATATACAGACTTCATTAACAGATGTAGATATACATACTTCATTTACAAACGTAGATATACATACTTCATTTACAGACGTAGATATACATACTTCATTTACAGACGTAGATACACCGACTTCATTACCAGATGTAGATATACATACTTCATTTACAAACGTAGATATACATAATTCATTTACAGACGTAGGTATACATACTTCATTTACAGACTAGATATACAGACTTCAACTACGACGTAGATACACAGACTTCATTTACGACGTAGATGTACATACTTCATTTACAGACTAGATATACATACTTCATTTACAGACTAGATATACATACTTCATTTACAGACCAGATATACATACTTCATTTACGACGTAGATATACATACTTCATTTACAGACTAGATATACAGACTTCATTTACAGACTAGATATACATACTTCATTTACAGACTAGATATACAGACTTCATTTACGACGTAGATATACAGACTTCATTTACGACGTAGATACACAGACTTCATTTACAGACTAGATATACAGACTTCAGTTACGACGTAGATATACATACTTCATTTACAGACTAGATATACAGACTTCATTTACGACGTAGATACACAGACTTCATTTACAGACTAGATATACATACTTCATTTACGACGTAGATATACAGACTTCATTTAAGACGTAGATATACATACTTCATTTACAGACTAGATATACAGACTTCATTTAAAGACTAGATATACATACTTCATTTACGACGTAGATATACATACTTCATTTACAGACTAGATATACAGACTTCATTTACAGACTAGATATACATACTTCATTTACGACGTAGATACACAGACTTCATGTACGACATAGATATGCAGACTTCATTTACAGATGTAGATATTTAGACTTCATTTACAGACGTAGATATACAGATTTCATTTACAGACGAAGACATATAGACTTCATTAACAGATGTAGATATTTAGACTTCATTTACAGACTAGATATACATACTTCATTTACAAACGTAGATATATATACTTTATTTACAGACTAGATATACAGACTTCATTAACAGATGTAGATATACATACTTCATTTACAAACGTAGATATACATACTTCATTTACAGACGTAGATATACATACTTCATTTACAAACGTAGATATACAGACTTCATTAACAGATGTAGATATACAGACTTCATTTACGACGTAGATATACAGACTTCATTTACAGACGTAGATATACATACTTCATTTACAGACTAGATATACAGACTTCATTTACGACGTAGATACACAGACTTCAATTACGACGTAGATATACATACTTCATTTACAGACTAGATATACAGACTTCATTTACAGACTAGATATACATACTTCATTTACAGACTAGATATACAGACTTCATTTACAGACTAGATATACATACTTCATTTACGACGTAGATATACAGACTTCATTTACAGACTAGATATACAGACTTCATTTACAGACGTAGATATACAGACTTCATTTACGACGTAGATACACAGACTTCATTTACAGACTAGATATACAGACTTCATTTACGACGTAGATATACAGACTTGATTTACAGACGTAGATATACAGACTTCATTAACAGATGTAGATATTTAGACTTCATTTACAGACTAGATATACATACTTCATTTACAAACGTAGATATACATACTTCATTTACAGACGTAGATATACATACTTCATTTACAGACGTAGATATACTTACTTCATTTACAGACGTAGATATACAGACTTCATTAACAGATGTAGATATACATACTTCATTTACAAACGTAGATATACATACTTCATTTTCAGACGTAGATATACATACTTCATTTACAGACGTAGATATACAGACTTCATTAACAGATGTAGATATTTAGACTTCATTTACAGACTAGATATACATACTTCATTTACAAACGTAGATATATATACTTCATTTACAGACTAGATATACAGACTTCATTAACAGATGTAGATATACATACTTCATTTACAAACGTAGATATACATACTTCATTTACAGACGTAGATATACATACTTCATTTACAGTTGTAGATATACAGACATCATTTACGACGTAGATATACAGACTTCATTTACGACGTAGATACACAGACTTCATTTACGACGTAGATATACAGACTTGATTTACAGACGTAGATATACAGACTTCATTAACAGATGTAGATATTTAGACTTCATTTACAGACTAGATATACATACTTCATTTACAAACGTAGATATACATACTTCATTTACAGACGTAGATATACATTCTTCGTTTACAGACGTAGATATACTTACTTCATTTAAAGACGTAGATATACAGACTTCATTAACAGATGTAGTAATACATACTTTATTTACAAACGTAGATATACATACTTCATTTTCAGACGTAGATATACATACTTCATTTACAGACGTAGATATACAGACTTCATTAACAGATGTAGATATACAGACTTCATTTACAGACTAGATATACATACTTCATTTACAGACTAGATATACATACTTCATTTACAGACTAGATATACAGACTTCATTTGTAGACTAGATATACACACTTCATTTACAGATGTAGATATTTAGACTTCATTTACAGACGTAGATATACAGATTTCATTTACAGACGTAGATATACAGACTTCATTTACAGACGTAGATATACAGACTTCATTTACAGACGTAGATATACATACTTCATTTACAGACTAGATATACATACTTCATTTACGACGTAGATATACAGACTTCATTTAAGACGTAGATATACATACTTCATTTACAGACTAGATATACAGACTTCATTTACAGACTAGATATACATACTTCATTTACAGACGTAGATATACATACTTCATTTACAGACTAGATATACAGACTTCATTTACAGACTAGATATACATACTTCATTTACGACGTAGATATACAGACTTCATTTACAGACGTAGATGTACATACTTTTTTTTACAGATGTAGATATTTAGACTTCATTTACAGACGTAGATATACAGATTTCATTTACAGACGAAGACATATAGACTTCATTAACAGATGTAGATATTTAGACTTCATTTACAGACTAGATATACATACTTCATTTACAAACGTAGATATATATACTTTATTTACAGACTAGATATACAGACTTCATTAACAGATGTAGATATACATACTTCATTTACAAACGTAGATATACATACTTCATTTACAGACGTAGATATACATACTTCATTTACAGACGTAGATATACAGACTTCATTAACAGATGTAGATATACAGACTTCATTTACGACGTAGATATACAGACTTCATTTACAGACGTAGATATACATACTTCATTTACAGACTAGATATACAGACTTCATTTACGACGTAGATACACAGACTTCAATTACGACGTAGATATACATACTTCATTTACAGACTAAATATACAGACTTCATTTACAGACTAGATATACATACTTCATTTACAGACTAGATATACATACTTCATTTACAGACTAGATATACATACTTCATTTACGACGTAGATATACATACTTCATTTACAGACTAGATATACAGACTTCATTTACAGACTAGATATACAGACTTCATTTACGACGTAGATATACAGACTTCATTTACGACGTAGATACACAGACTTCATTTACAGACTAGATATACAGACTTCATTTACGACGTAGATATACAGACTTGATTTACAGACGTAGATATACAGACTTCATTTACAGATGTAGATATTTAGACTTCATTTACAGACTAGATATACATACTTCATTTACAAACGTAGATATACATACTTCATTTACAGACGTAGATATACAGACTTCATTTACAGACGTAGATATACTTACTTCATTTACAGACGTAGATATACAGACTTCATTACAGATGTAGATATACATACTTTATTTACAAACGTAGATATACATACTTCATTTACAGACGTAGATATACATACTTCATTTACAGACGTAGATATACAGACTTCATTTACAGATGTAGATATTTAGACTTCATTTACAGACTAGATATACATACTTCATTTACAGACGTAGATATACATACTTCATTTACAGACGTAGATATACAGACTTCATTAACAGATGTAGATATACATACTTCATTTACAAACGTAGATATACATACTTCATTTACAGACGTAGATATACATACTTCATTTACAGTTGTAGATATACAGACATCATTTACGACGTAGATATACAGACTTCATTTACGACGTAGATACACAGACTTCATTTACGACGTAGATATACTTACTTCATTTACAGACGTAGATATACAGACTTCATTTACAGATGTAGATATTTAGACTTCATTTACAGACTAGATATACAGACTTCATTTACAGACGTAGATATACATACTTCATTTACAGACGTAGATATACAGACTTCATTTACAGACGTAGATATACTTACTTCATTTACAGACGTAGATATACAGACTTCATTAACAGATGTAGATATACATACTTCATTTACAAACGTAGATATACATACTTCATTTACAGACGTAGATATACATACTTCATTTACAGACGTAGATATACAGACTTCATTAACAGATGTAGATATACAGACTTCATTTACAGACTAGATATACAGACTTCATTTACAGACGTAGATATACATACTTCATTTACAGACTGATATACAGACTTCATTTCAAGACTAGATATACAACTTCATTTACAGATGTAGATATTTAGACTTCATTTACAGACAGATTCATTTAGACGTATACAGACTTCATTTACAGACTAATATACAGACTTCTTTACAGACGTAGATATACTTACTTCATTTACAGACCAGATATACATACTTCATTTACGACGTAGATATACATACTTCATTTACAGACTAGATATACAGACTTCATTTACAGACTAGATATACAGACTTTATTCACGACTTAGATATACATACTTCATTTACGACGTAGATACACAGACTTCATTTACAAACTAGATATACAGACTTCAGTTACGACGTAGATATACATACCTCATTTACGACTAGATATACAGACTTCATTTAAGACGTAGATACACAGACTTCATTTACAGACTAGATAAACAGACTTCATTTACGACGTAGATATACATACTTCATTTACAGACGTAGATATACATACTTCATTTACAGACGTAGATATACAGACTTCATTTACAGACGTAGATATACAGACTTTATTAACAGATGTAGATATACAGACTTCATTTACGACGTAGATATACAGACTTCATTTACAGACTAGATATACAGACTTCATTTACAGACGTAGATATACATACTTCATTTACAGACTAGATATACAGACTTCATTTACGACGTAGATATACATACTTCATTTACAGACTAAATATACAGACTTCATTTACAGACTAGATATACATATTTCATTTACAGACTAGATATACATACTTCATTTACAGATGTAGATATTTAGACTTCATTTACAGACTAGATATACATAATTCATTTACAAACGTAGTTATACATACTTCATTTACAGACGTAGATATACAGACTGTATTTACAGACGTAGATATACTTACTTCATTTACAGACGTAGATATACAGACTTCATTACCAGATGTAGATATACATACTTCATTTACAAACGTAGATATACATACTTCATTTACAGACGTAGATATACATACTTCATTTACAGACGTAGATATACCGACTTCATTAACAGATGTAGATATACAGACTTCATTTACGACGTAGATATACAGACTTCATTTACAGACGTAGGTATACATACTTCATTTACAGACTAGATATACAGACTTCAACTACGACGTAGATACACAGACTTCAATTACGACGTAGATGTACATACTTCATTTACAGACTAGATATACATACTTCATTTACAGACTAGATATACATACTTCATTTACAGACCAGATATACATACTTCATTTACGACGTAGATATACATACTTCATTTACAGACTAGATATACAGACTTCATTTACAGACTAGATATACATACTTCATTTACAGACTAGATATACATACTTCATTTACGACGTAGATATACATACTTCATTTACAGACTAGATATACAGACTTCATTTACAGACTAGATATACAGACTTTATTCACGACTTAGATATACATACTTCATTTACGACGTAGATACACAGACTTCATTTACAAACTAGATATACAGACTTCAGTTACGACGTAGATATACATACCTCATTTACGACTAGATATACAGACTTCATTTAAGACGTAGATACACAGACTTCATTTACAGACTAGATAAACAGACTTCATTTACGACGTAGATATACAGACTTCATTTACAAACGTAGATATACATACTTCATTTACAGACGTAGATATACATACTTCATTTACAGACGTAGATATACAGACTTTATTAACAGATGTAGATATACAGACTTCATTTACAGACTAGATATACAGACTTCATTTACGACGTAGATATACAGACTTCATTTACAGACGTAGATATACATACTTCATTTACAGACGTAGATACACAGACTTGATTTACAGACTAGATATACATACTTCATTTACAGATGTAGATATACATACTTCATTTACAGACGTAGATATACTTACTTCATTTACAGACGTAGATATACAGACTTCATTAACAGATGTAGATATACATACTTCATTTACAAACGTAGATATACATACTTCATTTACAGACGTAGATATCCAGACTTTATTTACAGACGTAGTTATACATACTCCATTTACAGGCTAGCTATACAGACTTCATTAACAGATGTAGATATACAGACTTCATTTACGACGTAGATATACAGACTACATTTACAGACGTAGATATACATACTTCATTTACAGACTAGATATACAGACTTCATTTACGACGTAGATACACAGACTTCATTTACGACGTAGATATACAGACTTCATTTACAGACTAGATATACAGACTTTATTTACAGATGTAGATATTTAGACTTCATTTACAGACTAGATATACATACTTCATTTACAAACGTAGATATACATACTTCATTTACAGACGTAAATATACAGACTTTATTTACAGACGTAGATATACTTACTTCATTTACAGACGTAGATATACAGACTTCATTAACAGATGTAGATATACATACTTCATTTACAAACGTAGATATACATACTTCATTTACAGACGTAGATATACATACTACATTTACAGACTAGATATACAGACTTCATTTACGACGTAGATACACAGACTTCAATTACGACGTAGATGTACATACTTCATTTACAGACTAGATATACAGACTTCAGTTACGACGTAGATATACATACTTCATTTACGACTAGATATACAGACTTCATTTACGACGTAGATATACAGACTTCATTTACAGACTAGATATACAGACTTCATTTACAGACGTAGATATACATACTTCATTTACAGACTTAGATATACATACTTCATTTTACAGACGTAGATATACATACTTCATTTACAGACGTAGATATACAGACTTTATTAACAGATGTAGATATACAGACTTCATTTACGGCGTAGATATACAGACTTCATTTACAGACTAGATATACAGACTTCATTTAAGACGTAGATACACAGACTTCATTTACAGACTAGATAAACAGACTTCATTTACGACGTAGATATACACACTTCATTTATCTAGATGTAGATATACAGACTTCATTTACAGACGTAGATATACAGACTTCATTTCTAGATGTAGATGTGTTAATGTTCATATCCTACACATCACACTTTTGACAAAAACTCATTAAATGGACTCATGCTGGACAGGCTGATATTGTTCTGCTTAACTGCATAGAAGGAAGTTATCTTATCTGAAACGACAACATCCTGTCTGCCTATAAATCACTGTATTGGAAATCGATTTGATTTTTATGATCTTCATTATTCAAAAATGATCAGTAATTGCATTATGAATTTAGATATAAAAATTTAAAACTAGTGTCAATTGAATACGGATTTTTATTTTTATAAAAGCAGAAATAAATATATCAGACGAAGAAAAAAACACCAGTGCAATCTCTTTATATATAAATGTGAACTTTAGTTAATATGTCTATCAACGTATAATTTGACTGTGAACTTTAGTTAGTATGTCTATTAACGTATAATTTGACAACGATTGCACAGTGTGATTAATATAAACTTTGATAATACAAATCTCTTTATTAAACGTTGTTGTCACAGTCGCTCGAAAGGAACTGATGTGATTTGTATGACACCGATGACATCAACCATTCTTTGTATTTATTTATGTGCGTAATAAATACAACGGGTGGGGAATATTTCCTTAAATAGATTTATACGCTGAATGAATGTATAACAATACGAATTTTAATAACAATTATAAGGATAAAAAAAGACGTATTACATTTTGAAATATTACGGTGATTTTTGAAAAATAATGATATAATCTGGAATTAAATAGAACATTTTCTATAAAAACATCTACACTTTGACAATAAAATAGAACATTCTCTACAAAAATCTACATTTTGACAATTTATTCTACCGTCAAACCCAGCACAAAAAGGAAAAAAAAAACACCTAGATATATCTCTGAAAATCACATCCAGTGAACAAGACATAATTAAAATACAAAGAAACTGTAATCTTGAATTTTTTACATTATTATTTTGAAGTGTGTTCTTTCGTTGGTCTGTTGTGTTGTCTATATTATTAAAGTTTACTTGTAGCGTATACTTAAATTTGCACATCTCTCTCAGACAACAAACCATTAATAAGGCGAAATTCCCCGATTCAAACAACTATTATTATATGAACTTCAAAGATACAAAATATATGAAATATAATCAAGTGCAGTAATATTCACATCCAATGCCCTGAATAATAAATCTAAGTAATTAGCCGTCCCAAAGGAGTGAGGTAGAAATATTTGATCAAAATACACTCTGTAACTCCGTACACAATATAGATTTATTAAAATAAGCCTCTGTAACCTCATACACAATGTAACTTGTAAGTATATTTTTCTCTTTAGGTATATTGCCGTACAAGGCCTTAGCCCGGGTGGGAGGGGGGCTGCATCCCCCCCCCCCCCCAAATAATTCTAAAAATCAAATTTTATTATAAAATATACTTCTTTATCATTGTGTTCCATTTTTTCTTATATAAAACTCTCCGCAACCCCCCCCCCCTAAGCCGCACAGCCCCCCCCCCCCCCCCCCCCCCCCAAAAAAAAAACAACAAAATCCTGGCTACGGCCTTATTGCTGTAGAATATGTGTCAGCAAAAATTAATATGTGTCAGCAAAGTGTTATATGTGTCAGGAAAAGTTAATATATGTCAGGAAAGTGTAATATGTGTAAAGAAAATGTAATACGTGTCAGGAAAGTGTACTATTTGTCAAGAACATGTATTATGTGTCAGA
Source organism: Bulinus truncatus (assembly GCA_021962125.1). Lineage (NCBI taxonomy): Eukaryota > Metazoa > Mollusca > Gastropoda > Planorbidae > Bulinus > Bulinus truncatus. The sequence goes on from JAGDYQ010000216.1 coordinate 1,476,007, forward strand.
AAGTGTAATAAGTGACTCAAACAAAATGTAGGCTGTAATGTTTCTGTACATTAGGTGGTCTGAGTCAGCACCAATACCACGGCTAGCTTTATAACTGGTTTTGTAGTCACGTGACACTATTTTACCGAGTTACGTCAGGTATACTGATTGTTTTTTAAATACATTTACACGTTTTGAATGGCGAAATATTGATATTGTCTGTTCTAGTTGCACTAGACAATAATTACATTTATAAACGTTTTATTTTGGGGTCTATATTTTTTTCACAAACCCGATGTAAAGCTGACATTTAGTTTTACTCCCTTTATCTGTTTCACAGCAATACGTTGAGATAGCTGGTACATTGATGGTACATCAAAACATTTCCCTGGGCACCTACGTCAGAAACCAATTTTAGACTTGTATTAATACTATTTTACTGTCTCAGTTTTATAAGAGAAGAGAGTACATCCGTGCCCGGATGTAGCTGACCTAAATCGCCTCTGTATCTTACACAGACATTTAGTGATATTTAGAATTATATTTTCAACTATTTCAAATTACCCCCTGGGGTATGCATACCACACTTTGGAAAACACTGGCTTAGGGGGAAAACTATTCTAGGTATTAGCTATTTGACTGCGATTTGTTGTGGACACAAGAGAAAACACTATTCTAGGTATTACCTATTTGACTGTGATTTGTTATGAACACAGCTAAATATATTTAAAGAGAACATACTTTTTATGAAGGTCTTAGACTAATTAGACAGGATTTTTTTTGCAACTATATTGAAATGTCATATAGGACATATTATCTTGTGGGTGGAACTCTGATATAATATTGCCTTGGTAGAACTTCCACACTGAGACAGACAGCCCAGCCTAACAGATCATAAGTAGAATTCATTATTAAAATAGTTGCATGATGAAAATAGATATTTGAAAGTTATATTATATTAAAGATTACATTTCAATTGCTTGTTGCAACTTCGTAAAAAAAAATGTACACGTCACCGAATGAAAAAAAAATGTGTCCACTTCCGACCAGCACAACCGTTAAACAAAACCAAACGGAAATCGCCAGCTTGTTGTCCAGATTTCTATGAGCTGTGGAGCTGAAATAAAATTTCAATTTTCAAAAGGGATTAGGTTGATCCAACTGACGTCTTGTGCAGTTGTAGCCAGAGGTTCGGGTTTGGTGAAAACTGACAGTTTTCAGGTTGAGGGAAAATTATTGATTAAAATATCTGACTAGTACGAAACTATTAGTCAATCGGTTAGTACAATTTCTTCCTCTATTGAGCAACAGAACATTTCGTGTGTGAGACGTATGATGGACTAAAACTCTTTAGGAAAAGAAACACTAGTATATTATAGTGATAGCAGACGACAAAATACATCCATCCACTCCCACCCACCTGCACATCTATCTATCTATCTATCTATCTATCTATCTATCTATCTATCTATCTATCTATCTATCTATCTATCTATCTATCTATCTATCTATCTATCTATCTATCTATCTATCTATCTATCTATCTATCTATCTATCTATCTATCGATCTATCTATCTATCTATCTATCTATCTATCGATCTATCTATCTATCTATCTATCTATCTATCTATCTATCTATCTATCTATCTATCTATCGTTTACTTCTCTGCCTGCCTTTCTCTTTATTGGGAATTCTTATGAATAAGCTAAATATTGCTCTGATTATCAAATGTCAACGTTCAATCTAATGGATTAATTCATGTCTAGTACCATCTATTAATGTCTAGTATCATCTATTAATGTCTAGTATCATCTATTAATGTCTAGTATCATCTATTAATGTCTAGTATCATCTATTAATGTCTAGTATCATCTATTAATGTCTAGTATCATTTATTAATGTCTAGTATCATCTATTAATGCCTAGTATCATCTATTAATGTCTAGTATCATCTATTAATGTCTAGTATCATCTATTAATGTCTAGTATCATTTATTATTTCTTCACATAAGATGTTATTTTATTCAGGACACTCGAAATCCTTGGATCAACTCTGGCAATATATATGTTTGCCTGTTTTAGTATATGTCATAATGTGTAGTTATCTCACTAAATGCTCAGACCGTAATATATATGTTTGTCTGTTTTAGTATATTTCATAATGTGTAGTTATCTCACTAAATGCTCAGACGGCAATACTAACTGCATGTCTGTATTTCCTATTTAACGTAAGAAAAACTCAAAGACATAAGCAAATGTATCAATTAAATAGATAGACTTTCTAGGTCAATCTTTACATTTCAAACTATTCCATTGAAAATAATAGGCAACGACAGATAGCTGTTGATTGAATTATATCTGCAGTAATAAAAACTAAATTGTTTTATTATTTAAACTTCATATCTCATTTACTAAAGAAAAAAAAACAAAAGTTTCAATATCTCATTTTTTTGGATTCAATGAGAAATCTGTATCCCCTAGAAATCTAGGAGTGACCATGTGAGTCAGTGCACAACGTAACATAGCAAAAGATGTAGAGAGAGACATGTTGTTCAGATGTATGGTCGTGAGGCTTGGCGTGGAACTAAAAATTAAAAGGTAAAATTTAGTGACTAATCATTTGTTTTTAAATGAAACTGTTTCAGAACTGAAATAACACGTTGACCAAAGAAGTTGACGTCACCCAGCATGTTTAGTTGATGGAACAATTTCTTTTTTTTTTATATTTCCCTTTAACGTCATGATACCTTAAATACTATCCCGTAAACAAACGATTTAGATAAAGGAAACAGTAAGTATACTATAGCGCATTTTTAGTGCCCCTACACCCAGGGCCGCTTTATCAACCCAGAGTGCCACAGTGTCAACAGTGGTATGGGATGTCAACAGTGGTATGGGATGTCAACAGTGGTATGGGATGTCAACAGTGGTATGGGGTAACAACAGTGGTATGGGGTGTCAAAAGTTGTATGGGGTGTCAAAAGTGGTATGGGGTTTAAACTGTGGTATGAGGGTGACAACAGTGGTATGGGGGTAACAACAGTGGTATGGTGGTATGGGGTAACAACAGTTGTATGGGGGTAACAACATCGCAATGTTATTATCAACTTCTAGTCAGTATACATCGCAATGTTATTATCAACCTCTAGTCAGTATACATCGCAATGATATTATCAACCACTAGTCAGTATACATCGCAATGTTATTATCAACTTCTACATCCTCTAGTCAGTATACATTGCAATGTTATTATCAACCTCTAGTCAGTATAGTGTCATGTTACAAGATGACCATTATCTCTTGTAATGTTACAAGAAGACCATTACCTATTTGTTAATGTTACAAGATGACCAGATGCAGTCTTAGATTTCTATAACAAGAACATCATAATAAAATGTGTTGTGTGCTACAAGATCAGAGTTAACTCCTTTATTTTATTTGTATGTCCTTCGCTGGCAGGCAAGTATCAACACTAGTCAAACAAATAATATATTTTTAAAATATAACTGACCTTTGATTTGACCCCAGTAAATTAGATGACTGATATGGGGATTCATGAAATTAAATAAAGTTTTTTTTTTATTCATTCGATATTTTTTTTCTTTGTCATGTATTTTACCTAAGATATATGAACCAAAGCTCCAGTTAATGCTATGCCTATATCATTTGAACAATCTTGTATCTGTTGTCACTGTACACTATAATATTAGTTGTCATTGAACTACCTAGTATCAGTTGTCATTGTTGGCGTCTGTGTGTTCATCTCTGTGAGTGGGAGGTTTAAATGCTAGAGAAACAGGAAAATTGCAGAATCGATTTCAAAAGTATTGACTGACATGAGAAATAAAATCGGAATAGCTGTATGGGGAGGGTGGAGGGGAGGAGGCTGTTCGTTGATGATATAAATATAAAAACTGGGTGAGAGGCAGAAAGTCACCTGCACTTCTGACAAGTGTTGGGCACAGTCCAGCTGTGAGGTGACCTGATAAGTGTTGGGCACAGTCCAGGTGGGAGGTGACCTGATAAGTGGTGGGCACAGTCCAGGTGGGAGGTGACCTGATAAGTGGTGGGCACAGTCCAGCTGGGAGGTGACCTGACAAGTGTTGGGCACAGTCCAGGTGGGAGGTGACCTGATAAGTGGTGGGCACAGTCCAGCTGGGAGGTGACATGACAAGTGTTGGGCACAGTCCAGCTGGGAGGTGACCTGATAAGTGGTGGGCACAGTCCAGCTGGGAGGTGACCTGATAAGTGGTGGGCACAGTCCAGCTGTGAGGTGACCTGATAAGTGGTGGGCACAGTCCAGCTGGGAGGTGACCTGATAAGTGGTGGGCACAGTCCAGCTGGGAGGTGACCTGATAAGTGGTGGGCACAGTTCATGTGGGAGGTGACCTGATAAGTGGTGGGCACAGTTCATGTGGGAGGTGACCTGATAAGTGGTGGGCACAGTCCAGCTGTGAGGTGACCTGATAAGTGGTGGGCACAGTCCAGCTGGGAGGTGACCTGATAAGTGGTGGGCACTGTTCATGTGGGAGGTGACCTGATAAGTGGTGGGCACAGTGCAAGTGGGAGGTGACCTGATAAGTGGTGGGCACAGTCCAGCTGGAAGGTGACCTGATAAGTGTTGGGCACAGTCCAGCTGGGAGGTGACCTGATAAGTGGTGGGCACAGTTCATGTGGGAAGTGACCTGATAAGTGGTGGGCACAGTTCAGGTGAGAGGTGACCTGATAAGTGTTGGGAACAGTTCATGTGGGAGGTGACCTGATAAGTGTTGAGCACAGTCCAGCTGGGAGGTGAACTGATAAGTGTTGGGCACAGTCCAGGTGGGAGGTGACCTGATAAGTGGTGGGCACAGTCCAGCTTGGAGGTGACCTGATAAGTGGTGGGCACAGTCCAGCTGGGAGATGACCTGATAAGTGGTGGGCACAGTCCAGCTGGGAGGAGACTGAGTGGTAGTAAGGTAGAGGTGTAAATAAAAACAAACGCTATCTGAAACTCCAAGTATATTTTTCATTAACTTCACAGAATGGATGCTAGTAATTAAAACTAAATTGCTTTCACATACAATGATCTTCTGCTGTATACAGTCTATCTTTTCATTGACCTGCCGTTGCATTATCTTTTCAATGACGTCACAAGGTTCCACTCCTTTCCCCTGGAGTGCACACATGACCCGACATTTTATTAGCCATGGTGGGGGGGGGGGTAGCCCGAGGTGGAATGAACGTACACTTAATGATGGTAGTTTATCCATTACGTCTTTGTACCATTCTTTATTGTAATTGACGTTTATGGATAAATATTTGTGTCTGTATCAGCCTGATTAAATGATAGCTGCGTCATGTCTGTCCACGGTGGTCAACACAATGGTGCTATCAATCTTCTAAAGGTGGGGGATTCTTTTGTATGTGGGGGGTGGACAGTTCTCTCGTGGCTTTAGTGAATCAATTATTTCTGGAACAATTGGGAATTTTTTTGTTGTTTTTTGTTGTTGAAAGAGTCGGGAGGGATTGGTGGCTGTTGAAATAACATATCGCCCATTCTGTCGATTGGTACCGTTCAGACTACCGGCTGGCTTATATAACGTAAAGTTCAGACTATCGGCTAGTGTACTTAACACAAATTCAAAACTGTCGCCTGTTTGATACTACATACCGCCAAGTCTATTGGCTGCTTATATAGGCCTACCGCCCAAACTTTTGACTGTCAGATGCCACGTACCTTCCAGTTTATCAGATACCACGTACCTTCCAGTTTGTCAGATGCCACGTACCTTCCAGTTTGTCAGATGCCACGTACCTTCCAGTTTGTCAGATACCACGTACCTTCCAGTTTGTCAGATGCCACGTACCTTCCAGTTTGTCAGATGCCACGTACCTTCCAGTTTTTCAGATACCACGTACCTTCCAGTTTGTCAGATACCACGTACCTTCCAGTTTGTCAGATGCCACGTACCTTCCAGTTTGTCAGATACCACGTACCTTCCAGTTTGTCAGATGCCACGTACCTTCCAGTTCGTCAGATACCACGTACCTTCCAGTTTGTCAAATAGCGTACAAAACATACTCTTCAGTTATAATAAATATTGGTGGTTTGGGTCAGAGGTACATTTTGTTGGAAATTTTATTGGAAGGGGGATCAACACATTTGCACATATTCAAGACATAACTCACCAAGTACTGTGTACCTGATTACAAGACATAACTCACCAAGTAATGTGTACCTGATTACAAGACATAACTCTACAAGTACTGTGTACCTGATTACAAGACATAACTCTCCAGGTACTGTGTATCTGATTACAAGATATTACTCAACAAATAACAACATTAAGCCTAATTTGATATGAAGCGGTGGGAGAATGATCTTATTTTTGTCAACCAGTGGCTTGTTGATGATATTTTCTTTACCTACATTCATGGTTTCCCTTGCAGGCCATGTCACTCTTGTCCAATGATCTTGCCTTGCCCTGCTATCCCAAAGACACATAAAGCATGGGTATATTGTGTATCCTGACTGCTATCCAAGCAAGAAGTTAACCATTTTTAGATCAACACAAATTGACCACTGATGCTCATAATAACAGACTTTCTGCAATACTGTTTTGACATTGTTATACTCTTCTTTAAGTGTTATTGAGTGAGCAATGGGAAGAGATGCATAACGGTTACCATTGTGTAACAGAACACATTTCAAGCTTCTGATGGAACTGTTTATAAAAAGACGCCAGTCTTCGGAATGGTAGTCTTGTAGTCCTATTTGGAGCAGAAGTCCAGGGATATCATTACAGTAAACAAGATCTTCCTCTTGGCTGAAATATGGAAGAAGAAACTCTTCTCTTTTCCGATAAAATGTTATTTTAACTTCTCGTTTGAGAAAATTTCTTTCATTGAGCCTGGACGCTAAAAGCTCAGATACTTGCTTGGACAGATTTAGGTCTCGTATTAGGTCATTGAATTCTTCTTGGCTGAATGGTTAAGGTGTTGAAGAACTTCCTTCATAATCGCTGCCACTGTTTTTAACTGCCAAAAACTCCAGATCTTGCCCCTCGTCGGAGTCTGATGGTGAAAGCTCTAATAATCCAGTAAACACTGGTATAGGAACTTCACTTCTACGTGGAATTGGTCTCCTTACAGATTCAAGATCAGGATAATCCCACTTAGATTTCTTGTGGCGATTGAAGCCTTTAACATTCACAATACAAAATATTCACCAAAATGGTCTTTCGGCTCTCGCCATACCATTGGTACACCGAAACTTAGACTTTCCTTCTCACCAATTTTCCACTGCCGTAGGCTCTCCACACAGTATTTGCAGACCTTATGGGGAGCCCAAGACATGTCTTGGTCTCTCAGCTTCACACCGAAATAAGCCAAATATGCCTGCTGCACAAAGTCGGTTATATTTCTTCTTTGCTTTTCTATCATGTATTGTCCAGAGATGTAACAGAATACATTCTGATTATTTTTGCAGCATCTTCGTGATGAACTCATGATGTCTTTAGAAAGCAGAGATAAAATAGAAAAAAAAAACAAGTTATAACTTGATATAGTTTAAGTAAACAACAGACACAAAACCTATTGCATTTGTTTTACACAAAGGGTACAATCATATTTTCAAGGGTGTCCAATATCTCAGAAACTAGAGCCAATTCAGCAAAAGCAGTGGCAGTTTTGATATCAGCACCCATGAATTGCTATAAATTCATTCAAACATTTTTGGCAATTCACAAGAAATTTTTTTGTTGGGCTGTGTAATCAGCGTAAATGCAATAAAGCTACCTAAAATATTAAGCAGCTACATTTAAAGACTAATATATTCAAATAAAACCTTCGAATTATGAAATGTACAAAGTATCACACAGGTGGATTAGATGGTTTGCGTGCGCCTGGAATACCTAGTTAACTTAAGGCCGCCTATGGTGAACTAAATTTATTTTAAAACGTTGACTCATTACAAATGTTAGGATTAGCTACCAACATTTAAATAGAACAACCAATATTTAAATAAAACCATCAACATTTAAATAAAACCATCAACATTTAAATAGAACCATCAACATTTAAATAAACCCCCAACATTTTACATAGAACCACCAACATTTACATAGAACCATTAACAGTACTTGCACGAGTTCTACATAATGTACTTTTCAAAAGTACACTGCTCGGGCAGAGGAATGTATTATACTGATTAGGCGTACGACTTAAATATAAACCTACATCATATTAGGTGGAGCTTTGTATCAAAAATAAAGAAAATATATGTAATTTTTGTTTTGCATAAAAAAAGTCCACCCTCCAATCAACACAAATATTTTTAGACATACACATTTTCAAATATTTCAATAAAGTCCCTAAACGCACTGCAGAAGCAGTTTTTTTTTAGGCTAATGGTTTCTTATTATCTTCACTACTACTGGAACACTGTTTTTCGCTCACAAAATCTTCTTCACCCACATAATCTTCTGTATCGAAAATTGGTAAGGGCTCGTTCGCAAATGACGTAACGCTTGGGGGGGGGGGGGTCTTTGAAATTGTGACGTCACAAAAAATAATAATTATCTATGAGGTAATCCAAAATTTTGTTGATTTTTTTGCCAAAATTACAATTCTTCTCAACTTGAAATTTTGAAAATTGACCGTTATGAAAATTTTGTATCCTAACCCTATTCCTAACCCTAACCCTAACCTTAGCCCCGAAAACAAAATAAAAATATGCAATGATAAGTATGGGTGGTACCCGAAAAAAAATACGGGTTCGGTCGGACCGAACCGTAGCCACTGCGAAGAAAAAAACTGGAATGCTCACTGACGAAATGAAAGTCAAAATGAAAAAAAAACTTGAAGATGACATAAAATTCATTGAAAGAAAGCTAAACTTTCTTGAAGGAAATCGGAAACGACAGAAAGAATCTCGTGAGAAAAGAAAACTCGCACTTTCGGAAGTTCTAAAAGATCACATGGAATGCGCTGCAAAATTAAGAATTCAAGAAAAGGCTGGACGTCCTACGATAATTGAAAGTCAACCAGAACAGCTATCTACAATAATTAAAATTGCCACACATGGCGCCGCTGATGATAAAAAAAGACGGTATGAAACTTTAAGAACAATCAAGACTTTAGATGAGTTGACAGAAGCTCTTAGAAAGGAAGGATTTTCAATTGGACGATCTACGGTACATTATCATTTAATGCCAAGAAACATTCGGACAGTAGATGGAAAAAAGCACGTCACTACGGTTCCAGTTCGTCTCATAAAGACAGCAAAGGATCAACACAAAAGTCATCCCGATATATCATTCTGTGTGGAAACAATAAACAACTTAAAAGAGTTGGCATCATATCTAGGACCGGCAGAAGTTGTCTTGATTAGTCAAGATGACAAGGCAAAAGTTCCTATAAGACTTCCAGCGGCTTCTTTACAATCTCCATTACTCATGCACATCGAATACAAAGTTAAATTGACAGACCACGACTTTGTTATAGCACCACGCCATAAGTTAACTCCTTCAGTTTATGCTGGTTTAGTCATCAATGAATCAGGATTCGTTACTTTGGTCCAACATATATCTCTATTAGATCAGGAAAGCATTCTCGATCAACAGCTATATCAAACGCAAAGTGTTTCTCAAGATTGTATCAAATTGATTCATTTAAATCGCTGCTGTTTGATAAATATTCAATGACAAAGCCGTTTGTGATTATTATGACTGATGGTGGACCTGACGAGAATCCCCGATATCAAAAGACAATTGAAATTGTAATTCATAATTTTGTTCAGTACTCACTCGATTCATTAATAATTGTCACGAATGCACCCCATCGAAGCGCACTTAATCCAGGTGAACGTAGAATGGCACCATTATCACGTGAATTATCAGGTCTTATTTTGCCTCATGACTCATACGGTTCTCATCTTGATTCATCCGGCAAAACTATCGAAGCAGAACTAGAGAAACAAAACTTTAAATATGCTGGAGAAACGTTGGCAGAAGTCTTCTCAAATGTAGTCATTGATGGCTTCGAGACATTTGCTGAGTTCGTTGACGAATGTGACTCAGAGATTGAACTGGACAGTGTTATCAAGAAAGATCAATATTGGATCAATAATCATGTCAGATCAAGTCAATACATGCTTCAAATTTCAAAATGCTTCATCATCACTTGCTGCACAGAACCAAGAGGTCAATATTTGAAAATTTTTGATGACCTGTTTTGCTTCCTCCTATGGTACTATCATACACTCTACTTATGAATACAAATTCATCCACTGCAATCAGCCATAAATTCTCAACATTGTTCCAGTCTTTACATTTAACACAAAAATGATTCATTCTTTCCGAGTGTCAAAGAAATGTTAATTCTAGATTTTGTAAAAAATGCCATCTTTACTTTGCATCATTAACATTGCTCAACAATCACAAGACAACTCATGGAAAGGGGAAAAAAGTAAAAATCCCAAAAATTAAGAAAGTCATTCAAAAGAAACAGAATGAAGTGCTAACAGTAACGGAGAAAATCATTGGTTTTGAAACAGTCGAGTGGATTCAAGCAGATATTTTGTCAGAGAACGGTTATGATTTGAATCAAGAATCGGCGTTGGAGAATTCAGGAGAAAAAGAAGAAGTTATTGAAATTTTGTCTATCGATCAGCATCTGAATGCCTTATGGGAAAATGTAAAAGAATGATTGTCTCCAAAAATAACGAAAGAAAAATTAATCAGTAATTTGAGGTATTTTCATTTATTTGAACTTGTGACGTGACATAAGGGGCGGGGGTGGACAATTTGTGACACTTTGTGACAATTTGTGACACTTTGTAAAATGTCGTTCTTTTGCATTGCGTCATTTGCGAACGAGCCCTAAGATACTTGATTCAACACTTTCTTCAGTAAAGTTCTCTGTGACTGGCACTTTCTCTTTAATTAATTTCATTTTTGAGGTACAATAGCCTACTTTTCCTTTTGTTAAAAATCTGAAGTGCATTGAACTATCTGCCTTCTAGGCACAGCCAGTCTCCTTTCTCATCTCTTACATTAAACATCGCTGTGAAATCAGTTTTCAGGTCTTCGATTATGTCTTTCAAACTTCTTAACAACATTGTAAATTTTTCTCTTAACTGTTGATTTTTTCCTGATGAATTGGCTATGTCATTTTTTTCCATAACTGTTTTACTTCACCCGCTATCAGTACGATCCTGTCTTTTCTGCTTTTTACATCAGAAGCAGTTGTTTTATATCTGTTCAGGATATGTAGTTTCATTGGAATTTTTCGCATTTGATCAAGTTAGTCAACAGTATAATGCTTTCGTGATTTAATGCCTTTTCGGAACTGCACTAGGATTGAAGACCAAATTCTCTTGTTCTTCTCGGAACCTGGAGCATTTTTTGACATAACTGCTATGAGACAATCCGGAAACGACCCAAATACTAATTATGGGTATAATAGTTGCCAACTAAAATGCTGAGGGTGAATGGAACAAAAAAAAAAGAACAAAATTACAGTTAAAATACTAAATGCGAATAAGACATTTATTTGGCGTGTGGACAGTTGAGGGTTGTTATTGATATTTTTTATGTAGATATGATACATATCCATGTGTGGCAGTATGGGGAATAAAAAATAAAAAAAATAAAATATTGTTAGCCATATAGCTAATAATGAAGGCTAGTACAGCCATTCAGAATTTACGGCTAGTGGGCCACACCATGCCCGCCGGACATTCAGACCAACACTTTTTTCTTCCACTAGCCTATGAGGTTTTACCATTATTAGTTTATGTCGACACATGCCGGCCGGTCAAATTTATGAACCCAGTGTGGCCCGCTACTCAAAATGTTTGCCCACCTCTGGGCTAGTAGGTCACAGTTCTTAGTGCTGGGTCTGAGACTATTGGGATAGTAGGACACAGTTCTTAGTGCTGGGCCTGAGACTATTGGGATAGTAGGTCACAGTTCTTAGTGCTAGGCCTGAGACTATTGGGATAGGCTATAAAACATTGACGAGTATTATGTGTGTGTGTGTGTGTGTGCTATGTGTGTTCGTGTGTGTTTTTGTGGTGAATGTAAGTCACAACCGTTGGACAAAAATAAACAAATAATCAATGTATCACTTGTCATCACGTGACATTCTGGGAATTACCAAACAATCAGGTCATGTTAGCCTCACATCATATTTTCGGGTTTCCTTCCTTGTGTTATCTGCTGACATGACGAGTGAAACAATGGGAGTTAAAAGTAGACATATAAAAAATTATTTAAAAATGTCACACTAACGTTTAGCACACAGTCGAAAAAAAAATATTTCAATGTATTAAATCCAAGGGTTCACAATTTATAGGTCGCAACCCCATATCGCAATTGGAATTACTGCAAGTTAAATTGTTTCAATGTATTTACAGGTTTCCTACTTTTCAGTTTAATATATTTAAATGGGCGATGACCCAGAGCAGTTGATGCTCCAAAGCGTTTCTTGATGAGGTTTACAAATCTAGCTTAACTCATCAACTTATACAAACAGTAGGGAGGAGTGTTTCTTGATGAGGTTTACAAATCTAGCTTAACTCATCAAGTTATACAAACAGTAGAGAGGAGTGTTTCTTGATGAGGTTTACGAATCTAGCTTAACTCATCAACTTATACAAACAGTAGGGAGGAGTGTTTCTTGATGAGGTTTACAAATCTAGCTTAACTCATCAACTTATACAAACAGTAGGGAGGAGTGTTTCTTGATGAGGTTTACGAATCTAGCTTAACTCATCAACTTATACAAACAGTAGGGAGGAGTGTTTCTTGATGAGGTTTACGAATCTAGCTTAACTCATCAACTTATACAAACAGTAGGGAGGAGTGTTTCCCCAATTTTTGACATCTGTGTAGTAGAGCGTTTCAATTTTTATTTCAAATTTAACCACATAGGGCATTAATGGTTGAGGATTGATGTAATAGGTAACCAGTACAATTTCAGTCAAAATGACTGACATTAACAGACTGCTTAAAGGGTCTCCTTCTTTTAGCATATTCTTAAGCCTATATGATGTAATTTTTGAGTGGATTTTAAAAATTGTTTTGTAGTGTACTATTATTGAAATTTAAATTGTTAATTACGCATTATGCATTCTGCAGTTTACACTGCTGTGCGTTTTTTTTTTCTTTCATATTTCAAATTTAGAGTTCAATTGTAATAATTAATATGGCATCTGTACCTCAAAAGACTTTGAAAACTAGATCGGAAACCGATGTCTGGTTAATTGGTCAACAGTTAGCATCTCTTGATTTAGTCACTTGTTCTAACAGCCTACCAACTATGGGGCTCACTCTGCGTCGTTTATTTTATTACTTGAAGAGTCAGAAGCTTACTCTCTCTGAAAGCTGCTCAAACATGATCGATGAAGTTTTTGCAACATGGTTTATAGCGCACATCCCAACATCATCATCATCCCAATCGCAAACGCGTATTGTTAACGATCCACTCTTTGTTGCCAGTCTTGACGTGACTAAAACAACACCTCGTGAAGCGATGCTCCTGCCCTTACTGTTGCTGTTGTCAACATTGACACAGTATCACTGTCAACAAGTACATTATATAGAGCTAGAATAAATGTTTGCCAATCAGTCACCGTAAACCAGAAGGAGATGTATGTGCCAAGCACACCATTAATTGCTCATTTTGATGAAAAATTACTACCAGATGCTGTTGGCCAATCAGACGAGCTAGTTGATCGAATGCCAATTGGTGTGTCTGGAGTGAAGGTTGAAAAGCTTCTGGCAACTCCACAATTTTCAAGATCAACTGGTGAATTGATGGGTAAAGCTGTGGTTCAGATACTACATGAGTGGAAAGGTGTCCCAGAATGGCTGGCTGATCTTTGTTTTGATACAGCCATTTCTTACATAGGAGTTCATACTGGCGCCATTACAGTTATTCAGCGGATGTTTGACAAACGCATTCTATTTCTAGCATGCCGTCATCCCATCTTTGAAATAATATCAGCAGCAGTGTTTGACAAGTTGCTTAAATCATCTGGACGACAAATTTCACTGTTCAAATGTTTCAAGGAAACGTGGCCGACCCTTGGTACATCACGATTTGCTGTTATTGAAGTCTCTACATCCAGCTCAGAGTTGACAAACTGTGAGAAAGCTTGGCTTTATGCGAGAAAAGCAGACATTATCACTTCCTTCCCACATGTCAGAAAACTCAACCGAGATAGGACTATCTTGAGTTTCTTAACTCATGCTGAGCGGCAGTAACTAGAGTTGACAAACTGTGAGAAAGCTTGGCTTTATGAGAGAAAAGCAGACATTATCACTTCCTTCACACATGTCAGAAAACTCAACCGAGATAGGACTATCTTGAGTTTCTTAACTCATGCTGAGCGGCAGTAACTAGAGTTGACAAACTGTGAGAAAGCTTGGCTTTATGAGAGAAAAGCAGACATTATCACTTCCTTCACACATGTCAGAAAACTCAACCGAGATAGGACTATCTTGAGTTTCTTAACTCATGCTGAGCGGCAGTAACGATAATGGTGACGTTGGTGAATCATCAGGTCATTTTAGTCCGCCAGGTGCCTATCATCGTTCTCGCTGGATGGCTAAAGGAATTTATTGCCTGAAAATATACCTGTTTCGTGAGCAACTCAACCTCACAGCAGAAGAGCTGCAGGATCCCTGGGGTATATCCTTGTTCACCGTTACTATTTATTTGAGAGCCTGGTTTAGTGTCACCAGCAGCTGTGATGCACCGTTGAATGATCTGTGCTTACTGCAGAGTTTGGAGTCATATGCTGGGGTTGACAAACAAATAGCAGACATTGCGCTGAAGAAAATGAGGGGGCACTTGTGATATTTGTCTTAAGACTTGATCGGCCTATCTTTTCTGACAGTGTTTCAGATGGCGAAAAGGAGGCCATGGTTATGGCATTACAGAAGCCGAAGCCACAACAAGATGCGAGGAGGGTTGATCCCAATTCAGTTGTGTCATTTCAGAGGAAGAGTTTATTAGATTTTGTAACTGAAAATTCATTCAACTTGTTCACAGCCTTAAGAATTAATCCTTCTTGTCTTCAGTGTAGTCCATTTACTTGGTTCCAATGTCCGGCCTATGCGAGTGCCAGAGAGAAGATTGAAGGGCTAAGAGTTGTTAATGGCTGTGCTGAGCGTGCTGTCAAGCTGGCAACAGACTTCAACAGTGTTCTGACATACAGTGAAACACAACATCAACTGGTATTTCAGATAGTTGAATATCACCGCAAACTTGTGAAGAAGAGCTACAAGACTGAATTTTAGGGTTGATATTTGACTGCTTTGTGACTAGATATGACTATGTATGACTATATATGATTAGATATGACATGTGTTATGTATCTGCACCAAACAATCAACTAAAAAAAAAAAAATTCGCAGTTCAAAGACTACTTTTGTCAAAAATGTCGTTTTTGGAAAAAAAAAGAACTTAAAAGTTTGATGTTAAAGAGCAGTCACTTAGACTCAATATTTTTTCCTATAATTTGGCTTACGTATTACTTACCCTAAACCTCACATATCTGGGGGGGGGGATATGCGAAAGTGAATTGAAATTTTTTTTTCACCATACCATTATCCTATGACACATACTACCTTTTTATTTTTGTAATGCTGGATACGTACCATTAATAAAAATAAAAAGTTCACATTTTGTTTTTACGGTCTGCTACGTTGTTGGATAGTCCTAATACTCATCTTGGCCACGTACAGATCGTTGTCTAGGTGTATGAGAGAGTGGATGTTGATGGTCTGATGACAATATTTCTATTTTCACAGCTCACGTACAACCTCCGCTAATAAGTCAACAAAATACCGGTTTCTTTGCTGATAACACAAGTTTTATTATGTAGATATGTTGACGCCAGTTCTCACATACAGACTTCAGCTTACGTCCTACTCTGCTATCTCACTCGACTATCTAGTTCTCAGTCTCTCTCTTGTTTCTTCTCTCACCTCCTCTCCCTCTCCTCCTCCCTCCGACTCTGCTATCTAGTCCTCAGACTCTCTTCTCTCTCTGTCTCCCTCCGACTCTGTCTCACATACAAAATCGTCCAGCTTATATACAGTAAACGATTGGCTTGACATCCCTGATTTATTATTTCTAATTAATTCTTAACCCACTAACTCTGGTCTGGGACGTGGGAAAGAGATTTGACATCTAGAAAAAGGGGCATGTGAAACTTTCTAACTCAGCATCCACGGTCCCCAAACTTCATCCTACGTGTCAAAGTCACGATCATTTTTCTCCAGGTAATTTGGTTCCACGAGCGTCCCGATCTCCCCCCTAGTAATCTGACACGGGAACGACACACCCCCTTCCCGAGCTGGCTATTCCCAATCAATTAACAGCCTCCCACCTAGGAATCTGACACGGTGACCTAGGTCATAAGGGCACACCCCTTTCCCAAGCTGATTTTTGTTCCTGAACGAGTAAACCATTGTGCTCAAAACAACCCTACATCGTAACACGGTCGTTGATTCCCCTCAGTTCACAGTGTCACAAGCTAGCAGGTAGATTGATGTGACGGCCGTTGTCTATGAGTGATCTAAGACCTGAGCTGAATCCGTGAGTCAAATAATTTATTTTTTGTACAGCAACGTGACGAACAGATACAGACCCACTCAAGTCAAATGTGTGTATCGTGACCAACACTTGAGTTTATTAAAACATAGATACATATAACTCTGAATAGAGCTCTTAGCTGTCTGATAAGTTTACAGTAGTGAACCGACTCGCGGAGTCGGGAGTCTAAAAAGACCCGTACAGCGTGGGCCCCTCGTATGGGCCCCCTGCAAAGGGAATAAACCGTATGGTCCCCAGCAAGGGAATGAACCGTATGGTCCCCTGCAAGGGAATGAACCGTATGGTCCCCTGCAAGGGAATGAACCGTATGGTCCCCTGCAAGGGAATGAACCGTATGGTCCCCTGCAAGGGAATGAACCGTATGGTCCCCTGCAAAGGAATGAACCACGATTAGTAAAATTCGACTCCTTTTATACTATTGGGCTCTCTCCATCCTTATTCCCCACATAAATCCAGGTCCGTTGTTAAGCACAGGTGTGAGGGCTATAAAATACATTTCATTTCATCTCCTGAGCGACCGGACATGATACTCTATAAATGATTAGATACGTTCAGGCAAGATACGTAATCAAATGACCAGTTACGTTCAATGATCACTCGGTCGTCGTTGACATAAAAGCCATAAAATTATGAAGCGACAGAAGATGGAAGGGGGGGACAGGTATGGACTTTTCACCGCATCCCATAACACGGCTTTTATTTTGGTCCGGGCACATTTATAGGGAATGGCTACCATAGATTCTTTAGGAGAGAGGGGTATGCAAAGGGGTGTAAAGTTAAAAAGGGGATTTGACACGGAAGATGTCTTAAATACAGTCTGTGACACACAATGTTTACGGTAATGGTTTCCCCTCTCTTCAAAGTGTTTAGGTCATGGTTTCCCCTCACTTCAAAGTGTTTAGGTCATGGTTTCCCCTCACTTCAAAGTGTTTAGGTCATGGTTTCCCCTCTCTTCAAAGTGTTTGGGTCATGGTTTCCCCTCACTTCAAAGTGTTTAGGTCATGGTTTCCCCTCACTTCAAAGTGTTTAAATCCCCCCTCTCTCTCTCTCTCTCTCTCTCTCTCTTTGAAGTATCTCAGTGATAACTGCTGCCGAGACTTAGTCTCTTAGAGCCAGTGAGATCAAACTCGCTTTGTCCCTCAACATCTGGGACACTGCCATAAAGGCCAATGGACCCGAAGGTCCACTCTGTGGTCCGCCAGCCTGGGGCACTCAAAAAGCACATGATGCACGGTTTCCTCTACTTCTCTGTAGTTTCAGCAAAGGGGGTCGACATTGTTCCACAACCTCTCAAAGTACGTACCTATAGGGCAATGCCCAATACGCAGTGTTGTGCAAACTCACCCAAAATTGATTTGATTCAAGCTCTCAACTCATGTCTTCAAAAAAGAGTTAAACTCAAACTCAATTCATTTTCTTCCAATGAGTTTAATTCAAACTCAGTGAACAAAATGAGTTAAACTCATAAACTCATTTTTTAAAAACATTATTTCTAAAATGTAATTTTAATGTCAGTGTGAAAAAAAAACATGTTCATCAAAAATTTTTGAAAATTAAATCACTTCAATTTATTTAGCTAAAAATTCATTGTTTGCTTTCAACAGCAGCAACTTTTCAAAATTATCGTCAGAGTCTGTTTCGGCTAGTTGCAATTTGTCCTCCGACACTAAACAAACGCTTAACAGCTGCAGAGTTGTATCGAATTTAACAAATACTTTTTATGCTGCTAAGGATACTTATCCAACATATTTAAATTTCTATCTGCATCAGTCAGATAACATGAGACTTCTGTTTCAACATTATGGACTTTTTCTAAATTCACACCAGTCTCTTCATAGCCATAATCATCATCTATTTCAGAAGCAACACTTGAAGTGGATTGTGTCTCCAATCCTGATCCAACTGATTGAATAAACAAATTTATTATCAAGTCTCTATCTCTTGGTGGAACCCAACATAGTTTATAATGTGGATGTGAAACCGCTGCCAAAATTATAATTTTCATTTGAGGCATCCTTAACTCTAGAAAGTCACCAAATCTTTTTTGAACTCCATTGAGAATGGCTGAAACCAATGGTTGAAAATAAACAAGATTATTGTTTTGTATTATGTATGGTTGACAATAAACAAGATTATTGTTTTGTATTATGTATGGTTGACAATAAACAAGATTATTGTTTTGTATTATGCATGGTTGACAATAAACAAGATTATTGTTTTGTATTATGTATGGTTGACAATAAACAAGACTATTGTTTTGTATTATGTATGGTTGACAATAAACAAGATTATTGTTTTGTATTATGTATGGTTGACAATAAACAAGATTATTGTTTTGTATTATGTATAGTCCTGGGAATCAACATATCGTAATAGCAAGTGAATCAAGTATAGAAGCCAAAGGTTGAAAACACATTTAAATTCATTTTAAAAAATCAATGTCGGTTGATTTGAATTTAGGCAACTCCATGGACAAACAAATGTCATTTAATTTTTCTTTCAATTCTAGCAAACGACAAATTGCATCATAAGTAGAATTCCACCTTGTTGGACACGGAAATAACATTCCTTTTCCAACATCAGGACAAATAGCTTTAACTGTATCAGAGGCCTTGGGACTTCTGTGCACACAGTTCCAGATCGCCTGACATTTCACCATCACTGAATTGTATTGCCTGCTATATATGGTGGATGACTTTGCACGATCTGCATCAGTTGTTGCAATCAAATTAAAAGCATGTGAACAGCATCTCTGTTGTTTAGGTAGAACTTCTAAATTTTCATCCGAATTAGGAACGTCGTTCAGATCGCTTTTTGTGAGAGTCAATATCTATAAATTGAATTTCATCCCTTTCATTTTCATTATGACATATTTCAAAAGTATTCCGAAATTGCTAGCTCTATCCGTAACAGTGTGTGTTAGTTTGGACATTTCAATTCCAAAGTGTGAATGAACATCATTAATTGCATCACATTTATTTTCTTTGAATAATTTTTAAGAGGTTGATAATGAGTTGAGTTATCGACTCAATTTAAACTCAAACTCACAGAAATAAAAGTTTAATTAAAACTCATAAATCATTAAAGTTGAGATAAGTTAACTCAAACTCACAACTCACTCCCCGTGAGTTAATTCGTGAGTTTAACTCAGTTGAGTTAACTTATGCTCAAAACTGCCAGTACGGAACTGGGAAATTAGTCCATGTTCAACCCTTCTGAGACCCCACCACGGGTCAGTTTAGGCAGGCCCGTAGCCAGGAATATTGGATTGGGGGGGGGGGCCGAAGACATTTTCGGGGGGGGGGGCGAAGAAATATTTTTCGGGGGGGGGGGTGCAGAAGAAATGATCGGGGCGGATCTAGACAACTTTGACGGGGGGGGGGGAGCAAAACTTATTGAAACTTGGTCTTAGAACAAAAAATATTTCGATAATTTAATGATGTATTACCTAAACTTGCGATAACGGGGGGGGGCATGGGCCCCCCCCCCAGCCCCTCCCGTAAATCCGCCCCTGGTGGGGTAAAAGAAATGTTTGGGGGGGGCGAAAATGTAGGCGCGAAGCGCCGAATGCTTGCGAACGGAGAGGAGGGGTTTTGGGAGGGGATCTCAGTGAGTCCCCTCCCCAAGAAATTTTTTGCAGTTCCATATCTGGAATGGTGCATTTTAGTACCGATTGTTTAGCTATTAATTAGAAATATATAATTTTAACTACTTTTCAATAATGCATGGCATGTTGCAGTTTTGTTAAAAATAATTTAAATAGTAAAGAGTTTTAATGATAAAAATTTATTAAGGCTGGACAATTTCTGATTCCTGCTATAAATAAATTGACCATTTGTTCTGCTACACAATTGTTACATAGTAGATACCTCATTTATATTATTATACTGTTTGTTTAACGTACAACCCGGGAAGAACGACAAAGATGCACGAATAAAGCTTAGCTATTAGTGTGATATTTCTTATAAAATATTGAAAACAAGATCTATCAACAAAAACAGTCGCAATTATTCAATTTAAAATAAAATTAATTCTTCTAAAAAGTAAATTTGCAAATTTAATAACATCACTCAGAAATCACGGAGTTTGTACTTTATTATTGTATTATACATATGTATAAAAGTGAAGTCAGAAGCCAATGTTATTTTATTAACTTTTTTAAGTTGCTATAGTTGTCCTCAGAAGATATCAATATATAAAACTATTACAAGGTTGCGAACAGGCCCATCGACAGAAATTTCGGGCTCCTGGGCTGATATTAATATTTTAAAAAGTTGATTGGCCAGCTCAGTCTGGGTCCCTAAAACTCGCCGGACCCCTGGGCATTGGCCCCCCTGCCCCCCACTCGTCGGCACTTGTTGTGAACTTATATTATTATACGTTTCAAATTTGCAAACTTTGTGGTTTAGCCAGCTCCGTAGCCAAGGGGGGCACTGGGGGGCCGTGCCCCACCTCCCCGCTAGGTGTGAAGTGCCCTCCCCCACTTAAAAAAAAAAGAAAAAGAGGAAAAAATATAGAAAAAGTAAAGGTGCCCCCTTGATGGGTATTGGTGCCTCCCTGCTTACTTTGACCTGGCTACGGGCCTGGGTTTAGCACTGAATTTACCTTAAAATGCTTCAGCATTCAGATTATCTGTTAAATCTTTTTCAAATGCAAGCAGGAAAAGATTGCTTAGACGCTTTTGTAACATCGATCTGCATATGGGGTGAGCATTTGTGTGAGGGTTGAGAAACTGCTCTCACACACGGCTGTTGAAGCACCAAATGCCAATGCTGCCCAAAATACCCAGAAGTGAACTTCAATAAGATTCAATCTTTTATGCCCAAAAATTAGATAAGCTATATATGTAAGTATATATAAATATCCTGAATGATTGCCAAAATATAAACTTTTAAGTTTTTATTATTATTGATTTTATTAAACAAAATGAATGATGTTTTATAGCCGTTATTATTAAAATTTTGTCAAAAAACTCAAATCATGCACGGGGGGCTCAGGTCATGCACGGGAGGGCTCAGCCCCCCTCTGGCTACGGGCCTGAGTTTAGGACGGCCGATCCAACTGTCTGCGGACACCCCATCTGCCCGTCACCCCATTGTCCCAGCTTGAGAGTCACCGAGTTTGCCCAAAAAGCCTGATCTTGGCTTACGCTGCCTCAAGTGAGCTCTTATCAGCCTCCACGAGCTGCACTTGGGCATGATCGACATTGCAAGGAAGTCGGCCCAGTCATTCACGGGCACGTCCTTATTCCCGGGATTCACTAATACACAATGCCGGGACATAAGATCTTTGATTGCCTCTAACATGGCTTCCAACCGCTCGGGCAATTCTCCCGTCCCTGTTATGGCTTTGAAAACATAGAACGCATCAGTCAGGATAACAATGCTCGTAGCAGGCAAAGTACCGTCTTGAAGACGCCCTGAATACTGCCTGTACTATGGCTGCCATCTCTGCCTCGTACGCACAGAATGAACCATACGTCCCTTTATTGATCACGAGTGATAGGTGTGACGTACACGGTCACTGCTATGGGTAAGTGAAGCGGAAGTCTCGGCACGCATGCCGGGAGATCCGATGTGCGTCGCTGATCAGTCGAAGAGAGAAGTCGGACTCGCACCGGGGTGTGGGGGAAATAGGCTGTTAGCCTAAGTTCTTGTGAGAACTCCCCCACCCCAGGTAACTATTCTATTTTTGATGTATGTTATACTTGATGGGAATATGTGTGTGTTAATTGCAAATGATGCTATTGTCCTTTTTAGGGCACATTGTCTTTTCTCAATGTAAATAAATACTCGTTGTATCGTATTTATATTTGAGTTGTGTACTCATTTCTTGTTGTGTTGTGCGTCCTGTGTAACCACGTGGCTGGGACAAATAAAATGCTGGCCAGAACTCAGTAGGTGATCATACCAATAGACAATGACCGCAGGGACCCCGCAAGGGGACCTTGACACCATATGACTGCGTAATATTCGACAATTCGGGTTTATGGGAAACTGATGTCAACCCCAAATTTGGAGCTTGTTCGGCCGTCCTTACTGGTTACAGAAGCATCAGTATATGCCAATATAGCGTCCCTCGGATAGGATCTGATCGTCTCCATAGCCAACTTGTGTAGTGTTTGTGGATCCTGAGCTTTCCCAACATTGGTGTCATCAAGGGTTGTGTGAACCTCAGGCATACAGGTGCATACACTTACACATACACACTCACACATACGCACACACATACACACACTCACACATACACACAATCACACATACATACACTCACAATATACACACACACACAATATACACACACACACTCTCACATACAATCACACATACACTCACACATACACTCACACATACACTCAAACATACACTCACACATACACTCACACATACAAATACACATACACACATACACACACACTCACACACACTCACACATACACACTCTCACACATACACACACTCACACACATACACTCACACATACACTCACACATCCACTAACACATACACTCACTCATATACTCACACATACACTCATACACACACTCACACATACACACACAATCACACATACACTCACACATACACACACTTACACATACACACACATACACAAATATACGCTCACACATACACTCACACATGCACACACAATCACACGAACACTCACTCACACATAAACATACACTCAGACATACACACATACACTCACACATACACTAAATATACACTCACAAATACACACACTCACACATACACACTTTCACATACACTCACACAGACACACACTCACAAATACATTCACACATACACACACTCACACATACATTCACACAAACACTCACACATACATACACTTACACATACACTCACACACACACTTACACATACATACACTCACACATACACACTCTCACACATATACACAAGCATACACACACTCACACATACACTCACACATACAGACACTCACACATACACTCACACATACACACTCTCACACATACACTCACACATACACACACTCACACATACACTCACACATACACACACATACACTCACACTTACACACACTCACACATACACACTTTCATATACACTCACACATACACACACTCACAAATACACTCACACATACACTCACACATACACTGACACATACACTGACACATACACTCACACACAGACTCACACATACTCTCACACATACACTCACACATACATACACTCACACATACACACACTCACACATACACTCACACATACACTCACTCACACATACACTCACACATACTCTCTCACATACACTCACTCACACATACATACACTCACACATACATACACTCACACATACATACACTCACACATACACACACTCACACATACACTCACACATACACTCACTCACACATACACTCACACATACTCTCTCACATACACTCACTCACACATACACTCACACATACTCTCTCACATACACTCAAACATACACTCACACATACACACACTATCACACATATACACAGTCACACACACTCACACTTTTACATCTAGCTCTTATGTGAGTTATCATGTACAGCTTTATTACCCCATGTCCTTGTGTTATTTGATCTCTCTCAAACACTAAGATAACTCACACAGACACTCACCTAACCTGTTCATTTCTCATTCATTATTTACAATCAACTCGTCATCCACCTCTGCCCCCTGTGAGCTATAAATACAGACCATTCACATTTAATTTACTCCCACAACCGCTTCAATGTGTGAAAATGCTTGCTGTAAATAACCATAGTGGGAGTTAATCAGTAAGGTAACTTAACATAATGTGACGTATTAATATATATACATGTAATACATTCTATTTAAAGGGGGTGGGGGAGGGGTTGGGGGAAACATGTTTTTAATCTGATTTGAAGGGCCGGACAAATGTTGCATGTATAGAATGTTTCACTGTACTTAAATTAAATCGCGGGCCGGATAAATCAGCCCAACCGGCCGTATCGAACCGTGTCTGGTAGATACATAGCGCAATGAACAAAATAGTTTTATGTCCGGTCATTAACCAACATATTTTTTTTTTTCAATTTAACATGAGGTAAACAGTTGTAGGCAGTGTCGGCTAATGTACATGCACTGTGTAACTGCAGCACCTTCTATGGTCACTTGATATAATAATCGTTAACACTATACATTTTTTTTTCAAGAATTCTTTCTTTATACTTCTACAATAATTAATCCTTATCCTAATATCTCAACCATTCATCTGTTTATCAGATATATACACAAATCTTTGTATGGAACTGTGCATTTCACTTTTACATCGCGTGAAGTTTGTGTTCTGTGTGCATGATCATAGTTTGAAACTTGCATATTATTTTAAACAGTTAAACATACATTCATAGATTGAAACATGCATATTATTTTAAACAGTTAAACATACATTCATAGGTTGAAACATGTATTATATTTTAAACAGTCAAACATACATTCATAGGTTGAAACATGCATATTATTTTAAACAGTCATAGGTTGAAATATTTATTTTATAATAAAAAAAAATAATAGAACTTAAACACGAAAAAAAATAAATAAATGGGACTATATTTCTAAAGGAATTTAATTCAACGTATTTAATGGGCCCAGAGTATGGAACGTCAAGCCCAACCTCATACCAATTTGTTATCTCCCTTTTTGTGTAACTGCCCGATATTTTATTCAGCGCTCGGGGCCCAAGCCTACCCCGGTCTCTCTCTATTGAATAACATAATAGTAAATAGTGTTTGTATACAGTTCCTGACATGGAAGTGTTTGTATACAGTTCCTGACATGGTAGTGTTTTTATACAGTTCCTGACACGGTAGTGTTTGTATACAGTTCCTGACATGGTAGTGTTTGTATACAGTTCCTGACATGGTAGTGTTTGTATACAGTTCCTGACATGGTAGTGTTTGTATACAGTTCCTGACATGGTAGTGTTTGTATACAGTTCCTGACACGGTAGTGTTTGTATACAGTTCCTGACACGGTAGTGTTTGTATACAGTTCCTGACACGGTAGTGTTTTTATACAGTTCCTGACACGGTAGTGTTTGTATACAGTTCCTGACATGGTAGTGTTTGTATACAGTTCCTGACATGGTAGTTTTTGTATACAGTTCCTGACATGGTAGTGTTTGTATACAGTTCCTGACATGGTAGTGTTTGTATACAGTTCCTGACATGGTGGTGTTTGTATACAGTTCCTGACATGGTAGTGTTTGTATACAGTTCCTGACATGGTAGTGTTTGTATACAGTTCCTGACATGGTGGTGTTTGTATACAGTTCCTGACATGGTAGTGTTTGTATACAGTTCCTGACATGGTAGTGTTTGTATACAGTTCGTGAAATGGTAGTGCTGCGCTGGACAGTTTGAGAACCATCAACTAACGGTGTTAAGTGTGTTTCAAGATCAGCTGGTATTTATCTCTTTTTTTTTGTTCCTGTTTTTTTTTTCTTTCGACTCATCATTTTGACTGTCGGCACAGCAGGTTGACTTGATGGACAAGTGTCCTACTTGACGTCAGAAATGTGGAGTGGTTGGGAGCAGAATGGGTGGGGTACATACAGAATTCCAAAAGAAAAAAAAATAGCTGAAGAATGACGTCACGAAACGGGGATGTAACGCCACTGTTATTTTAAATAGTACATGCCTCCAGGCTATATTTAGAAACTATCGTTATCTGACCGCATACCGAGGTTACCCCATACAGAGTTTTTACTGGTTTCAAATCGAATGTGGTCAGTTTGGAATCTCCGCTACTGGAGATAGGAAGGTATATTCAGCACCTCTCCGTTTACATTGTACTAGGTTAAATTTCTGAATGAAATGTAGACTAAATGCCAGAACAGGGTTGTAGACCAAATGTTAGAACTGGAATGTAGAACACATATTAGAACTGGGTTGTGGACTAAATATTAGAACTGGGTTGTAGTACCAAATGTTAA
>JAGDYQ010000216.1:1503086-1523430 GCA_021962125.1 Bulinus truncatus
TGTGGAAGTTACAACTTGTGTAGAAGTTACAACTTGTGTAGAAGCTACAACTTGTGTAGTTTTTCCAAAAATGAATAACTACAAAAACATTAATTTCTGTACGACCGGTATGAAAGGAGGACAGCTGCCCGTTATGAAAGGAGGACAGCTGCTTTGGAGAAATTAAAAAAATTGTGTACGCTCTGAAAAAATGATATCAAATTGATGCCGGTCCACTAAATACCGCTGACGTTACAAAATTCGGTTAACATGTTTTCACCCACTGTCCTAAGAGTCAGTTTTACTCTAGGAATATTGTGTTGTTTTTTTTAAAAATCTACACATACAATGGACAAAACTTTGATTAGATAAACATTGTCTACAAAAAAGTGTTTCAAAGTCTTTTTTTTTAATGAGGACTACATGGCTGCTTCCAATATTGACACCATAATGTTCACAAAATAAATAAAGGAAGTGTATAAAATAAACTAACAGACATTTGGAGAATGGTGCACACCATACATTAAACAACAGAGAATGGTGCACACCATACATTAAACAACAGACAATGGTGCACACCATACATTAAACAACAGAGAATGGTGCACACCATACATTAAACAACAGAGAATGGTGCACACCATACATTAAACAACAGAGAATGGTGCACACCATACATTAAACAACAGAGAATGGTGCACACCATACATTAAACAACAGAGAATGGTGCACACCATACATTAAACAACAGAGAATGGTGCACACCATACATTAAACAACAGAGAATGGTGCACACCATACATTAAACAACAGAGAATGGTGCACACCATACATTAAACAATTGAGAATGGTGCACACCATACATTAAACAATAGAGAATGGTGCACACCATACATTAAACAAACAGAGAATGGTGCACACCATACATTAAACAACAGAGAATGGTGCACACCATGCACTAAACAACAGAGAATGGTGCACCATACATTAAACTACAGAGAATGGTGCACACCATACATTAAACTACAGAGAATGGTGCACACCATACATTAAACAACAGAGAATGGTGCACACCATACATTAAACAACAGAGAATGGTGCACACCATACATTAAACAACAGAGAATGTTGCACACCATACATTAAACAACAGAGAATGGTGCACACCATACATTAAACAACAGAGGAATGGTGCACACCATACATTAAACAACAGAGAATGGTGCACACCATACATTAAACAACAGAGAATGGTGCACACCATACATTAAAGTAACAGAGAATGTGCACACCATACATTAAACAACAGAGAATGGCACCAATACATTAAAATTCAGAGAATGAAACACACCATACATTAAACAACAGAGAATGGTGCACACCATACATTAAACAACAGAGAATGGTGCACACCATACATTAAACTACAGAGAATGGTGCACACCATACATTAAACTACATGAGAATGGTGCACACCATACATTAAACAACAGAGAATGTTGCACACCATACATTAAACAACAACAGAATGGTGCACACCATACATTAAACAACAGAGAATGGTGCACACCATATTTTACAACAACAGAGAATGGTGCACACCATACATTAAACAACAGAGAATGGTGCACCTCATACATTAAACAACAGAGAATGGTGCACACCATACATTAAACAACAGAGAATGGTGCACACCATACATTAAACAACAGAGAATGGTGCACACCATACATTAAACAACAGAGAATGGTCAACACCATACATTAAACAACAGAGAATGGTGCACACCATACATTAAACAACAGAGAATGGTGCACACCATTCATTAAACAACAGAGAATGGTGCACACCATACATTAAACTACAGAGAATGGTGCACACCATACATTAAACTACAGAGAATGGTGCACACCATACATTAAACAATTGAGAATGTTGCACACCATACATTAAACAATTGAGAATGGTGCACACCATACATTAAACAACAGAGAATGGTGCACACCATACATTAAACAACAGAGAATGGTGCACACCATACATTAAACAACAGAGAATGGTGCACACCATACATTAAACAACAGAGAATGGTGCACACCATACATTAAACTGCAACAGAGAATGCAGGCCACCTCTATATTACTAAATACAGAGAATGGAACACACCATACATTAAACAACAGAGAATGGTGCACACCATACATTAAACAACAGAGAATGGTGCACACCATACATTAAGGGGGGGGAAAAAACAACAGAATGGTGGAACACCATAATTAAACAACAGAGAATGGTGCACAAATTTACATTAAACAACAGAGAATGGTGCACACCATACATTAACAATGAGTGGAGACTTCACTTTCAGCATTTTTTCACACACCCATCTCCCCCCCTCCTCCTCAAAATTTAAGCTCATGTTACTAACTTACATTGTGTCCGAGAATGTGTAACAAAGTTGAACTGTGCGTCCTAGAACATGTTACTAAGTTACACTGTGTCCGAAATCATGTAACAAACTTTACGTTGTGTGTCCGCCAATAAACCAGAAAGGTCTGGGTTTAATTATTAAACTTCCGCACTCCCTACCCCCCCTCCACCACAACGGCTCAGTTGAAGATGTGTCTTAGAATGAACGTAGCCACTGCAGGGTACAGTACCATGGCGCCCTCTCTCCCAACCCCACCATCTACACATCCGCCTTCATTTGGGGCGATGAGGCATTTCACATGGGACTGAGCTTGCAGGGGAGTCAGTTGGTGTGATGGCGCCCTCACTCTGAACAGAGTCACAACTCGATACCACCCAACAATTTAAACACAGTCACAATTTTAAATCACCCAACCATTTAAACAGAGTCACACCCTGACACAACCCAACCATTTAAACAGACATATTAATTTTATTATACCACTCATCCATTTAAATAGAGTCGACAATTTGACACCTAATACCTAACTCATTTAAACAGAGTCACAGTTTGACACCACCCATCCATTTAAACAGAGTCACATTTCTGACACCACCAAACCACTTAAACAGAGTCATTAATTTGACACCACCCATCCATTTAAACAGAGTCACAATTTGACACCACCCAACCATTTAAACTTTTGCCCAGTACAACCATACCCTCACTCAATCTGAGTGCTCAAACATATTGGCCGATTATACAATCGTAATCAACTTTATCTGACTGATATCTGTTATCTATAACTAATGACATCCTAGAGACAGCGTCTGGTGGATGGCCGATTGAACTAATACATACAGATAAGTCTGTGAGAGTGATAGAGAGAGAGAGAGAGAGAGAGAGAGTGAGAGAGTGAGAGAGAGAGAGAGAGAGAGAGAGAGAGAGAGAGAGAGAGAGAGAGATAGCAAAAGATTTGAGAAAAAAAACAACAATAGATCAAACCAGATTGTTGGACTGGATTAATGAGACGCAACAGAATTTAAAAAAAGTTCTTGTAATCTCCAACTGTTTATTCTCGTTTATTCGAAATGAGAATAGCTCAGAGTGAATCAGATATTAAAGACGATAATCTGTATAAATAATTGTAACATTTTTTATACAGAGATAAGCAAAAGCCTTAACAGGTATCGTAAATGATAATGATCAAGTAATTTGCATATAGATAATTACTGGAAATCACGCATAAGATATGCTTTGAGATGAATAAAGCGCAAAGAAAACCAAAATGCATCATTTCAAAACCGAAAGCGTTGGGTGTAGGCGCCATAAATCGATTTAATGATGTGCGTCAGCCAAATTCAATGTACGTGTTGTTAAACTTTAATCTTCATCAGGGAAAATCTACTTTACAATGTATTTCAATTAACTGTTAACTAGATAGAATGAATTAATAATTGAATTCAAATCTGTTCATTTACTGCATGTCAATCAGTTTATTATGTATGCTTTTTTTTGCGTCATGCATAGATATAAAGCGCCAGTTTATAAAAGAATCAGATGCAGAGTTATTTGGCTTTAGTAGTTGTGAAAAATCTGGTAAATTTTCATTGCAATGTAATAAAACCTGGTATATCTTTTTCGAAGTGGCTAAGGATACAGCCAACGCGCATGAGCTCTCGCGCATATTAGACGGGACCATTTTTTTGAATGCGCATTAGAAATAGGGATAGGGTTAGGGATAAGGATAGGGTTAGGGTTAAGGATAGGGTTAGGGGTTAGGGATAAGGATAGGAGCAAAGTATCTATAGCTGAACCACGAAATCCAGTAATCGAGCATGAAAAATAGTCCGTCTAAGCGCTAGAGCGCATGCGCAGTTAGCTGTATCCTGAAAGCCACTACGTTTCTTTTTAATTCATCGTTGTTACAGGTAACAATCGCCAGAAAGTCAACTCTGTGGCAGAGAGTAACTTTACTATTTTTAGATACCTTTTGTGTCCCCCCTTCAAGGCACTAAAACACGAAAAAACGCGTTTTTTATATGTCATAACTTAATTATCGCATTCTCTCTCGGTTGTTGATTCAACCGTCTATTCCTGTCTTCACCTTTAGTCTATTACTTGCGGTCTGGTGGCTCATAATCAAAACCTTTGGTCCTGCTGAATCGGTCCAAGATAAATTCACCATTTAGAATTAACTCAGTAGGTGGAATTAATTTAATTACAAGAATGGAAACAACCAAGCAAAATAGTTTTTAAGGAATATTCATGTAAGATATTAGAAATTGGAATATGGATGTTGAAAGCCCAGGGCATAGGTAAAAAAAATGGGGCCCAGGGCAAAGGTACATTCTGGGGGCGGCAGACAAAAGTTCATAAAAAACAGCCATAGGCAGCGAATAGATTGTCTGTTTATAAGAACAGTCCTTTAGCGGGCTAACAAACAGGCCATAGACAGCTGCATAGATTGTCTTGTTTATAGGAACGGTTTCACAGATAACGAAACAGCCATAGACAGCCGCATAGATTGTCTGTTTATAGGAACAAGAAGCTTGCAAGTACATAACGAAACAGTTTCACAGATGTTAAAGCCGCATAGATTGTCCTCCGTTTATAGGAACAGCTTCAAATGTACATTACAATCAGCCAAGTAGACAGCCGCATAGATTGTCTGTTTTATAAGAACGGTTTTACACACAACAAATGCCTAAGTATTTCCGCATAGATTGTCCGTTTATAAAAGAACGTCATTGCACATAACAAACAGCATCGAGGAGTGGAAGTGTGCTGCTCCCAATCCCCGTGATGCACAAGAAGGCCTGATGAGCCTAAAGATGGATGGATGGATGGGCAGTGGATGGGTGGATAGATGGATGGATGATTGAATGGATGGGTGGATGGATTGATGATTGAATGGATGGGTGGATGGACGATTGAATGGATGGGTGGATGGGTGGATGGATGGGTGGATGGGTGATGATAGACGGATGGATGATTGAATGGATGGATGGATGGATGATTGTATGGATGGATGAATGGATGGATGGATGGGTGGATGGGTAGATAGATGGATGGATGATTGAATGGATGGGTGGATGGTTAGATGGATGATTGAATGGATGGGTGGATGGATGATTGAATAGATGGGTGGATGGGTGGATAGATGGATGGATGATTAAATGGCAAGGGTGGATGGATGGATGATTGAATGTACGGATGAATGGATGGATGGATGGATGTGGTGGATAGATGGATGGATGATTATCAATGGATGGGTGGATGAATGGGTGGACGAATGAATGAATGGATGGATGCGGATGGCTGACTTGATGGATGGGTGGATGGATGATTCAATGGATGGGTGGATGAGTGGATGGATGAATGGATGGATGGGTGGATGGATGGATAGATGAATGGATGGATGAATGAATGAATGGATGGATGCATTAAATGATGGGTGGATGGATGAATGAATGGATGGACGAATGGATGGGTGTAGGGCTGGGTGGATGGATGGATGGATAGATGAATGGAGGAGTGGGCGTGTGCTGCTCCCAATCCTGCAGATGCACAAGGCGCAGGCTCCGATGAGCCTAAAGATGGATGGATGGATGGGTGCGGATGGACGGATAGGATGGATGGATGATTGAATGGGACGGGTGGATGGACGGATGGACGTGATTGAATCTGACGCATGGATTGATGATCGTATGGATGGGTGGATGAGTGGATGGACGGCTGGTGACGGTGGATGACGGATGGATGATTGAATGGACGGGTGGACGGACGGATGGACGATTGAATGGACGGATCAGGAAGATTGTATGGATGGATGAATGGATGGATGACGACGGGGGGATGATGGATGGATGATTGAATGGATGGATGGGTGGACGGACGATTAATTGAACGGACGGGTGGACGGATGATCGAACGGACGGGTGGATAGACGGATGGACGATCGAAACGGACGGGTGGATGGATGGATGATTGAATGGATGGATGAATGGATGGATGGATGGGTGGACGGGTGGATAGATGGATGGATGACTGGATGGGTGGATGGATGGGTGGATGAATGAATGAATGGATGGATGGGTGGATGGATGGTTGAATGGATGGACGGGTGGATGGATGAATGAATGGATGGGTGGATGGTGATGGATGAATGAATGAATGGGTGGATGGGTGGATGGTGATGGATGGATGTATGAATGAATGGATGGATGAATAAATGAATGGATGGATGGATGGATGGGTGTAGTGGGATGGGTGGATGGATGGATGGATAGATGAATGGAGGATGGGCGTGTACTTCTCGTTATCCCGTGATGGCACAAGAAGCTGCCTGATGAGCCTAAAGATGGATGGATGGGTGGATGGGTGGATAGATGGATGGATGATTGAATGGATGGGTGGATGGATGGATGATATGTATGGATGGGTGAATGAGTGAATGGATGGGTGGATGGGTAGATAGATGGATGGATTGATTGAATGGATGGGTGTATGGATGGATGGATGATTGAATGGATGGATGGATGGATGATTGTTGGATGGATGAATGGATGGATGAATGGATGGGTGGATAGATGGATGGATAGATTGAATGGATGAGTGGATGGATGGTTGGATGATTGAATGGATGGATGGATGGATGATTGAATGGATGGATGGATGAATGGATGATTGAATGGATGGATGGATGGACGGATGGATATGAATGGATGGATGAATGGATGGATGGATGGATGGACAGATGGATGGATGGATTGAATGGATGGGTGGATGGATGGAATGGATGAATGAATGAATGGATGGATGGATGGATGGATGGCTGAATGGATGGATGGGTGGATGGATGAATGAATGGATGGATGGATGGATGAATGAATGAATGGGTGGATGCGGTGGATGGATGGATGGATGAATGAATGGATGGATGAATAAATGAATGGATGGATGGATGGATGGATGGATGGATGGATGGATGGATGGATAGATGAATGAATGGATGAATGAATGAATGGATGGATGGATAGATGGATGGGTGGATGGATGAATGAATGAATGGATGGATGAATGGATGGGTGTAGGGATGGGTGGATGGATGGATGGATAGATGAATGAATGAATGAATGAATGGATGGATGGATGAATGGATGGATGGATGAATGGATGGATGGATGAATGGATGGATCGATTAATGAATGGATAGGATGAATGGATGGATGTGGTGGATGAATGAATGAATGGATGGATGGATTGATGAATGGAAGGATAGATGGATGGATGGATGAATGAATGGATGGATTAATGAATGAATGGATAGATGATGGATGGATGGATGATGAATGGATAGATGGACGGATGAATGGATGGATGGATAGATGGAGTGTCTATATGTTCGTCATTGATGCGGAACGAACTGACATGAGTGGAGCGCGGCGGGATCTGGATAGCCAACCGGGTTGTTTTTATCCTTGCTAGCCACAGTTATCCCATATCTTGGCGTGCATGTAGAACACCGACCAAATGTTTGACCTGAAAGCTAGTGAGTTATTCGCAACGAAGCGAAATTAATCAATCACTCACTCAACACGATACCAGCCGTCGAACAGACCCTGCCTAAATTCAATGACTTCATCAACTGATTCAAACACGTGACTCAAATAAAACATGGTAGATCTGTTTGTATCGTCAAACAAACAAACAAACAACAAAGTGCTGATCACATTAGCCATGGGCGTCGACTCACCAGCGCCCTCTACTTCAATTACACACACCCCGACAGCGCCCTCACTTCAATTACACACACCCCGACCGCGCCCTCTACTTCAATTACACACACCTGAGGAGCGCCCTCTACTCAATTACACACACCCTGACAGCGCCCTCTACTTCAATTACACACACACACACCCTACAGCGCCCTCTACTTCAATTACACACACCCTGACATATTCCGCCTTTATTTTTTTCTAAAACTGTCCCACGACAAGATAGATTGCTTGTCTCCTCGAGATATTCAATTGTCTTCAAAACCTGATCCCCCCCCCCCGGGGCGGGCGAAGTTTCCCCGCCCACGCTATGTTTCATCATGAACGTTCAAAAAGGAAAAAAAAAAAACAACATCCACACAAACCTGAACAAATAAACTTCTAAAACGTCCCCTCCCCCCTCTCCTTTCAATTCAACCCCCCCCCCCCGATCACCATAGATCAGTGTTTCTCAAAGTGTGGTGGTTAAACGAAGCCCAGGCGTACGCGAAGAAATTTTTTGATGGTGCGTACGCGCTGCACTGGATTGAGAACATCGGGTAAACGTGCCACGGGTCAAAGGAGATCAATGAAATGAGTAGTGTGGGGGGGGGGGTCGGGTGGATGGGTGGGAAGGGGGGGTGTTAAAGCCAGAACCAACTAAACGGTATGCAATTATAATTTTCTTTCTAAGGGGTGCATAGATTTAAGAGAATTAGGGAAAGGGGTACATAGATGTCGACAGTTTGGGAAACACTAAATTTGATGGTCGAGCCCAGAAGCCAAAATAAAGAATAAAAAAAAAGGAAAATCTGATATTCAGGATTTGGTTAAACTAACTCTAGATTACTTGCTGCTTTTCTCAAGAAAGTTGATGACACAGTCGAATGTCCGCCCACAGATTTTCTTTTTACCCCCACTCCCCCGCTCCCCCTCCTTTAAACTCTCTTTACGTTATGTGAAGATTAAATTGAAGAACATGGAGTGTAAAAGTTTTAAACTGAAACCATTCATTATATAAAGTGAAACCATTCATTATATAAAGTAAAACCATTCATTATATTTTGTATCCATAATATATATGTATATATATATAAGAGAGAGAGAGAGAGAGAGAGATAGATAGAGAGAGAGAGATAGAGGGAGAGAGAGAGAGAGAGAGAGAGAGGGAGAGAGAGAAATAGCACCAGTTAATATTGTCGTTGGTGTGCAAGACGTTCAAGCCTGTGTGTTGAAGGTCCAGTAATTAGCCGGACACTATATAGTCTGTTGGTGTGTGTGTGTGGGTGCATGTGGTTGTGTGTGTGTGTGTCTGTGTGGGTGTGTGTGGGAGTAGATGTACTTCTGCTCTTGAAGATTTCTTTACAAATAATTGATCAGAAACACATTTGATTGAATGGAGTCAGGACAGCTGGACGTGTGGGAGTCGCCAGAGACAGTGGGACGGAGGTGGGCGGTGGTCAGCATAACAAAATGACCGTCATGACGTCATGGGAAAGAAAAAGTAATGAAGGGAGAAAGCAGAGAAAAGTAAGAAAGTGTGTGAGTGTGTGCGTGTGCGCGCGCGTGTGTGTGCATGTGTGTGTTTGAGTGGATGTGTATGAGTGCGTGTGTGAGTGTGTGTGCTTGCGTGTGTGTCCGCGCGCGCTTGTGTGTGTGAGTGTGTGAGTGTGTAGAGAGTGGGTGGGAGGACACTGCATTTAATACCAGCTCAGCTGGACTTGTGTGAGTTGGTCAGTTTGATATCCTGGACACGAATGTCTAAAATGACTCGATATTATCGAGTGGCTGACCATTATGTTTTGTTGACTGTTAGTTTTCGGACAGTTGATTGGAGGGGTTAGTTATGTCTCTGTGATCTCTCAGCTGACGTGAATACTCGAATCTACTTCAATTATCTTTGACACTCTGTCTCTCATTCTGTCTGTCTGTCTAACCGTAGTGTCGGACTATCTCGTTGTCATTTTAGATATTTTGTCTTGGCTCTATCGCTGTCTTACGTTTTGTCGGTCTGTCTTTCTGTATTCTGACTTGTTATTTATTTGATCCCTCTTTCAGTCCTTTCAGTCTGCCTGACTGTCTTGCTTTCATTCTTACTGTTTGCCTGTCATCCTGCCTGTCATCCTGTCTATCATCCTGTCTGTTTTACTGTCTGTTTATCCTCCTGCCTTAGTATTTATCAACTAGGCTGCCTATGTTTACAACTTCTTTTGCACTACTGCATTCTGAACTGGAATATTTATTGAAATGTAATATTTATGGAACTGTAATATTTATTGAAATGTAATATTTATTGGACTGTAATAATTATTGAACTGCGATATTTATTGAACTGTGATATTTATTGAACTGTGATATTTATTGAACTGTAATAATTATTGAACTATAATAATTATTGAACTGTGATATTAATTGAACTGTACACATTATTGCAGTGCAATACGAGTTGGATCACCATTTCATTACTTATTAGATTAATCTGTTCAACGAATACAAACTGTGAGACATTGATTTTATTTATTT
Source organism: Bulinus truncatus (assembly GCA_021962125.1). Classification (NCBI taxonomy): domain Eukaryota; kingdom Metazoa; phylum Mollusca; class Gastropoda; family Planorbidae; genus Bulinus; species Bulinus truncatus. Next base: position 1,513,758 of record JAGDYQ010000216.1, read on the forward strand.
ATTTATTTTAATACAGTTGGTCTCAAATTGAGGGGTCCCAACACATTGGTGGGTTGCGAGCAGATTTTGAGAGGATCACCAAAATATTTAATATTTACTTCATTTACATCTGCATCTAATTTTAGTTTTTTCTTTTATCCACCCACCCACACATCCATCCACCCATCCAACCATCCACCCACATATCAATCCATCCACCAACACATCCACCCACCCATCCATCCACACACCCACCCACACACACATCCACCCACCTATCCATCGACCCACACATCCAACCACCCATCCATCGACCCACACATCCACCCATCCATCAACCAACACATCCACACATCCACCCATCCATCCACCCATCCATCAACCAACACATCCATCCACCCACCCATCGATCCATCCATCAACCAACACATCCATCCACCCACCCATCGATCCATCCATCAACCAACACATCCACACATCCAACCATCCACCCACCCATCCATCAACCAACACATCCATCCACCCACCCATCGATCCATCCATCAACCAACACATCCAACCACCTACCCATCGATCCATCCATCAACCAACACTTCCATCCAACCACCCATCGATCCATCCATCAACCAACACATCCATCCACACATCCAACCTTCCACCCACCCATCCATCAACCAAAACATCCATCCACCCACCCATCGATCCATCCATCAACCAGCACATCCACACATCCAACCATCCACCCACCCATCCATCAACAAACACATCCATCCACCCACCCATCGATCCATCCATCAACCAACACGTCCAACCACCCACCCATCCATCCATCAACCAACACATGCATCCACCACCCATCCATCCATCCACTCACACATCCATCCATCCACTCACACATCAAACCATCCATACACCCATCCATCAATCCACCAACACATCCATCCATCCATCAACCCACACATCTATCCACCCACCCATCCATCCACTCACACATCCATCCATCCACCAACACATCCATCCATCCACTCACACATCCATCCATCCACTCACACATCCAACCATCCACCCACCCATCCATCCATCCACCAACACATCGATCAATCCATCAACCCACACATCTATCCACCCACCCATCCATCCATCCATCCACCAACACATCCATCCACACATCCAACTATCCACCCACCCATCCATCCACCCACACATCCAACAAATTCATCCATCCACCCATCCATCCACACATCCATCCACACATCCATCCATCCATCCACCCCCATCCATCCATCCACCCACCTCACAATTCGATATGAAGTTTAATATTTTATCGTTTCCTTTCATAAAACCAGACAAGAATTTACTTTCCATTAAATGCCTGGCCAAAGGAAATAAGTCGGCAGCATAAAATACAAACAAGTAACAGAGACGTTCATACAAATTAAATCCACAAGACATTTTTAATATAAAGATTATTATCATGTAGCAGTTTGAATGGAGATATGTAAAACAATGTTTAACTTTGTAAAGCGGCTGAATTCTGATTTCCCTCCCCCCCCCCGTAACTTACCGAGTGCGTGGGCGGATTGTGGAACCTGACAAACTAGTATTTCCATATTTACAAGAAATAATGTGTGCCAGATTCTGTTGCTTGCCAGGGCCCACAGGGAAATCTTCGGTTTGCCAGATAGTACAATTTGAATAGATTATCCTTTCTATTTTAAAACCTAAAATAGTGAGTTTTTGAACTCTAAATAGAGACTTACACACACACACACACTCACACACACACTCTCCCACACACACACACAAATGTATATATATGTATGTATATATATATATATATATATATTTATGAATAAGACATACAATTTTCCACAGAGCAGACGACATCCGAATGTGTTAAAAGTCTTCACAGAGACGAAGAAAAATTGAATTCAGTAAAGAGATTAAGTTTGTGTTATATTCGACATTAGCACACTTTTCTGAATTTCCTGTTGAATTTTTTTCTTCTTTTTTTTATTTTTTACCTCCAATATTTCACCAGATGGGAGTTCAAACAATAGGATAGAAAACTATATTTAAACAAAAAAAAAATAAATAAATAATTGCTTTGTAATAAATTTTGAAATGTAAAAAAAAAAGTAAATTAAAGTTTCCAGGAATAGTTTAGTATTGACAATTGGCCCTAATGACGTCATCAACAACGTCATCTGTTGCAGACGTATAATGTAATTTTCGTCCTGTATATTCTGAGAAAGACATGAAACTTTTCAAAGTGAGAGAATGAGTGAGCGAGAGTTCGCCATGGATCGGGAAGAATGTACATGCTAGACCAGGGGTCTATAGGCCCAGAACCCCAAGGGGCAGTTCAAATATTATATAACGCAAAAAAAGCGCCCAAAATGTACCATCTCAAATCCCTAATAACGTTCTATAACAAATATCAGGCCACAACCCTTCCACCTAATTATATAACAAAGGTCCAACACCCCTCCCCCCTACCCCCCTTCCCACCCCCAGTTCAGATTGATTGCTGACTTGGTTGACAAACAATATCTTTAATAAAAATGATAGCACGACAATGCAATATATAGACCAAAATAATTACACAGCCTTTATTTGTTTTGGCCGAAAATACGGTGCCAGGCTTTTTTTTTTTTAAGAAATTCAATTCATCGCTTCAAGAAAGTTCGTCTCTGTAATGTAAACAGTCAACATGCCTGGTTGCACATCATATCTTCCGTCAAATTTAATCTCTCAAACAGTAAAGAAAAATAACTATGACGTTGCGTCGTCTGGTGGGGTCTTTATTTAGACAAAAAGCAGCAACGCACATCGAGGGAGGGAAGCAAAAAAAAAACAAACAATAACAAACCAGTTCACGAGTCACAAACAGCACACGGCGCCAAGCTGGTTATCCTCATCGATACGAATTCTTTCGTGCGCCATTTGTGTTAATGTTATCTTTTTTCAATTTACAGCGAGAGATGTTAAGACAACAACAACAACAACAACACGGCCAAAATATTTCTTTTTGCTAAATAAACAGCCAACAATATACAGTACACAGTGAAGATTATAAACAATAGACATTAGACAGTGAAGACAATAAACAGTCAACAATATACAGTAGACAGTGAAGACAATAAACAGTCAACAATATACAGTAGACAGTGAAGACAATAAACAGTAAACGGTATACACTGACGGCAATACACAGAAAACAATTCACAGTAGACTATAGACAGTGAAGATAATAAACAGTAAACAATGAACAGTGAACAAGAAACAGTAAACAATAGAGAGTAAAGCTAATAAACAGTAAACAATGAACAGTGAACAATAGAGAGTAAAGCTAATAAACAGTAAACAATGAACAGTAAAGGCAATAAGCAGTAAACAATGAACAGTGAACAATAGACAGTAAACAATAGAGAGTAAAGCTAATAAACAGTAATCAATGAACAGTAAAGACAATAAGCAGTAAACAATAGACAGAAAAAACAATAAACGATTAACAATAAACATTCATTAAATTTTTTTCTCGACATGTCTCTATAAACTAATTCAGTTATTAAGTAAAGTCTTAAGTAAAGTACGTCGAAACATATGCTAAATACAATTCGATATTATGAACCGAAAAACGAAATACCTTAGTTAAAAATCTTTGGAGATTCAAGATGAAATTTCTTGACAATTTCATGAAGTACTTCTAATTGTTGGAATAAAGTTTATACTATATGTTTATATTAGTAGCTGTTCCCCTGCTCACACACTCTATTAACATCAGCAGCTGTTCTCCTGCTCACACACTCTTTTAACTTCAGTAGCTGTTCCCCTGCTCACACACTCTTTTAACGTCAGTAACTGTTCCCCTGCTCACACACTCTTTTAACGTCAGCAACTGTTCCCCTGCTCACACACTCTTTTAACGTCAGTAACTGTTCCCCTGCTCACACACTCTTTTAACGTCAGTAACTGTTCCCCTGCTCACACACTCTTTTAACGTCAGCAACTGTTCTCCTGCTCACACACTCTTTTAACGTCAGTAACTGTTCCCCTGCTCACACACTCTTTTAACGTCAGTAACTGTTCCCCTGCTCACACACTCTTTTAACACATTACTGACACATACTCACACAATCACTCGCAGAAAGACACACACACACATGCACATACATCTTTTCAAACCCACCATATAATAAACCATTTACCTGATGGACAATGGTCGGTATCAGACAGCTATTAAGTTTGGTGATGACCATCACCACGTCAGTACCGTGCTAACAATACACTGGTCATCGCGTTATGTCTGGTGTTTATTTCATCCTCTTTGTGTGGCATTTGATTGACGACCAGTGGTCAGCCCACAAACAAATCCTGGAAACTGTTCAGAGCGCCTCTTCATACTCGTACCCCCCCCCCCGCGAAGAATGATGAAAAACTAATGGAGGAATGACCAGAGCTATGGACACTGCCGTCCATCTCATTATGTGTCGACCAGTGTCCGGCTTAAACGGGTATCTCTACAGAAATCCTCGAGTTCTGTCTGTTAGGTCGCATTAAACTGGTCTTAGTGCGCCAGAAAACATAGTTCCGACGTCTGGAAATTACCATTAAAAATCATCACCCTTAAAGTTTTCCCGAGGATATTCGTTGGTGGGGGAAATGGGGGGGGGGAGGGGGGAGATTGATGGTAAGACGTCATAGTTAGAGCAGTTAGATTCGCCCACGACTAAATTTAATTTTGATAACTGGGCTTAAAGTGTGATATTTTCAACATGTGTCTGTGTGGAACAGACTTGGTCAAATGTAAATAATAAGGGAAAGAACTCTATTTAAAAAAAAAAGATAACCAAATGACGAATACTAATTGTACAGCAATGGTCTCTGCGTTCGTTTCTATGTCCACATAAATGTTTAGTTGTAACGTTGACTGATGCAAAGCTATAAATAGCCCTAAAATGTACTGAATTACTTTCAACTATCCGCTACAGTGGTCCGCTCCGCTGTAATGTGGGGTGCGCGAGATGGACTAATTGTTTGCGCGCTAACATGCGCACAACCTAGAGGGAACAACAGATAATATCTAATATGTTGAAGGAACAAGAGATAATATCTAATCTGTTGAAGGAACAAGAGATTAGATATATTATGTGGAGGGAACAGCACATAATATCTAATCTGTGGAGGGAACAACAGATAATATCTTATCTGTGGAGGGAACAGCAGATAATATCTTATGTGTGGAGGGAACAACAGATAATATCTTATGTGTGGAGGGAAACAAAGCCAACATATTAGCGATTATATTATTATATATATTTATTTTATTTGATAAAAAAAAAACAAAGCCGTGTGATATTCAAATGTAAAATTATACTTTTTATTTTAATTCTCGTAATAAAAATCAAAATCATTCTTCAAGTATTTTTTTGTATATATATTTAGAAAATCTTTTGATCTGCGTTTGAGGCAAATTTAAAAATAAAATAAAACAACAACATAATGTTGGCTGCACGAGCTTGAAATTATCTGGCTAACATTCCTAAAAAAAAAATGTTTGAAAAAGGGGTAGGTGGGGGTGGGGGGGGGGGAATGGAGAGCTAACTACACAGTGCCAAAGAAATCGGGGATTCCATATTAAAAGAAAAGAAAGAGAACCTAGTACAATCTGAATAGGGATGATTCCCGTCCTTTCATCACTTACTCCTCCTGTCTATCTTTCAGTTGGGCTGTATCTGTATGTCAGCCTGTTTCTGTTTTCTAAATTTGTCTGTTTCTAAATAATTACCCGCAAACTTACGTATCTATTGTCCCCGTTTTGTCTGTCTGTCTGTCTGTCTGTCCGTCATCACCCTAGATCTTAACAACCATAAGTCCTAGACCCATGATGTATTTATCATTTTGTAGGTCTTGGCCTGCCATGTGTGCAGCAAAAGTTCATTTCGCGATCTGACCTATGAGGGCCGTAAAAGGGGGCTTATAAAGTACCGTTTTTTACTATATTATAAGTCCTAGACCCATAATGTATATATCATTTTGTAGGTCTTGGCCTGCCAAGTGTACATCAAAAGTCCATTTCGCAACCTGACCTCTCAGAGCCAAAATATAAGAGTTTCTTATGTACCGTTTTTGCTTATATTTTACATATAAATAATAAAAGCTAATCAAAGGGGCGTAATCATTATTTATTTTTGTAATAGTTATTCAACATGATTACTTCCATCTCTAAATATATCAAAATTCATGCGCGTGGAGCAATATTAATGGCTGTAACCCGGAAAAAAAATACGGATTTCGTCCGGCGAAAATGCTCTAAAATGTCCTTTGTCCGAAACGGAAAAGACTTAAATTGCTTGCTTCAACAATCTGAGTAAGTATGTATCTATTTATAGATCATTCAGTCAATCGATCGATCAACGTATTAGAGCTTGTCTATCTATCTATCTATCTATCTATCTATCTATCTATCTATCTATCTATCTATCTATCTATCTATCTATCTATCTATCTATCTATCTATCTATCTATCTATCTATCTATCTATCTATCTATCTATCTATCTATCTATCTATCTATCTATCTATCTATCTATCTATCTATCTATCTATCTATCTATCTCCAATACGTAATGATCTAGGATGGGTGGGTGGCCTAGCAGTGTTGGGCGCTACACTGTTCACCTGGTAGTCCCGAGTTCAATCCACAATGAGAATCAAAAAAAAAAAAAATTCATGTCCTGGTTAAATGTTCCCCTCTAGTTTCCTCAGCTTCAAATTGATTAGGTTGGGGAAGTAAAGGTGGTTGGGTGTAGTGCTAGCCCCACAGAAACAGATTAGTTTAAGAAGAGACCTTTACTAACTACTAATTATTTATTAATATGTATACACTTTTTTACGTAAATAAATTGAAAAACTTTAAAATACATTAAAAATAAACACTGCAAACTTTTCATATTTGTACTTTAGCATTTAAAAATTTGTCCAAGTCACATCCATGTCTTCGCTCATATATCCAACAACATATATCAAACCAATTGCTTTCTAGATATCTATTTACTCAATCGACTAATCATTCATAGTATATCATCATTGAATCCATATTTAATGACAAATATCCACAAATTCAGTTCCTCATATGTGCATCAAAGACGCATCCAACTTTTCGTATGTCCGTCCATCATAGGTCGTCCGACCTCAAATCACCTCAAAAAATTATACTCAAAATATCTTTTAGTTAGTAAATAAACATGACCAATAGCATATTTCTCACACACAATTTTTGTTCATCAAATTCGAAAAAAAACATTACATTTTCAAAGTTACGGGTCTTAAACATCAGCAGCTGTTTCACATATTGACCATCTGTTTCTACTCTTGTGTTTGTATCTCTCCCTCTCTCTTATCTCCCTCTCTTTTTCTCTCTGTCTCTCTATCACTTTCACAATCGTTTTTTTTTCAACCTAGCGTCATCTATTTTACCCTTCTTTATTTATTCATGTGTACATGTAATACGAGGCAATATACATTTTATTTAAAAACCTTGTTACTGTTTTCTGGTACAATTACAAGTAAAAACAAACAATTTTAGTTTGGCCTTTTGGAATTTTGACTGCACATAGAAGAAAATCTGGTAAGAAGCAACTCTTGACAAGAAAAATGATAATTAATAAATTTTATTAAACTAATTTGAGTAAATTGAATTACTCAAGTGTTCAAGTTAGAACTGACAAAGAAAGAAGAGTTCACTGGACTTTGACGTTAAGAAAATTTAGTTCTAATGTCTTTGCACCTTTTTTAGAAATGAGAAGACTTAATGACGTAATTGAGTGGAGTAGTTTACCCCTGACTACAGAGATGGCGCTCATTTTCATTCAAGCTGAAAGGAGAATTTGGTAGATGAAAAAAAATACACGGAAAGGAAAGACTCACGTACTGTAAAGGGTTGTTTATTATTTTTGTGATATCTAGACATGAGTTATCTAGCCATGAGTTGTCTAGCCATGAGATATCTAACCATGCGTTATCTATCTATGAGATATCTATCCATGAGATATCTAGCCATGAATTATCTAGCCATGAGATATCTATCCATGAGATATCTAGCCATGAGCTGTCTAGCCATGAGATATCTAGCCATGAACTGTCTAGCCATGAGATATCTAGCCATGAGCTGTCTAGCCATGAGAGATCTAGCCATGAGCTGTCTAGCCATGAGATATCTAGCCATGCGTTATACTATTATACACATTTCAGTTTGAACGGATTCCTGTTATATGTTTTAGTGATCGGGGCTGAGAATGTTTTAGAGGCACTACTAGGGGATATGTGGGTCTATAACCAACCCCCACATTACAATAAATATGTATTACAGTATAAATGTACAAAGTACCTGTGTCATTATAACCTGCTACTAGTTGTAATATATGGGATCTCTACATTATCTACGATTTACTTTTGGAATGGAGAACATCTGATTGAAAAGGTAATGAATAAATATCGAGGTAATACCACTTTCTAAAGGTGGCTTAACTTTACTGACGTAAATACACCTTTTTCAAAACTGTAGGGAGGGTAAAACCATAACTATAAATGTGGCTCAGGCTGTAAAGGTGGTCTAGCTCTGATGAGAGCATGTTTCAATTATCACAGTTATGCCTGTAGCTGCTGCTGCCTGAAGGTAATTCAAACTATACATCTTCATATAATCACTTCATTCCACAATCAAGTAAGCGACAGAGCTGGCATTTCTATGACGTCATTTACTACATTATTATTTCCTACACAAGTTTAATCTCCAACGACACGATGAAAACATCATTTTGTAAACAATGGCTGCTAGTAATTATCGTACATATCAATGTACACCCCCCCCCCAACCTTTTCCAGCCGTGTTTTTTCTGAATCAGTTCAGTGGTTCTAAATCGACCAGAAAACGTAACACATATTGCTAAAATATTTTAGAACTTAAAGAACAGTTTCAAACTCTACAAGCCATTTTGGTGATTATTTGTATGTGTGGTATGATTATACTTACCAAATGTTGAGTTGTCTATTGTTGCTCACAGCTCTAGACCAGAGGTGGCGAACCTATGGCACGCGTGCCACAGTCGGCAAGCAGAGCCCCCCACCGGTCGTCACGACACTAAAATGTCACTTACTTCAATTTTAATTGGAGTGCTGGCACTTTGCTATAAATAGATGAATTTTTTTTAGTTGAATTTTAGGCACGCGGCCCCAGAAAGGTTAAGACAGTAATATATATATGCCAGTGAGTAAAAAAACCTCAGTAATATATATGCCAGTGACATAAATGTACATACGGTCGTTAATGTAAAGATGTGACACCAGATTGAGGTCATTACACTTCAAAGATAACATCATGTCATGGTTAGTTTTTGTGTATTAGTAGATCAGTTGTATGTATAGTATATATATATATTTTTCGTGGTACTTCTGTTTCTTGGTAGGTGTAAATATATTTCAGTCTCTTCGGATGGTTTATGATTCAACTAACTTGACTTGGTGTATATTATTATATTATTAAGTATTCACATGTATGAGATGAATGACATGTATAAATCACTGAATAGACTTCTATGTATCAAATATATATTTATTTATTCAATCTATGGTACAGTACATGGTATAGCAAATAATGTGATATGGAGGAATTAAGTCCTGCCTGCTTGTCT